>JACYFF010031959.1:55836695-55881544 GCA_017589665.1 Selenicereus undatus | reverse complement strand
TTTATGGATTTACGCAACGGTTTATGCTTTATGATTTCATTGAAGTTAAACTTTTTGATATGTCTATGATTCCTCTTGATTTATGGAACGAGTATGATGTATGATGTGTAAGTCTTCAACTAAAATGAATTACGAAAGGCTTTTGATAAGTTATATGTATTTTAAGTATGTTTTGGGAGAGAGGGTTTACTCACTGAGCGGTGGTTGCTCATTCCCATTACTTTTCCCCTTTTCCCAGATTCACAGGTATGTGACAGCTGCGTGGAGCGCCCAGGGTGGAATTGCTTGGTCTATGTTGCCATATTTATGATTTTGATGTGTATTGTCGAATGTGGTTGCAAGGTTATGTAATTAGTCTGTTTCTTGTAAAGTTTATGGAAAATAGAAAACTTTGTGTACTCCGGGCGTGTGGCCCGTAGAGTTGGGACTCCGGCGTGTAGCCGTTGAGCTGTTGTTGGTTGTTGACTTGTATTGCAGGGTTATAATGTAAGGCTTTAAGCCTGGAAAACGGTCAGTTTTCAGGGGAAACTCTGCCCGTTTCGTCCCAGAATTTAGGTAAGAAAGTTAAGAACACGTGACGTCTTCGGCCATAAGGGTTGGGGGTGTTACACTTGCCTTATTCCTAGTGACTATTCTTGACTCATCTCGCTTATTTCGGAACACCCATTTGGTTCCAATGATTGTTTTCTCTGCAGGTTTAGGTACAAGGTGCCACACTTTGTTTCATTCAAATTGATGAAGCTCTTCTTGCATAGCCGTGATCCAATCTGAATCTGAAAGGGCTTCATTCACACTTTTTGGCTCAATGTTAGAAAGAAAAGCATAGAAAGCACAAAAATTCTTAAGTTTAGATCTAGTTTGCACTCCAGTATTAATATCTGACAAGATTTGATCAAGAGGGTGCGAACTATGGTGTTTCCATGGTCTTGGATTAATTGGATCCACAGACACATGTTCTGTTCTAACTGAAGTGTGTGTAAGATCAGGCTCAAGAACACTTCCTAATCCTGTTTCTGCACCTGTTTGCAAGCTGTTTCCTGAAGAACATGGTTCCGAACAGGGTTCAACGGTGTTTCCCCCTGTTTGGCGTTCACCTTGCCTGTCGTTTTGAGGAACAACTTCTGGACCTGTTGTCCCCATGGTGTTCTTACCTTGTCTCTCATGGGGCAACACTTCTTTTCGGATAAGACCTAATTCAAACTCTTCTTCCTGTGCATCATTCTTATTCAAAGTGTTAGATTCATCAAAAAGCACATGCACACTTTCCTCAACGCACAAGGTTCTTTTGTTAAAGACTTTGTATGCCTTGCTGTGAGAAGAATAACCGAGAAATATTGCCTCATCACTCCTGGGATCAAACTTTCCTAAAGCATCCTTCCCATTATTGTGCACAAAACACTTACAACCAAATGTTCTTAAATGCATAATGTTGGGTTTTCTTCCTTTGAAGAGTTCGTAGGGAGTTTTGTTCAAAATAGGTCTAATCATACATCTATTCATAATATTACAAGATGTGTTCAAAGCTTCTGCCCAAAAGTTCCTAGGAAGACCACTGGCAATAAGCATTGTCCTAGTCATGTCTTCTAGGGTGCGATTTTTGCGCTCAACCACCCCATTCTGTTGGGGTGTTCTCGGGGCTGAGAAGTTATGATCAACACCATGTTCATTACAATAGTTTGTAAAACTTGCATTTTCCAATTCAGTACCATGATCAGACCTCAAGCTAACCAAAGAGTGTCCTACTCTCTTTTCAGCCTTTTCGAGAAGGGCAATAAAATTCTCAAAAGTTTCATCCTTGGAGGCCAAGAACAGGGTCCAAGTAAATCGAGAGTAATCATCCACTATTACAAGCACATACCTTTTCCCTCATCTACTAGCTATCCTCATGGGACCACATAGATCAATATGCAATAACTCAAGAAGTCGGGTAGTGCTTACACACTTTTTAGATTTTAAAGAAGATCTGACTTGTTTTTCTTTTGCACAAGCTTCACATACCTTGTCATCATTATAGTTGATGGAAGGTAGTCCAACAACCAAATCTTTGCAAACAAGTTCGTTTAACAAGGACAGGCTTGCATGACCTAGTCTCTTGTGCCGTAGCATTATATCATCATTTAATGCATTTAAACAAGTCAGATTATTGTGGGGAAGAGTGGAAATACAAACTTTATAAACATTTTGACATCGCTTCCCCCTCAACATAACATTTCCTGTGTCGTCATTGACAACCAAGCAACGTGTTTTTGAAAACAGTACTAGGTTGTTCTTGTCACACAGTTGGGACACACTTAGCAAATTGTGTTTTAACCCATCAACTAAGTGCACATTATCAATTGAGTGGGAGAAAGTTTTACCAATATTACCTATACCGACAATTGTCCCAAACTTGCCGTTTCCAAATGTTACACTCCCACCATTCAAAGCTATAAGTGACAGAAAATTTGATCTTTCACCAGTCATGTGCCATGAACACCCACTACCAACAAACCACAACTGCCTGTTTTCAAAGGTGTTGGTGGGGTTGTTCGTAAGGTTGTTCTCTCTCACTTCAGCCTGCAAAACAAATCACGGGTTAGTTTTGGGAGCCCAGATCCACTTGGGTCCCATTCTTTTAGACATGTAAAGCTCATCTTTTCTAATCCAGATTTGTTTCACATACCTTTCATTCTTTTCATTGGCATGTTTTCTTAAAGGGCAAGTGTATCTATAATGATCCGTTTTACCACAATGAAAGCAAACGATGTTTTCAGGTAATCCCACATACTTCCTATGTATTGGGTAAACGGTCCGTTTGTGCTTGTAACCAAGTGCCTTTTTGTTTCTATTGTGATGAGTGTTTAGCCAATCAAGGGCTTGTGAGGATTTGTTCCAGCGTTTGTTTGTGGCAAGATCAGTTTCCAATTTTTCTATGGTAGCATTCAAGCTCTGCTTTTTATTTAGCAGGATTCAATTGTTTCTTCCACTTGAGAGAGTTTTTTCTCTACTTGAGTATAATCGTCTTCTTTTAGAAAGAGATCTTCTCTAAGCACGTTAATATTCTCACGTAAACCGAGTTTCTCATTTTTAAGAATTTCATTTTTAAGCTCTAGGTCACGAACTTCTCTTTTTAGATCAGCACAGGTGTCTATCAAATTATATAGAAGTTCTTTTAAAATGGCTTTGTTAAGACCATGTACCTTGTTCTTGAGATCTGAGAAGCCGATTGTTGAGTCATCATCTAAATCTGAATCACTTTGTGCCATCAGTGCTACGACCTCTTCTTCAGCTTCAGATTCTCCTTCATCCTCAGAGGAATCTCCCCAAGCAGCCAGCATAGCTTTCGAGAATCGCTTGCCCAGATTGTTTACAGGGTGTTTTCGGCCCTGTTTTCGAGGGTGTTCGGGCATATGATCTTCTCGAAGCAGAGGACAATTTTTGACTAAGTGATCTGGTTTGCCGCACTTGAAACACCCTGTGAGCTGTTCTTTGGGGGTGTTTATGGACTTACTGAAGTCTTTTCTTTTGTTGTTTTCCTTGACCTTTTTGAAGAATTTCTTGAATTTTCTGGACATTAGGGCCATATCTTCATTTTCAAGGTCAGAGTCAGTGTCCTCATGTGCTTTCAAGGCAAGCCCACGATCCTTCTTTTGCTCCTCTCTTTGTTGTGAGTTCTTTCGGAGTTCATAGGTTTGGAGATTACCAATCAACTTGTCGAGCGTGATCTTGTTCATTTCTTTAGCCTCTTGGATGACTGTTACTTTGGCCTCGCACATACGAGGTAGAATTCTGAGGATTTTCCTCACCAACTCTTCAGTGGTGAAAGATTTTCCCAGGGATTTTAACTCGTTCGTGATGTGGGTAAACCGTGTATACATATCCATCACAGTCTCACCATCACCCATATCAAACAACTCATATTGTCGCATAAATAGCTCAGTTCTAGATTGTTTAACTTGACTCGTACCTTCATGAGCAACTTGCAGGGCATTCCAGATAGCTTGGGCTGATTCACACTCAGAGATGCGAGTGTATTCATCGGGTCCTAGGCCAAAATATAGTAGCTTCTTGGCCTTGGCATTTTTCTCCATTTTCTTATAATATTCAGCATCAAACTCTTTAGGTTCCTTGGAAACCGTCTTACCATCTTCAAGCACCTTGGTCGGAACAAGGGGCCCGTTCTTGATGAGCATCCATAACTCATAATCTTCTGCCTGAATATAATTTTCCATCTTATTCTTCCACCAACTATAATGTTGGCCGTTGAAATATGGTGGACGATTAATGGATTGCCCTTCAAGAATTCCTTGTGGTGTACTCATCTTCAAAATCTCTCAAGGTGTTAGCCTTTTGTGAGAGAACCTGCTCTGATACTACTTGTTAAGATCGTGAGTATTCTACCACAAGAGGAGGGTGAATTGTGGTGTCTGATTTTCGCGTTGTGAATAGAAAACACCCTTGTGACTTGTTTGCAGAGGATGTTCTCAAATATTGCAAATGCGAAAATCACCAGGATAAATGCGGAAAATAAAGCACACACAATTTTTACGTGGAAAACACCTCTAGACCAACTGAGGTGTGAAAAACCATGACCTACCTCGTGTAGAATTTAACCACTTTCACTATCGGGCTTCAAACGTTACAAATGCAACACACCTTGTTACAACTTGCAACCACGTAACCTTCTTCCCTAAGACAGGTTACACCACGTCCAAATCTCACCAGATTGGACACGTCCAAAGTCCACACGACTGAGGACCACTCACTCACTTTTCTGATTCAAGATCAGGGTTACAAAACACCTTACTAGGTGCTTCTGTCTTAAGCAGATGTAAGGTACAATGAAGTCCTAGTATGCCAATATCTTGAAAGCTCAACTTTAACACTACTTGTCTCGGTTTTTCTTTTGTCAAGAGTTGCTCGAAAACAATTTTTTCTCACTAGAAAAACCACCTTTTTAATTCTCCCTTTTTGCGTTTGCTATGTAAGTTTCTCATTTTTTCTTTTTTTTCAATGGGAGTAAAATGCTATATGTTTATACAAAAATTCCAACGATCAAAAACCAAGGAGAAGAGAAGAAATCAACTAAGTTTTGCAAAGAGAAATTTTTTGCTTAGGTCAAGGAATTCTAACGGCTAAAAGATAGTGTTTCCCAAAATTGTAGGAATTTGATTTTGGAAGATTATCTTTGCCCAAAAATATCCGTGAGAAAATCTTTAGTATGAGTTTTTGAATGAATCACTTTCCAAAGGATAAGAGAGAGATATTTTCGGTTTTGGTAAATATTTTCCAAAATCAGTTTTGCAAATCTTCAGCTTGAATTTTCATATCCGAAAATATAAGCAAAGGAAATCTTTTAGTTTTGGCAAATCTCTCAAAACCTATTTTCGCAAATCACCCATAATATTTTCAAGAAATATCCTTTCCAGAAAAATAGCAATCTTGGAGTTTAAAGAAAGTATTCTGGAGATCTTGGCCAACCAAAACGAATTTTCAAAGATAACCGGGTATGGCCAGTTCAGTTCAGAAACACCCTAGGCACCCTGTTTGCAGGGTTGTTCGCAACTGGTGTTCTGAAGCACTTAGCGCAAATACCGATTCAAGAGGTGTTTAAAAAGCGTTTTCAATATTGGCATATTAACAAGAGTCTAAATAAATAAAACCTATATACCCAAGACTTCTTGTTTTTAACCAGTCATCTTGTCCAAGATTTGTAGAGCTGCTGTGAACACCAAGGCCACCTTGTTTGCTGGGGTTGGTCTTTGCATTGCCAGAGTTCAGGAACATGCCTTACAATCAACTTTCGAGATGACGTTCTTTACTTAATATAGAATCACCAATTAAAACCTGTTTTGAAGACTTGTTCTCACATGTAGCAAACCAGTTAATACAATAAAGATTACAAACACCAGTTAGGCCTGTTTGGAGCAATATTACTTGGACAAACTTTTACACCTGGATTTGTTATCATCAAAACTTAGATATAATAACTCAACAAAAGCTATCATCAATGATCGACATTCCTAATGGCAACCATTCGATGCCATTAATAGTAAAAAGGAGAAACAAGCCCGCTCATTATTAATGGTATTATGACATCTACCAGTATTGATAAAGCAAGAATACACACTAGGGTCCTCACCAAAAGCTCAATGGGCTCTAAGGTTGTTAGCGTCGTAGCACTTTGAGGACAAAGGGAGGTTCTGAAGATAGATATAGGCATAAACTTACTATGTATAACGCAAGAATATGCATGAGAAATCATGAAGGAAGTCCATGGTGGAGATTACGAGCCACATATGAAGGGCCGAATGCCAGCTAAAAGGGTCCAAAGGATGGGATATTACTAGTCCACTATTGAAGCAGAATGTTATGCATATGTAAGAAGATGTCATACATGCCAATTATATGCTAATTTGCAGCATTAGTCTCTCTTCTTTCTCGAAACACTCACGTCCCACTAGTCTTTTCGGTCTGGGGAATCAATATCATTAGAACGGTAATGCCAAAGGGGATAGGCAGACATAATTGTATGCTTCTAGCAATTAACTGCTTCACAAAATGGGTAGAAGTGCTTCTTACGCGAAGATTACTTCAAAGCATGTGGCGAAGTTCCTTATCAATAATATTTTATGCAGATCTAGTGTACCTCATGAACTAATAAGTGACCAAGGGAGTCATTCTAGAAAGGAAGTAGCAGCCTTAATCGAAAAAAATAAAACTCAGCATCGCAAGTCATCCCCTTACTAGCCCCAAGCAAATGGAGTAGTTGAAACAGCTAACAAGAATATGTACAGGATAATCGAGAAAATGGTTGAGAATTACAAAGGCTAGCCTGACAAACATCTATTTGCTCTATAGAGGCATAGAAGTTCAATTCATACCTTAATGGGAGCAAGGCCATACTCCTCAGTATATGGGATGAAAGTGGTACTTACAATCGAAATAGCAATACCTCACTTAGGGAAATTGTGAAATTCAAATCCCACAGTTGGAATGGGCAAAGGCTACATATGAAGAGCTAGTAATGTTAGATGAAAGGAAACTAAGGGCATTGCATAATGTCCAAATCTATCAAGCCTCAATTTTAAGAGCTGAAAGTTAAGCTGAGGTACCTACAACAAGGTGGCCTATTCCTAAAAGAGATAAGAGCCCCAACACAGGACCCAAGGGGAAAGTTTAAACGAAACTAACTAGGCCTATACATCATAAACACCTTCTTGCATGCGTTTAAGTAAAACTCATGGATAGGAATGGAGATGAATATACTCAGTATACTGATCTTAACTAGTTGAAGAACTACTATGCCAAGTGAGTTTACTCTTCATCAAAGCCCATAACAAGCTTTGACATTCCCTATGATTGGACCTATAACAAGTTCACAAGGTCTACACTAGACCCATAAAAATAATAAATAATAATAAGATTAATGAACCATGAGAGTCTGATTCTGTACTCCAGATATGTAGGAAGCGGTAGTGGCCTAACCTAATAACTTATGATTAATTGCTTGCCCATCGGTAAAAAATAAAGAGAGAACAGATAGCGGGATTGAGAGAATTGTTAAAGTCCAGAAGAAAACGCCCAACTAGCTAAATCGCCGAAACTCAGATTGGGTTTTTAGTGAACTCGGTTGAGCTCCCCTAACGTAAACCGAATAGGGCTTTAGCTCTGCCAATGGAAAACAGGGATAGGGAACTGCCAATGGGAAAGTTCAAACAATTTAAGGACTTACAATAACGGTAATAAGAGTAATTATAACTAAAAGAATCTAAAAACCTTACAATTTGAAATAATAGTCCTAAGAGCATAACACAACAAAAAAATCATTAACACTTTATTCTAAACTAGAGGCAAAGAATTCCTAATTCTTTTTCAACTACTTGTCCTTCTTGACTCAAGGTGCTGACTTCTAGGGGGTAGGATCCTTAGCTCTCCTTCTTCCACTTTAAGACGACTCACATTTAGGCACCTCTTTCTTCTGGTAGCATTTAGGCACCTCACTTTGGCATCATGTTCACTCTTCCTCTCCAGCTAATGCTCAGAAACAAAAGTAGATTATAGGACATATGGCACTATAATGGTGGGACACTGAAGCCAGTAGTCCAGCCAAGACTTAATCCAGGAAGGATCGTTCTTGTAGCTCCCAAAGGCAATGCAATCCAGTGCAGGGATAGAATGTTTATGTCTAAATTGTCGTATCAACTGTTCTAGAAAAAAGGAAGCTTCGAAGGTCAAGCCAATGAGACAGACATAGGCAAAATTTCCCTTGTTGGTTATGAATTGTGAAATGCCCCACTAGCAAGACACCCAATTGAGAAAAGGATCCTTCCCCAACAAACTAATCCAGGTCGACACAAATTTTCCTTGAACAATCTTCTTTTCTGGCTAAATTATAAAACTAGGCATGTATCCACATTCCTCGAAGCCTCAATCAGACTCAAGTGCTCCAACAACCAAATCTGCACATAAATAGAAATAAATAAAAGAGAAAAAGCCAGCTAGGCTTAGAACATATCGACTGAATTTCTATGGCAAAAGCAGAACAAAAAATGATAGAGGAATTGGCACAGAAAAAAGCCAAGGAAAAAAAGGAAATCTGGTCCAAGGGGATCCCTGCCCAGTGGGGTCTAAAATCTGCTTGCAACAGTAATGGGCTAGCCAAGAAGAACTGGTTTGGGGGGTAACGGAGATGGTCCAGACCCAATATGGTTTCAACAACAACGAATGGCGCTAGGTTTGGTCACGATGCACTCCTTCTAGTACACTCGAGGGCATGGCCGGTCCTCTATTTGCATAGTCGCCTACAAATAGGAAGGCCCCAAGAAGGCAAAGAAGAGTATCTCTATGTCTATGGACACCCTTAAGAGCTTACCTGTTCCCCCTTTTGAAAACGAGAAATCAAAGAAACAAAATCTACCTCATCGCCTATGAATATGGTAGGCACATCCTTCTTACTTAGACCTAAGATGCGACTATAATTAGAAGGCAGATCTCTTAGGACACATGGAAAAACAAGAGGGGAATAGAGCGAGAAACCTATGATGGAACTTTCCACAATTAAAGGACACAATTCATACCTTCTAAAATAGAGGGCTTGAAGCTCATAATCCCATAAAGTAGAAGCATCTCTAAGGAACTTCCAGGATATCTTGACTTAGCAAAGACAAAGAAGACTGTTCAAGTGAAGACTCTTAAGTCGTGCTCATCTGTGGCATCAAGGGGAAAAAGCCAAGAAGTTAGGACCATTTTGAAAGCTATTGTGATTTTTGGAACTTATAAGATTGCTCTACCAATTGCTAAGACTCACAGGACATACAACCTTAATTATAGTTGTATAAAACAATTAATTCAAATTCAACTAGAATTCAGGTAAAGTGCTCAATAAGGAACCAAATGGGTTCCTATTCCTCGCTGTAGTTAAATGTCAAGTCCAATTTAAGCTAGGCATTCCTAGGTTGCAGTAGCGTAATGGCGAGCCTAGTAAGGTTCACTAGTGGGCCATTGGGGCTTTTTTCTATTTTTTTATTTTTTCCTCTTCCTACTTTGTAAATTCTAATTTTCTATAATTTGAAAATTATTCAATAAAAATATGATAATTATTACTTAGGACCACAAGCCGTACGTACTTATTGCTTTTTTTGGGGGGGGGCTTTTGATTTTTTGGTGGAAATTGGGCGTAATTTGCATTACAGTCATAATAGGCTTGCATAGAATTTGCATGAAGTTCTAAGTATCCAATTGCATTGCAACACTATAGAGAAAGTATCATACATAATTCCAATATGTTGCCCGAACTGACCATCTGAGACCCCGCTGCTACTTCCATCAAAGAAGTAGTCTACATAGCCCGAGGCATAACTAAAATCAATTGAAGCACCGTTTGTGCCAACATCGGCTCGGGGATTGCCTTAGGAGCTTAAGAATAACACAGAGGAACAACATACACCACTTTGGACAAGAGGAATCACTGTATAAAATACAGGATACATAAGTTCCCCAAGGAAGTGGACATGGCATAAGTGTCTTTGGGGTCATAAACTTGAGGTGGTTCCACCTCTAATGAAGAATTTGGATGCGGCCCCCTTTCTCTTACACGAGAAGACTCAAGCATATCTTGTGCTCTTTCAGATGAGCACCTCCCAGAACAAGGGGCATGAGACCTCTGTGGCCTAATGTTGTCTTCAAACCTCTGTAGCCCAACCTCGTCTGTTTGAGCGTGGCGAAAAGTGAAAAAACTCGCAAATGCCGTTCTCATGGAATGAAAACAGTGTATTATCAATCCAGATTATTGATAATTATAATGAAAAAGGGAGAAAAGTCAAGAGATTTACAGCTTAACCCGTAATGATAAGGTAGGCAATGCCCTTACTTTGGTAAAAATGGGATGAAAAGGAAGTTGAGGGCATTTTGATTTAAGAACGAGTGGAAACTCCATGTATGTAGCGTACTCCCCTTCTCTATCCGCATGAACTTTTACGCTTGGCATGGGAGCGTTGACATCGACTCTTTGCAACTAAATAAAACAAAAAAAAATTCATGAGCATTAGCATTGTAAAAATGTTAATAGAGAAAAGGAAAAGGAAGGAAGGAAAAATACCAACTGAATTATGATCTGGCAAAGGTGGGTGGCATAGTTACCATGGTCGTTAACATCGTTTACAAAGCGGCTGCCTACTTTCATTTCTGCCATGTCACCTAGACAGAGAGTGCTGACACAAAGTGTGGATCGGGGTGGATCCATAGGAATAAAAGGAGGCTAAAGGTTGGTAACTTGGGAAGTGGCCCGCCCACCCAAGTACCAAACAAAGCTATATGGCCCTTCAATAAGGAACCGTCCCTAGGTGTAAAATTGAGTGTCCTCAACTTCTAGAGTTGAGATACAATTTTCCTAGTGGCTGAAGCTAGCCTGTGAAGAAAGAAGGGGTAGAAAAAATGAAATGTCAAAGTTGAGGTAGGTTTCAAAGAGGAAAATATTAACATCTCTAAGGCGTTGATAGATGCATGAAGCCGCTGAAGATCACCCTTTCATAATCTTCAGCAAATCTGATTTTGCTTAGTCTGAGAGATCATAGCTGGAAAACCCATAGGTGCTCTTGGCCTTGGCGAAAGAGTAAGGAAATATTCATAGAACCCAAGCTGCAAAAAAGCAATTAGTGAGAAACAATATAGCCAAAAATGGAGAATAAAAGGAGAAAGGTTCATTACCTCAATCACCCTCCATAAACCCCCAAGGGGTATGCTTATGCATTGCTCTCCACAAGCTCGCTCAATTTTTCTTACCCCTTAGCGCGTCTCACGAATATGGGTGGAATACGTAGGAATCCCTCTGCCCTCCAATCTAGGTTTCCCACTCTATTTAGATCAATAAGGTTAACTAGATAATAAAAATGACAGCGATTGCCCAGATCAGCAAAAATGGTCATGCTGAGAAAAAGGGATAAAATAATGGAAGATTATTCTCCAAGAGAATATTGTGCCCATCGTTCATCATCATTTATCAAGTTAAAAAGAATGTTACAAGAAAAGCAGTCCCTTATAAATCCAACACCTGCCAAAGCAAAATCATAAGGGTTTATGGTCGTTTCCCTGAATGCAAAGTAAAAGGTGTTGGAGGTATCCTAGAATCTCTTAACCCCAACATGAGTATGCAGCAATCGGTTAAATTCGTTGCCCTACTTAGTACCAAGTAGGAAGCACCAAACCCCACGTGTTCTAGCACATATCGAATTTGAGCCTCTCGAGGACCAATTTCCCTTATAAACTTTTTAGCGGCATTGACACCCATAATGAGGTTATCCTAAAAGAAGAAAACAAGGAACAACATTGGACCTACATTCATAACAAATAAAAAAGAAGAGGAAAGAGGGAGAGTGCTTATAGCATTTGAGGCGGCATGACTAGAAGCATGGTGACCAGCATCTAATGAAAGCTCATGACCATCCTAAGCATCAACAGGTTTTAATTCCCTCTCAATGTAGGAATCTTGAGGGAGGGAGCCTTTCCCCCCTACAGGTGGGTGAGCTTTTCTCACACTCATGTTTTCAGAATACAACTGTAAGGTTCCTAATGCAGAAGAGGAAAATGGAAGGAGTAGATATGAAGTCACATGCACATCCAAATGCAAGGTAAGAAGAGATTGTGATTTATGCAAAGCAAATGGGGTATTTATATAAGAGAAAGCAAGCAAATGGGAGATACTTGAAGATGCCTTGCCAAAACCCTCAAAGCAAAGTAACTGAAAATCAAGGGAAAGAAAGTAAATAAAAGATCCAAAATTCAAGCATCCAATGGGCATAAAAACAATAAATAAAAGAGGGAAGTGATGGCATGGGGATCAGGGCGATTATACTTCCCATACATACAATCTTAATAAGATAAAAAACAATAAGCAAAATACAACAAATAAAAGAAGACGTGATGTCTAGGGGACTCGGTCGGTTCCCTTAGGAATCTACTTCATATTCATGCCTTGTCAAAAGAGCAAAGTTCAAGGAAAAGATGAAAGCATTGGCATACGGGACCAAGCTAGTTTCGAAGGGGAATGCACTTACGAGCACTAACTTCACAATGCATTAAAAAACAAGCAACAAGTGCCAAACAATAAGAACCAAGGTTAGAATGGAACCAACTGGGTTCACTAACACATGCTAAGCAGTGGACCAAGTCCAAACTTGCCAATCCAACAAGCATCTAAAGAAGATAAGAAGAAGTGATAGCAATAGGGACTCGAACAGGTTCACGAGGCAAGTTAAATCATTCACACGATGATAGGGCCGCAAGCACATGGTGGTACTGTAGCAAATCAAGGTCGAACCCATAGAGACGAGGTCAAGTAACTAGGCTATATTCCCTCATGATAGGTTAAGAAAATCAAAATTTGGATAAGAAAACCACTAGAACTAATTTGAATGGGAATATGTTTCACCATAAGATAAAGCACTAACGCTCATTGCACATCGACCAATCTAAGCCAACTTAGTTTAAAGGACGATAATCAAAGTATCACTACTCTATTTCAAGTTATAGTGAAATGCCTATGATTAATCAATCCCCTACTTTCAAGGTTTTCAATCAATCTAGAGTCATTAGGAAAAGGATTATCACTCATGTCCTCTTAAATGGTGAATCTTTCTCAAGAATCCACATGTACAAGTCTGATTTTTAGTTTTCAAATTTCGTGTTTCACCTTTAAGCACTTCACCCAACAAACACAATTAAGCAAGAAGATGGATAATCAACATGCTCGCAAATCAAAACTCTTAAATCATATTAAACATGAAATCAACTTAAATCGACCGATTGAAGTGTAGATACTCAAAGAAAACACATCAATTGGTTCATAAAATCCCAAATCTGAAAATCTACTCTAACATGATAAAGAAATCTAATTACAAACTGAAAATAAATCTAATTGAGAGATGAGAAAAAGATAGAGAAAGAGATGCTTCGTTTCCGTGCTGATGCGTTGATCTTCCGATGCTTGCCCAATCCGCGATTCCCTTACAAATCTTCTTCTTGTTCTTCTTTAAGGTGGGGAACACTAATCTAGGATAGTGGATTGGATGCTAAGGAAGGCAGCAAAATCCAGCCTTTATCGCTGGAATCAAGGCTGCAAACCATCCAAAGGTTTGAAAAATGAAAAGTCGCGAAGAAATCAAGTTGCCTTGAGGGAGAGGGACCACCACGGTCTAGTCGTGGGGTCCACCATGGTCAGACCATGGTGACCGCTAGTTGGATGCCCAAACTTTGTTTGCCCTGCTTTGTCTTCTAGATTCTCCTGGCCCATAATACCGGCCACAGTTTTTCCGTGTTAAGTGTTTTTGGGCCTCTTTTGCTACCTTCTTGGATCCACAAGAGCTCAAAATCATCATTCTATCTCATAACTTGGCTCACAAAGCCAAAATCTACAAACACTCTCAAAACAAGTAAAACCAAGTGTAATAGTAGAAATAAGGGCATAAATTGTACAATTAAGCGCACTAATACCATAAAATGACTCCCAAACACTCATGAAATCCTACGGAAATATGATATTCATCACACGTAAATCATGCACTAGCTTCAATAATAATGGAGGTAAGAAAATGTTGGCAAAGAGATGTTACTAAGCCAATAAGGCAAAAGTCATTATCAAGAAAGAATCAGACAAAATTCAAAAATTCGCTGGACCAGCGAAAGGTCCACTAGACCAATGAAAGGCCAAAATGGTTGCCCCCTGGCACAATGGGACATCCTCGACCACCCTAGCAGACGGTAAATCTCAGGACCCTTAGTGGCCAGGTTAGGATTTCATATCATTGGCCACCATCATGGGGAAAGTTAGGGAGCGCCAAATCTCAAGGCCCTTAGTGGCCAGGTTTAGAATTCATATCATCCAACCACCGTTATGGTGAAAGTTGGTGGGCAATGAGTCTTAGGACCCTCAGCGTTCAGGCTCAGGTGTCACATAAGCACAAGCCAAATAGGTAGCCATAAGTAAAGACCACTACTTTGATCTTTGCCGTGCTTAGGCTTGATCATAGTGGGGGGCTAAATGTAGAAAAACAACGTCTTAACTACCCAGCGATGAAAATAATACGACAATTCATGTACTTGGGGGCCCAGCAAAGTAAGTATTAAAAAGAGAGCCTGAATTAATAAAAGAAAAAGAAAAGAAAGCACTTGGAACTAGCCTAGTGGGCCTGATCCAAGTCAGGAAACCCGACCGATTCACTTAATAGGGAACCCGATCGGATTCCTTTATTTTTCTTGGACTTCGAGCTGATGTCTACCTAAATGGGAATTATTAATCTACATCCTAGGCTAATTAGTTCATCATGCCTCGTTAATCAGATTCCTAGCTGAATTACTGCAACCGTTTAGATTAAATTAAATGAGACTAGGAATAGGTCTCCTTTCTCTAAACTGATTTAGACTATGCCCTCAACCACTATAAAAAGGGGGTTGCCTCACTGATTAGGGACATAAGTTCAACATCAGCTAGACACCAAAAATTAAGGAGAATTAAAAATCGAAAGAGATTTCTGGCATAATAATATTACAAATTAGAGAGACAAAATCCCCGAGCGATATACTAAGAGCATCGAGAAGGAGAGATTCGATTGATTACTAAAAAGGCATCACTTTGATTGTTCCCATGTAAATTAGGTGGGTTATCCTAAGGGTGTAATCTCTATCCTCTCTCTATCTTTTTATTTCATCTCTTTTATTATGATTTTTTATTTCAAATGGCCAAAGATGTAATCTTTACACCCATTCTAATTATTTCTTTATTTGAGATTTTGTTGAACTAAAAATTGTACCTTTTGGCATTATTTTATATGATTGACACTAATGTGCTATGTGATTGTTTGATAGTCTAATGAAGATCTAACTTTCCATATTGAATAGTAGAAGCTGTCAGTGATGACGAGCGGTGATGTAATGCGTCCCATCATATCAGCGCACTGTTGCCTCAAATTTGGATCCTGGGTTCGAGCCTACGGAGTAAATTTAGTCCCCACACCAGGGATTAATAAAGGCCTTTTGAAAACCTTTTTGAAGTGAATCAATTCTCCATTTCAATGTCCCTTTCGATTATCCTTATCGGTTTATGGTTCACTTTGTAAAGTACACTTGGTTTGTAAGTTTTCCCTAAAAGTCATCGACGACTCTATTAGTTAAAGATTCATACTTTTCTTATTTCTTCCATTTATTTTCTTCTGCCCCATTTCAAGATTGGGTAAGCTGCCAGTTTGGATCTTAAGAGCAATATTATCTAGACTAGAATCTAGGGCGTTGCTCTGGCTCAGGAACCCGACATGTTCTTGGATCAGGCCTGATCCCCAGAATCTTAGGCTGGACTGGCATTCTTGCCAGGATCCAACTAGGAGGATTAGACCTGGTTCTGGCCCTAGATCAGGGTCGAGGCCCAGTTCTTCAGGCATAACCTATGACTTAGCGGTCTAATCCATTTTCATAAAAAATCAAAATAAAATAAATCTGATTCAAAGGAAAAACGTAAATAAGTTAACCAGCGAACAAGCCTGGCCATTTGTGGAGGACAGCGAATCGAGATGGGTTCCCCAGGGTCGAGGGTCGTTACACTAGGCCCTTGGGGGCTAAAAGTGCAACGGACAGCTTGGCATAATGCTCAATGAACCTTAGGCCCTTGGGGGCTAAAGGTATAGCAGACAGCCTAGAGTCGTGCTTTACCAAACCTCAGCCCCTTGGGGCTAAAGGTGTAGAGAACGGCCTAGGGTCATGCTCAAAAACCCTAGCTCCTTAGGGGCTAAAGGTGTATTAAACGTCCTAAGACCGAGCTTACAAAACTTGGCCCCTTGGGGCCTTAAGGTGTAGCGAACAACCTGGGTCGTGCTTTAACGAAACTTAACATCTTGGGGCTAAAGGTGCAACGAACGGTCTGGGGCCATGCTTCAATAAACCCTAACCCGTTAGGTTTAAAGGTGTAGCAGACAGCCTAGGGTCGTGCTTAATGAACCTTAGCTCCTTAGGGTCTAAAGGTGTAGTGGACGGCTTGTGGATGTGCTTTAACTAACCCTAGCCCCTTTGGTTGAAGGTATAGTGGACGGCTTGGGGTCATGCTGAACAAACCTTAGCCCCTTAGGGGCTAAAGGTGTAGTAGACGGCCTGGAACCTTAGCCCCGCTTTAACGAACTTTAGCCCCTTAGGGCTAAAGGTATAAAACTATAGCAGACAGCCTGGGGATATGCTTTAACGAACCTTAGCCCCTTAGGGCTAAAGGTATAACACTATAGCAGATGGTCCAGGGTCATGCTTAACGAACCTTAGCCCTTTGGGGGCTAAAGGTGTAGCAGATCGCTTGGGGCTAAAGGTACAGAAAATGGCCTTAGGGCCAAACCTTGGCTGCTTTGGAGCTAAAAGTATAGCAGACAACATAGGGCCATGCTTAACGAACGCTAGCCATCGCCTAAAGGTGTGGCAGATCGCCTTGGGTCGGACTTTAAAACCTGAGCCCCTTACAAATTTAGGGTTTTTAGTGACGTCCTTTTGCTGATGACAAGTGCCTTTTGTTTGAGAGACTGCTTACCTTGGGGACCATAACGGTCTATTAATTCCCCCTCGCCTTCTTATACAATGTAGGGGGTGGAGGATCATTTACTTTACATTCTTCATAAACTTATAGACATAGAGAGAGAGACAGAGAGAGAATTTTTAGAGAGAGAGGCTCTCTACTTCTAACTCCAAGTGAACTTCCTCTTTCCTTCAATTCTCTAAACTCTCCAAGAGTTCAGCTCCTAAGCCTTCAAAACCCCTCAACACGAAACGTGTATGGGCACTTCCCCTTCGCTTTAAGCCTTGTACATTAGAGTAAGTATGCAGTCTTTAGTCTCATCATGGAGTGGCCCTTCACAGGAGGAACTTGCAGCGTGCTTGAGGAGGGAAGTCACCCTGTTTTTCCAAACCTCCCAACCAAAATCGATGGCTGGGTTGTTTTGTTCTCCCTATCTAAAAATAAATTCGGGTGTTGAAAGACTGTCCCGTATGCTTTACCTATCTACAAGATGTATGATGGCTTATGGTGTAGCTACGAACAGTCCTCCACTCCCAGTATTTTAAGCATTAAGGAAGAGGTGGTGTATCCAGGAGAAATAAGTATTATCATTAACTGTATGTATGACATTCAGGAAGGCAGGCTAGCACAGACCAAGACGATAATGCGCCCCAAGACAATTGCTGAGCTGATGGTCGTAGGTCTCACTAAAGGTAATTTGAACTCAGAGTTGCTGAGCTGACGGAAAGCAGGGTTTGAGTTCATTGGTACATGGCTCTGAGCATACAGATTCTGACACATCAGACTCAAACAGAGCTAACCCCCCGAAAGTTGTGGTAGTTGGAAGGAATTTTCTCGTGCCTTGTTCAATCTAATCTTGCTGATGATTCGGGGTGCCATTTTCCAAACCCAATGGGGATCGCATCCCTCGATCGGTTGGATTTGGAGAAGGAGTACCTCTTCCCCCTTAACTATAACTTCGTTCTTCTCCAAGAAGCTGCTACCGCTAGGATGACACTTAACTATGGCCTTCGGTTTCACATGCATAAGGTGATTTATGACATATGCACGAAGTACAACTTAGCGATTACATAAATTGTGCCCACATCATGGTATAACACATATTCATTCAACGCTACCTGTGAGTTGCACGGGCTGGAGTGCACAACGTAAGCCTTTACCCAAGCGCATACCGTACAGAAGGCGATATGTGACACCAGGGAGCTATGATGCTATAGTTTCAACAATAAAAAGGAGTTTCTACATACAATTGAGAGGAGTTCCAAACTTCAAAATTGGAAGCCCGACTTTCTATTTGTCCGGTGCAAAGAACGGTTAGGGTGATCTCCCCATCTACAACCCTAATAAGCCGAAGAGAAACCCATGCTGACATACCAAATGAGGCCGAGCAGGCGGCTGTTGGCTATTTGAAATATATAGTTCGAGATTCATGTCCAAAGTGATAAAGAAGCATAACGAAAAAGAGCTCGAGCAAAAAATCGTTAGCTTAAGTGACAAGGAGTTGCTCAACTGGCAAGCTGGCCTTCTTTAGGAATAAATTTTTCTTGGCGGCATTAAGAATTTTTGAAGGGTACCATTCATTTTCCTTATGCTCCCTTCTTCCCGTTGAGCGGACCTGACTTCATTTTCATTTTGGCTGAGGACGCCCGCATGAGGTTGTCTCGGCTTAAGTTCGAGGATACAACTCAAAAAGAGATCCATCAAGACCAAGCGCGTCAACGGGAAGAACAGAGGTGGCACCGTGTTGAGGCTCATCGCTGTGAGGTTAAGTTAACTTGTTACTTCCTATTCCTCTTTAGTTCTTCCCTTATACCCTTGCTCTAGGTGTTAACATGATTTGTTCAAAATAGACGTTAGGTTGTCCGTTTGGACAAAATATCCCCTTCCCCATCAATGTCCTTGCCCCCAAGTGTGGCTCTAAAATGCCCACGCGAAGAGGAGCAAGCCGCAGAGCAGGGATCGCCTAAGAAGGCCGCTCGGATTAGTGGCCCTCCGGAAGAGGTTATGACCTGAACGCCAATTAGGCAGGCTAGCTCGGAGGGTCCTAATAGGGGGTCTCCCGATGGTGGTTTGCAAGGTAGCCGCAAAATGACCCAGAACTTAGTCCTGGCAGCTTACTCCCTCCACTTCGCTAAGGTCGTTCAGGTCTAGAGGTCATGCACTACGTGAAGTCATAGCTAGTTAAGAGCTTGGTAGGCTCATGGAATATTACTCCCTTCTCAACCCCGGATACTCCATTGGTCTTTGAGGACCAAGTGTCTATTGTCGAGTTATTCAGACTCTACTTTTAAGCTCTTTTATATGATCGTAAGGGCCTTAAAGGCCATGAGGACCGCGCCCGCTATGGTTAACCTTGAGGAGTAGGTTAGAGTCCTCAAGAAAGGGAAGGCTAAGGTTGAGAGCTCCTACACCAAATATAAGGGTTGCTACAAGGACCTCAAGAAAGAGAAGAAGAACTGGGAGAAGACTAAGAAGGAGCTCTACTAAGGCATAACAAACCTCAATGCAGAGCTGGAAGAAGTTAAGTCAGCCGCCTAGAAGAAAGCCAAGATTCCTCACAGGACTTTTGAACCCAAAGGGGATACTTTGAAGCTTGGGTCTATTACATCGAGGATCGATCACAGGGTCAAGCATGCCGGCCAAGACGTAGATCAAGTTATCTTCAACTACGATGAGCCCATTGACGAAGATGAGGTTGACCTAGGTAATACTGTGCAACTACAAGGGGATGACACGAATGAGGACAATCTAGAGGATGAAGATATGGGCCGTGAGGATAAGATGACGATCATGCACATGAGGGTCTTGGTGTCTGGTTTCCCCCCTTTTTTGCTTTACTCCAAGCCCT
The DNA here is from genome assembly GCA_017589665.1 of Selenicereus undatus. Lineage (NCBI taxonomy): Eukaryota > Viridiplantae > Streptophyta > Magnoliopsida > Caryophyllales > Cactaceae > Selenicereus > Selenicereus undatus. Next base: position 55,861,679 of record JACYFF010031959.1, on the reverse strand, counting down.
ATTCTATGCAGGATTGTGACCCATTTTTAGGGTTTGGTTTAATAACCTAATCACATTTCTCATCTTTTCGCTAGTTCTATAGCTGCCTTCACTTTTGCACTTGTTGTTTTGTGCTTGTTGTTAAGTTTTACTAATTTGCGTACGTTGCATTACCACCAAGTCAAGCCCTCCAAGCCCTCCCCATGCCCCCAAACTTAATAATAAGCGTAAGATATACGAAATAATCTAAGCCACACAATTCACTTTTCGTTAACTAGTAAAAAGTCCATATGGGGTTCTTTTTATAATTATGCTAAGGAGAGTAGAGTCTGGGACATGGGACATGCACCGCCTACACATATAAGGAATACTTTTTGAGGTTATCGTTTTTCCAGGTTTGAGGGATTTCCTTGCCCTAAAGCGTTAACAACTTGTACGCTCCCAATCGGACCTGCTCTCTAACAGCATATCGACCTGCCCAGTTTGCTGTAAGCCTACTATGCCTATACGACTTCGTGATAGCCTTAGTCCTCCTAAAGACTAGTTCACAAACTGATAATCATTCCTCTTTGACCTTCTGATTGTAAAGCCACGCGGTTCAAATTTTGTAGAGTGCCTATCCGCTGCATGTGTCCCCTCGTATTGAAGGGAGGAGATCGAGGGCTTCACTAAGACTCACATTGTTGAGGTCTTCCTAGAAGGTGGTCAATCAATAGGTGTGAATGGCCCCTTCGAGTGGAAGGACAACCGTAAACCCATATGCTAACATCAAGGGAGTTTCCCTCGTGGCGGTATTTTCGTTCATGCGTATCGACATAGCATACTAGGAGCTCGTTGGCCCACTTCCCTTTATAGCTGTCTAGTTTCTTTTGCAAGCCATTTAGAATGACCTTGTTGGCCATCTCCACCTATCTATTAGTCTATGGATGGGCAACGGGTGTGAACCAGACTTGACAATGGTAGTCTGTGAGGTAATCTGTTGTCCTAAATTACCGCAACTGCATGGTGTAGCTATAGCCAGCAACCAACAAGTATGGGTCGTATCAACAGGGAACTTGCTTTTAACTACCGGAACTAATCAATCTACTCAATCTAAGCAAATCAAAGCTATAGATTTGGATATAAACTAGGAGAAATGGTAAAACCTAAACAATTAAATAAAATAGCAGAATAGTAAAACACCTAGGTTGGAATTAATAGCACGATTATGCCGGCGAATAAATTACTAGCCCCATCAGACAAACCCAAGCATGTATTATGAGTGGATAGATCGTCAATTAGGTCCTTCTCCTCCCTCTCTTGTGGGTCGGAGACTAATCCTAGAACTATAATCAGCTATTCTCATGGGACTAAAAATTAGAGAATTACAAGGTCTACAATCTCAAATCCCAATTAGAAGCTTAATTATTTTCATATTACAATTCTAATTGTCTACGAAGTAACGCTAGATAAAGGTTTTATCTCTCAATGCTGCCCTAAACCGGGATAAAGTTGTATGAATGCTCTTTTGAGCAATTCATCGAACATGTGGTGCGCATGGTAGAAATCATAAACACAAACAAGGGGAAGTACGGGTTTGGGGCTAGATCATGATTTAACTATACATATCAGCGTTAATCCCAACCCAAGTTGGGAGATTTAACCTAGAATCATATTTATAATAACAATCACAAAATCCAATTCAATAAACATGATAAACGCAAAACCCTAGAATAGCAAAGATGAGAGAAGAGAGAATTTAGGGAACAAACTTCAATTAATCGTGCGAGGAAAAGAAGAATAATCTTCAAAGCTAGCAATTTAATCCAAAAGTATTCGAAAACTCCCGTAATAGAACCCTAGTAATTGCCTAAGTAAAGTGCTCTCAAAGGAAAATTAAGATGTCCTTAAAACCGCCCCGAAAAACAATTAAGTTAAGGAGGCAGAGGGGCAGGATGAGGCACCTGTACATATCTCCGGCCATGCCCTGTTGAAATCTAAACATGGCACTGCCATACCCCATAGTACAGGGTGCCCCTGACAAGTCACTAGAATCCCCTTGAAACTTCGACCAACCTCTTTTCTGACTCCAAACTCATCTCTTTGGCCCGCCTTCCTACCAACATAAGCAAATCTCTTGTTTTCTCGACAAAAACTCCTGAAAATACGGAACAGTACTAAATGAACATAATTTAAACCAAAGAAGGCTAATTTAACCCTTTCTCACCAAGATCAAACATGAAAGCAATGGAACAAGGGGTCAACTAGGGGCTAAAATGAGGTCAAGATAGGGTTTTATCATCCTTAATTTCGTCAGCGTCGAATTGTCGCCCATTGTCTAATATCATTGCTCGACGTACGCTGAACAACTAATAATTTTGTTCCATATAAAATTCTAGACTTCGTTGGCCATGATTGAGGCCACATCCTCAACCTCAACCTATTTGGTGAAGTAGTCGATGCCATAAGCAGGTATTTCGTATACCCAACACCTTTGGAAATGATCCTAGGATTTCCGCGCTTACTTGGTGAATGGTAAAGGGGTTACGATGGGGGTTAATGGGCTCGAGAGTTTTCTTTGAATAGACAAGAATTTTTGGCATTTTTTGCACTTCCTTGCTAGGCCATGGTGTAACACCCCTATCCCCCAGGGTTAGAGACGTCAATGATTTTTAACATTTTGGAGCGAAACAGATAGAGTACCACCTAAAAACTAACCAAAACCTAGGCTTAAAGCCTTACATTAGGTCTCTAGAATTAATAATACATAAAGGACATAACCAACTAGCTCAACTGCTACACGCCCGAGACCACAACTCTACGGGTCACAAGCCTAGAGTGCACCAAGTAAAAAGTTTAGTAAAAAGAAAGAAATAAAATGTATAGCTTAACTGATCAGACATCTAGAGCAGTAGGGTTTACATCCCACAAATAATTAAGAACAACTAAACCAAACGACCAATTATTCATATGATTGTCTTACTAGGCCATATAGAGTGTAATGCGTATTACATGAACTACAGTAACCAACTACATATATCCAAGAACTTATGAATTCATTACATTACTATAATTCCTTTTCTAAAGCAAAAGGAAGATTCCACCTTGGCTTACGTGAGCTGACTTCTACCTGTCATTACAAGAACTTAGGGAAAACAGGAATAAAGAGGGGATGAGCTACCACACGCTCAGTGAATGATTCCTAACCCCAAGAAAACAACACAGTTGCATACTTTTAAGTAGCAGGGACACCCAATTTAATAGTTAATATTACTTAATAACACGTAAAGTCCCCCGTATTTACTATTAACCTAATAACCTTCAGAATTGAATGGTATCCCTAACCTTCTTTCATTTAGCGCATGAGAGTTCTCAACCTGCTCAACCTATGACTTTTGTAATATAGTAAAGACAACTACATATTACACTTCCTTAACATGACATAATGGGCACAGATGACTCATCGGTAAGCTGACTCATACAACAATTCAGGTATTGGGAGCAGTGGGGCACTTAGTTCATACATAAACACCTTTCATCAAGGAGTTCAATTAAAATAACCAAGTTGAGTTCTTTTTAGTAAGAAATTGGGATTAGCGCATAAAGGACAAGGACAATTGCTTAAACCAAAGAAAGTCTTTATAAAACAATCATTATTCACTGGCAAGTAGTTCGGAATTCAATAAAAGCTCTTTTTAAGAGTACATGCACTTTTCCAAATCTTAGCACTAGAATGGTCCTCGAATGAGGAGTTTGCACCACATAACAAGTACGAAATCATTTCATGGGGCATCGAATTTTCATATTTGAGCTATTCAGGGAAGATTTGCACTTGCCCAAGGGGAGATCTACGCTTGCCCTTCATATTACCCCCTCGGCCTCCAATAATCAGTGGACGATCACCCTCATTAGGGTCTTTTGGGGTTCCCACTTCTAGATCTGCTCATTAGGAGTTAGGGTTCCCGCAAACCGGCTATATTCCCTGAACATTTGTCTAAACATTTAGCAACATTCTCCTAGTCTAAAACATTTCAGATGCATCTCACTTAAATACACTTGTATCAAAATTGTCATTGGATCACAAACAATGACATTTTCATTCTCAGGGGAGCTAAAATGCCTTAATGAATTCAAGTTGACTTTTGAAAGAATAAAACCACTCATTTTGGCAAAGTGCTTGTGAACATGTTAACAACCATATGACCATTCACTATCATGGAATGTGACATTAAAACTTATTTTAGAAGCTAGTAGATGCAATCATGTATAAACACCTTGATTTCTCAATGCTCTATATACAAAATAGTTTACACATAGGCAAGACTATGAAGTCAGGGGAAGCATTAAATAAGCTATAAAAGAGCTTACAACATCTAATTATGACTCACTCTTACCAAACGAATGGTCTAACAGTAACTGTTAACCACGTATCTCAGAACGCTTGCCATATCAAACCAGATCACTTACACACTTATCAACACAAGCCTTCAAGCACCTCATAAACATATTTATTCGTAATTCAAAATGTTTTCCAACTCAACAGCTCAATTAAACAGCCTCTGGAAGCAATCAAGGGATCTTCAAAACCTAAATTACTTATAAAGATTATCAATGTTACAGGTATTTCAGCAATTAAGACAAGGACGTAATCGACGAGTAATCGGGATTTGCCTAAAATACCTCGGGTTGACTAGGTACGAGGTAGAATCTACACAATTTCATACCTATGTGCACAATTTGTAATGTTACTAATTAATTGATAACCTGGCCTCCCTCCTGACGGCACCTCACATTAAAACCTCAAAATCCAACTCAATGTTTCTTCCTCAAACCTTACTAAGTAACCAATTTCAGTCTTAATTCGATGCCATAATCGACTAAACCGATTAGCCAAGCAACCCAACTCTTACTAAATTGACATACAAACCCATTATAAGGTAGAATATACTCAACAATTGCATTGATCTACAACCCTCATCACCATGCATTCATATTTGACCCGAACTGAACCATGCATTCTTGACAGTCGAATGAATGGTACTCTACAATTCAGTACAATGGGAATTTAAAATGCGCAAAATTACTAGTAATCTTAGGAAATCGAGAACACCCACCTTAATTCCAAGCTATAGGACCTATTTTAGGGTTTGGTTTGGGTTAGCCCGGCAAGAGTTTGGTTCGTTCCTTTGCTGTCCTGCTGCTACTCGCCACTACACTGCCATGTTGGTGCCGTCAAACAGCCAAAATCGCCACCGAACTGCCCGAATGACAGCAACCTCCTGACCCATGAGCCATGGCCTCTCACGGTTTCCTTCCCTTCGCACTATACGCGTGTGGTCGGTGCTCCCTATCTCTCTCTCAATCTCTCCCCCCTTTCTCTGCCATGCTTGGGGTCGCGGGGTTGGGGTAGAAACACCCCTTTCCTTGGTCTCTCTTCGTGCCCGAGAAAGGGTTCAACCCCTATTTGCTCTCCCTTTTTTTTGTTGCTTAATATTATATCAATTTAAGTCTTTGAACCCTAAATTAAGCTCATTAACCCCAATCTAATACTCGGCCCAAAATTCAACAATGTATCATCCTACACTAGTAAGTATATCGAGAAATTTCAAGCCAATAATAACAATAATTTCATTTTTAATAAAATTACCCATTTAAATAAGCACACCGACATTAATCCATCTCAACTGAAATAAAATAATTATAATTTGATAAATCGTTAGACGGATTAGTTGGTTTTAGCTAAATTAAAAATGTGGGTATTGCATTCTCTCCCCCTTAAAAGAATTTCATCCTTGAAATTCCGAAGTCTAGGGCACAGTAAAAGACAAAATTCATGTACACATGGCACAAACCATCTAAACTCACAATAGAATCCAAAATCGTACTTTACAACTAAAATTAGCTCTTCAAATGAGTAAAGCAAAAGGTTTGCAGCATCTAGTCTCCTCCGCATTAATCCTCTTCAAGCGCCTACTCACTCTATTAAGATGCCGAGGGAAAATCACATAGAATAGGGGCAACCGAGTGAGCATTAATACCCTTTTCAAACTCAAGTTAAAACAAATACCACTTTACATTTAGGCATATAAGTTGGCATTTAGGGAACCTTTTTTATATAACAACTTGTGGCATAATTGAAGGTTAAGTCAAGGTACCCAACTGAGTTAAATTCATCCTAAGTACAAAAGAATCAATTCATTTTATGATCAAGTCAATTGATCAGGGGTTCTACATCACTACAGTGTAGCAAGAACGTTGTATAGCATCACATAGCACCACATGAATAACAAAAACACACAAACAATATATAAGTTTGCAATGACACCATGTAGAGTTATAACTTAGCATTCTGAAACTAACAGCAGTCAATATGAATTGCTACTACATACATGTAATAAGCAAATCTTTGGGCAATGCATTGGGCAATCAATTATCATGTAGAGGAGCAACTTGGGAAGGAAAATGTTATGCTAAGAATGTGGACTGATGGGCCGCTGAGGCTTAGTACATTCCTCATGTACAGGTTGTGAGAATGAGGTGTTGAGGTTGGGTTGGTGTAAGATCGTTACATTCACTTATGCATCCATAAAGTGATCCTTAATTCAATCACCTAGCGAGGTCATTTCCGATAGAGGTTGTCACCTACGAGACTTCTAGTTCCTGTGGATTGTGGATTGCAACATGGTAAGTAGCATGGGGTTAGGGAAGCAATTACTTAGTGCTCTTAGGCTAATGCCTCAGATTATTCTTATGACCATAATTATCAAAAAGAAAGGTCTCCAACCAACATGCAGAGTTAAACGAACACATGGACAAGGCAACCATAGTGGCTTGGCTAATGGGGAGCCCCATTCCAGAGTCTTCCCATGGAATTAGTTACCTTTAACATCATAGAAATACGTAAATATTATTGGTAAGCTTATATATGTGATTCTGGGACCATCGCAAGTACATACCTAGGCTTGTAACACAACTAAGCCATAACTGACACATCATCATGTCATATAATATACATAGGCAATTGCGTACTCATACAGGTGCGGGTTTATATATAGTGAGATGTCAGTACGGAGAATTATATCATGGTTGTCCGACACCAGAATAACCCCTAAGCACGAATGACATTAATCATTTTGGCTAAGTAAAACCACAACATCAAGGTTTCTCCAGTAAGCTCATCACATAAGGCATTATGTAAGGTAACTTAATCACATCATGCGAACGACTATTCACGCATACTCACTCATGAGTCTTAGGGTAAAAAATTTAACTACTATTGTAGGTACAATGGCTTGTCATCTGTTCATGCACAAAATGGAATTGGATATGTATCTTCGAATATAGAATTCTATGGTCACAAGGTAATGTTACTGCATGCATAATTAAATAGCCACTTAAACCAACTAGAAGGAAATAAGGGAACTTAAGACTAGACTAATTAATAACCCTACATCCCATCACTCCACTTATCGTATAAGTCGAGTGGTTTATCCAACTCCATCATATACATTACATGCATAGCCATGTTGATACTCGAAAACATCTAAAGTCATTCATTGTCACGTAAGGATGGACCTACATGACCACGAAAATACAATCCCTTAGTTATAACTTATACCAAAAGGGTATGTCTTGGTGACTCCCCTAATGATTAGAGCTAACCACCCACAAGCTAAAGATCATTTCAAGGTAAAGAGGATGGCATTAATGGCCTTACGAGTATACATCGTGGTTCTATGAGATAGCCTGTCTCATGAGGTGATAGTAGTAGTTCTAGGAGCTTGTAGTACGAAAGGAAAGGTTCTACCTTCTATAAAGATTCCTGGTTTCCGCACTCAGTGTTAATGCTTAAGAAAGCGTTGGAAAGGTATGGGTCGTTGCCTCTATGAGCTGACTAGGTGACATACGTGGTATAACAATTCCAAAGTCTGTCAGACTCATCTTCTTATCTCCACTTTAGGTGTACTAGGGTTGATACAACCAGAGCCCTATTAGTCGCACAACAAGGATATTAGCCGACACAATAGAAATAATTTCACAAGGTCAATTCGATAGTATTTCCATGATGAAAAGCCAAAATGTAATCTATAAACAACATCCAGCCATTAGCTATGCATATAATAGTAATGATCATGTGCAAGCAATGACCACAATCATACGGAACGACAAGGAATACACTTATGTAACGAGCAAGAGAGATGCACCACTATTATTCAAATTTGCATGCGTATATATAAAGGTCGCTTTAATAAATTCAGAAATCCCCCAAAGGAAAACACAATCCAGCATGACCTCCTAATAGAGAGCATATTCTCCAGTTACTTCCCTAAGGGTTCATTGTTACCTAGTCTACAGAGGTAGACATCTCTACATACCTACATTCATAAATAACATCCACTCATATATAGGGGCACACATTCCCAAATTTAACGCTTGCATTTCTTTAAAAGAAATACAAGTTCCGGATAAGCGTGCAAAACCTGATTTCGTCGTTATGAAAGACACAATACTTCAAAATCTTCACATTTTGAGCAATGGAGAATTCATTTAAGAGATGTACAATTTAAAAAGATTAAACTTTAATCGCAGAAGGCAATCTTTAATCGCTTGTTAACATATCATCATTAACACATCTAGTAACGTATATGTCTTAGCAAATGCACACACAAATCATTGATTACACATAGGAATTCATGCTCATAGAACTAGGCTCAACTACTATTGCAAAGCAAATGCAAGTCTTCAGATCCAACCATAAGACCTAACCAGTTGATTAGAAAGGTATTTTAGTGTGAAAGAAAAACCTAACTCACTAATTAGGAAGGACTTTAACTTTCAAAGTCTCTAAGTTTTAAAGGCAAATAGTTTCACTGCTTCTAGCCCTCTCTCTACCAACCACTGAGCGCATCTATTCACTCCCTTATAGGGCCTGAGAAGCAAATCATACCTTAGGGGCAAAGAATGAGATTAGAGTTAAGACATTTCCAATTATTTGAGTTAAAACCAAGCGCACTTTAACCTTTCGATCAAATCACCAAGGTGTATTTACAAAACAATTATTGATTGAGTTACCACTTACCTTATTCATGAGAATACAAGTCATTCGGCCTGTACTCCAACAAATAGTTAGTATTTTCAGTCAATCAGATTACTCAATTCACAAAATTAGTCAAACACATCAACTTACACACTAGAAACTCACTCACACACAAAAAGCATGCCATATGTCACATTGTCACAAAGTCGCTCCTAGGCGACTATATGAAATAGAAGACTCAGGTCACGGCTTATAGTCACAGGACCTTGCTCTGATACCATCTATAACACTCCTATCCCCTAGGGTTAGGAACATTAATGATTTCCAAAATTTTAGAGAAAAACGGACAAAGTTTTGCCTAAAAACTGACCAAAATCTTTGCTTAAAGCCTTACATTATGTCTCTATAATTAATAATACATAAAGGACATAACCAACTAGCTCAACAGTTACATGCCGGAGACATGAACTCTATAGGCAACATGCCCAGAGTACACCAAGTATAAAGTTCAATAAAACGGAAGAAATAAAATGTACAGCTCAACGAACCACACATCCGTAGCACTAGGGTTTACATCCCACTAATGATTAAGAACAACTAAACCAAACGACCAATTATTTAGATGGCTGGCCTACTTGGCCATACAGAGCGACAATTAGTCAATGTGTATTAAATGAACTACAGTAACCAACTACATATATCCAACAACTTATGAATTCATTACATTACATCATCCACGTTCAAAAATATGTAATCCCTTTTCCAAAGCAAAAGAAAGACTCATTCTTGGCTTACGTGAACTGGCTTCTATCTGTCACTACCACAACCTCGGGAAAGAGAAATAAAGAGGGGATGAGCTACCACATGCTCAGTGAATGATTCCCAACTCCAATAAAACAAATAGTTGCACATAATACTTTTAAGTAGCCAGCACACCCAATTTGATAGTTGATATTACTTAATAACATATAAAGTCCCCCGTATTTGCTATTAACCCAATAACCTTCAAAATTGAATGGTATCCCTAACCTTATCTCGTTCAATGCATGAGAGTTCTCAACTTTCTCAACCTATGACTCTTATAATGTAGTAATTACAACTACATATTACACTTCCTTAACATAACATAATGGGCACGCAGGACTCATCGGCAAGCTGACTCATGCAACAATTTAGGTCTTGGAATCACATGAGCACTTAGCCCACACATAAACACCTACCATCAATGAGTTCAATTAAAATCACCAAGTGGGATTCTTTTTAGTAAGAAATTGGGACTGATCATTAAAGGACAAGGAGCATCGCTTAAATTGAAGAAAATCTTCATTAAACAATCCTTATTCACTAGCATACAATTCGAAATTTAATAAAAGCTCTCTTGAAAAGTGCATGTAATTTTTCAAATCTTAGCACTAGCGTGGTCCTCAGATGAGGAGCTTGCATCACATACCAAGTACGAAATCCTTTCATGGCGTATTGGATTCTCATATTTGTGTTATTCAGGAGAGATCTACACTCGCCCAAGGGGAGATCTGCACTCACCCTTCATATTATAATTGGGGCCTTTTATAGTTAGTGGACATTACCCTCATTAGGGTCTTCTAGGGTTCCCACTTCTGGGTCTACTCCCTAGGAGTTAGGGTTTTCGCATACTGGGTCTACTTCATAAGTATTTCTCCAAACATTTAGCACTATTCTCCTGGCCCAAAACATTTCAGATGCATCTCACTTAAATACAATTGCATCAAAATTCTCATTATATCATAAACAATGACATTTTCGTTCTCAAGAGAGTGAAAAAGCCTTAATGAATTCAAGTCGAATTTTGAAGCATAAAACCTCATTTTGGCCAAGTATGCTTGCAAACGTGTTCACAACCATATGACCATTCACTTATCAAGGAAAGTGATATTAAACTTGTTTTAGAAGCTAGTACATGCAATCATGTATAAACAACTCGATTTCTAAATGTTTCATATGCAAAACAATTCATACACAATACATGACTCTATGCGGTCACGTGAAGCATCAAATAAGCTATAAAAGAGCTTATAACATCTAATTACGACTCACTCTTATCAAACGAATGGTCTAACGGTCACTGTTAACCACATATCTCAGAGCGTTTGCCATCTCAAAGCACATCACTTACACATTTATCCGCATAGGCCTTTAAGTGTATCACAAACATATTTATTCGTAATTCAAAATGTTTTCGAACTCAATAGCTCACTTGAATTGCCTCTGTGGGAAAACAAGGGATCTTTAAAATTCGAATTACCGATCAAAGATTGTCCATGTTACAGGTATTTCAGCAATTAAGACAGGGACGTAATCGGTGAGGAATCAAGATTTGCCTAAAGTACCTCGGACTAGCTAGGTATGAGTCGTGCAATCCTCTTATGACTTTTTAAATTTTATTATAAATTCACACAATTAATATGCAATCCTCTTATGACCGTAAGTTGTCCTCAGTTCAGCAAAATCTGCACAGTTTCACACCTATGTGCACAATTCGCAATGTTTCTTATTAATTGATAACCCAAGCTCCCCCCCTGACGGCACCTCCCATAAAATCCTTAAAATTCGACTCAATGTTTCAACCTCAAACCTTACCAAGTAACATATTTAAATCTCAACTCGATACCACAATCGACCTAATTGGTTAGCTAAGCAACCCAATTCTTATTGAATTCACATGCAAACCCATTATAAGTCAGAATATACTCAACAATTGCATAATTAATCTACAATCCTCATTGCCACGCATTCAAATTTAACACAAACTGAATCATGCAATCTTAACAGATGAATACTACTCAACAATTCAGTACCATGGGGATTTAAAACATGCAAAATTACTAGTAATTTTAGGAAATTGAGAACACCCACCTCAATTCAGAGCTATAGGACCCGTTTTAGGGTTTGGCTTGGGTTAGCCCAGCATAAGTTTTGGTTTGCTCCTTTGTATCCTACTGCCAATCGCTGCTTCACTACCACACTGGCTCCATCGAACGGCCAAAACCGCCATTGAGCTACCAGAATGACAACAACCTCACAACCCGCGTACCCTGGCCTTTCGTGATTTCCTTCCCTTCGCACTGCGCACCTACGGCCGTTGGTACCGAGTCACTGCAGGGATGCCACCACTAGCGCCGACCATCTTAGTCGCCAGTGCTCCCTCTCTCCCTCTCTCTCTCTCTCTCTCTCTCTCTCTCCCTACCATGCTGAAGGTAGTGGGGTTGGGGCAGAAACCCCCCTTTTCTGGTCTCTCTTCATGCCTGGGAAAGGGTTTAGCTCCTTTTTGTTCTCCCCTTTTTTGTTTGTTGCTTAACACTAGATGAATTCAAGTCTCTTGGCCCAAGATTAAGTTTGTTAACCCTAATCCAGTACTTCGGCAAACATTCAACGATGTATCAACCTATGCTCATAAATATATCGTGAAATTTCATGCAAATAATAATAATAATTTTATTTTCAATGAGTTCAACTTGTGTGGGCCTTTAATGTACTTAAGAGCTTTATGTTCAGAACGTAAGATAAACTCACTAGTAATCAAGTAATGATTCCAATGCTCTAAACATCTCACAATGGCATAGAATTCTTTATCATAGGTGGAGTATTTTCTTCTTGAGTCATAAAGTTTCTCACTAAAGAAGGCTAAAGGTTTACCTTCCTGAGTAAGAATGCCACCTATACAACCTACAGAGGCATCACATTCCACATCAAAGACTTTACTAAAGCACGACAAGGGCAGAACCGGTGCTTGAGTAAGCCTTGTCTTGAAGAGCTTTTGGTGTCCGTTTAAATGATGTACCTTTGATAACTTCAGTCATAAGAGCCATAATAGTGCTAAAACCTCCAACAAACCTCTTATAGAATGAAGCTAACCCATGGAAAGCTCGGACATCATGAATACTCCTTGGAACTGGCCATGACCGAATTGCCTCAACCTTGCTCTCATCTGCTTTTATGTCATCTCTAGTAACAAGGTAACCTAGAAATGTAACTTCAGGAGTAAAGAAAGCACATTTCTTAAGGTTACCAAATAGCTTCTTATGTTCTCGAACAAGCATCACTTGAGTTAAATGGTCTTGATGTTTATGCTCATCCTTGGAATAAACCAGAATATCATCAAATTGTACTACCACAAACCTCCCTATATACGGCCTGAACACTTGGCTCATTAATCTCATGAAAGTACTAGGTGGATTTGAAAGACTAAAGGGCATTAACAACCATTCATAAAGTCCTCCTTTAGTCTTCAAAGCTGTCTTCCATTCATCACCTTTTCTAATACGTATTTGGCGGCAACCACTTCGAAGATTAATTTTGGAGAACACTTTAGAGCCATACAATTCATCTAGCATATCTTCAAGTCTAGGTATAGGATACCTATACTTGATTGTAATCTTGCTTATGGCTCTACTGTCCACACATTCTCATTCCACCATCTCTCTTTGGCACCAAAAGAGTTGGAACGACACAAGGACTCAAAGACTCACGGATTAAGCCTTTAGTGTTTAACTCTTCAACTTGTCATTGTATCTCCATGGTGTCTTTTGGATTCATCCTATAAGCAGGCTTATTTGGTAGGATGGAACCTGGAATAAGATCAATATGGTGCTGAATGTCCCTTTTAGGAGGCAAACTGGGTAATCAATATGGTGTTGAATCAGTTATAGCTATTGATCTTTTGATTGAGGCCTTATATTTAAGGCTTGCTTTCACTTGTAATACACAGATTATTGATGAATGAAAATCCTCATTGCTGGTTTAAGCAAAATTCTCTCCAAATCTCTCTAACTTTATCCTATTCAGGTGGTGTTGAGAGTGATTCTTTATCTATTCCTCTGGTGCATTTGCTTTAGGGGGTTTAGTGGTGAATCCTTATAGTTCTGGTTGGTGGATTAACTACCTTTAGACCAGTTCATATCTTCCGTGTTGAGTTGCTAGCTTTGTCAAGTATTCAGGCCAGCAAGTTCAGCATACATCACTTCCACACTCTTAGACTCCTGTCTAAGGCCACGGTGTTTGGTGTAGTTGTCTTGTAGGTAGTGAGGGGGTAGGAAATTGGTCTTAAGTTTTCCTTCATTTTCCTCCAAGACCTAATCTTATCCTTCCCTTTTCTAGCCCTCTTAGACGCCACATTACTCCACCAAATTGAAGCATACGTATGAAGCTTAAGGGCCACGATTTTTATCTTCTTCTCATCCGAAACATCGTTGTATTCGAAGACTCTTTCAATGGTGTTCATTGAATCTATGAACTCATTAGGGTTGAGTTGGCCTTCAAAGTTCAGAATCTCAACCTTGAAATCCAAGGCAAGTTGCCTGCCCCTCCCTGTGCTCCTCGGTCTCTTTTCACGATCTTCGTCACTTGTAGTAAAAGGGTTGCCCTCGGATTCTTCATCAATCGATTGAGATTCACTAGGAGAGTGTGAACTTTAAGTCTCTCTTCGGTTGTTCCTCATAGCTTGGTCTAGTTGCTTCCCACGATACTCAAGTTGAGCATCCTTTTCAACATTAGCTTCAAGAGTTGCTCAAATGTTTCTTCTAATGGCATGCTACTAGCCATTTTTGAACTAGGTAGGTCTAAAACTTCCAGATTAGCTTAGAGTACTGTGGCACAGTTGTGCCTATGTGGCACAATCTGACCGTGCTACTTCTATGCTTGCCACGGATAAGAGTGGCATGGGCGTGCCTATGGGCACGGGCTGACCGTGCTGATTTTCTGCCGGGCACGGGTGGATGCTACAATTTTGTGAACCTTTGGGCTAGTTTTATGTTTTGGCTAAGGGAGTTGTGTTTAGGGGTTGGAAGCATTGGCCAAGAGAGTAGTCTAGGCTCTTATACCACTTGATTCACTTCTAAGACCTTGAAGTGAACATCAAAGAAGAGATCACAAGTAGTGATGGAAAGGGAGAAAGATGAGAGTTCACAGTTTTGTGCTTGAGTAAGAAGACAGATAAGTAGCTAAGATTCTTGCATGAGATATCACCACCAAGAAGGTTACGACTTACCCTGAAGATTAAAAAAGATAAGGTATCACCACTCAATTAACCTTAAATGATACTTGAACACCACTCTAGTGAGCTATTCTAGAGATAAGCAAGAGAGAGAAACACAAGGGAGTATAAACTCAACCAATTCATATATTCAAAGTTGGTTAAAAGCTGATGCTTTCCCCACTTATATAGGCCTCTAACATTAAGAAAAAAACAAAGAAAAATAGGTCCAAATAATCGGCTAAATAGAAAAGGGAGAGGGGACCAAAAAGTAAGCAAGTACAAAAGCAAAAGCAAAAAGCTATCAGCACTTTTCAGAACTGCTGCATCAACTTCAAACAAGCATAACTTCCAAAATACTTGGCCAAATGGGTTCATTCCAAAGCTAGGAGAAATCCCTAAGTGTCCATTTTTAGGTAAGACCACCTGGAGCCTATGATTCCCGACCGTTGGAGAGTTGTGCTCTGATAAAGACAAGTGACTCTCTGTTGCAATTAGACTGCACCTCTTATGAAGTTGCTTCCTTTTGAAACCTTAACCAAGGATTTGAATTGAAACTCTTTTGCTGTCCTTTTAGTAGACTCAAAAAAGGATCCAAAAAGTGGATTTGAAGGTTCCAAAGTTGATGTATGCTGAACTTGCTGGTCTGAATACTTGACAAAGCTAGCAACTCAACATGGAAGATATGAACTGGTCTAAAGGAAGTTAATACACCAACCAGAGCTACAAGGATTCACCACTAAACCCCCTAAAGCAAATGCACCAGAGGAATAGATAAGGAATCACTCTCAACACCACCTGAAGAGGATAAAGTTAGAGAGATTTGGAGAGAATTTTGCTTGAACCAACAAAGGGGATTTTCATTCAATAATAATCTGTGTATTACAAGTGAAAAAAAAGCCTTAAATACATGCCCTCAATGAAAAGATCAACAACCAAAACTGATTCTAGCTAAAAAAAGAAAACTGAAACTGAAATAAACTAACTTAAACAGCAGCTGGCTCGATCCTTAACACCTAAACTCCTTGCTTATCTCCATTCCTGAGGTGTCAACCCTTAATAGCATCAAGGTACTTGCTAATGATGGCTTTGGGAGGATTTTTACAGCTAATTACATCGAGCTAACTTAGCCTCCCAGCAATTACAGCACACTGAAATCTAGTGGACAATAGGGTAATTATTGCAATATGGTGCTGGTTAAAAGCTGATGCTAAAGGATTTGATTCTTCAACTGTAAGGCCTTGCTGGATAAATATTTAGACACATTTTCAAACCCTTAGACTAGCCAAAACGAGCTGCTAAATTGGAGATGAAATTTTTCCTTTGAACTGCTTCTGCTGTTGTGGACCTACTGTTGACCTGCTGCTATCAGAAAATAAATTCAAGGCAAGAGCTAGTAACCTTCATCATTTAGGAGCTGATTATGAGGTGATAAATGAGTCAGGGTACTGATTAGAAGGGATTGGTTTCCTTGGACAACATTGAGTTACTGGAAGCAGACAAAACACCCTAAATAGGCTGATTGCAGGATGCCTTTTATTTTGAACTGGACTGAACTAAGGCTGCTGGGTGAGCCTCAAAAATTACTTAGCTTGATCAGATGAAATGCTAGGTTGTCCAGCAAAGCAATGATCTCCCTAAAATAGTGTCCAAACTGAGTTGAATGGCCTTATAGAATTGGTGTTGTTGGTGGCTAAGCAGCAAGGTCTTCTCTGGTTCATGGTGAGGGTCTTGTTTTGGCCCTTAGTCTGCATCATCCTCCCCTCCTTTGAGAATATTTTCCCTCAAATCCATAAATACAATCTCATCCTCCACATAGGGGCTCAGGTCACCCACATTAAATGTGACTGAAATAGCCATGCCTCTTGGAAGCTCCAGTTTGTAAGCATTGGCTCCCACCTTACCAAGCAGCTTGAAAGGTCCATCCCCTCTGGCCATTAGCTTACTTTTTCATCTGGTTGGAAACCTCTCCTTCCTGAGGTGCAACTAGACAAGATCACCAGGCTGATACTTCATGCCCTTCCTATTTTTTTGGCTTTAATTATGTAGGTTTCATTAACCTTGTCAATGTGAATTCTAATATGTTCATGAAGTTTCTTCATTTCCTTGGCTCTCTTCTCATCTTCAAAGCTAACCTTGCAATCAATGGGCAGAGGAATAAGATCTATAGGAGTCAGGGGATTAATCCCACATAAGGCCTCAAAAGGCAAATAACCAATAGCCCTGGTGGGTGCTCTGTTGTAAGCATACTCAGCATGAGGGAGCTTGAGATCCCATTCCTCCAGATTCTTCTGGACCATGGATCTAAGGAGTGTGGACAAGGTCCTTTTGGTAACCTCAGTTTGGCCATCAGTTTGAGGATGGCAAGTGGTGCTGTACAGGAGCTTGGTACTCAACAGATGCCATAAACTCCTCCAAAAATGAGACAGGAACTTGGTGTCTCTATCACTTACAATGGCCTTGGAGATTCCATGCAATCTGATGATCTCTCTTAGGTACATATCAGCAATACGAAGGGCATCATCAGCCTTGTGACATGCCACAAAATGAGCCATCTTGGTGAATCTGTCTACCACCACCATAACTGAATCCTTACCTCTTTGTGTCCTAGGAAAAGCAACAATAAAATCCATACTGACATCTTCCCAAGGCCTTTATAGAACTGGAAGGGGCGTATACAGGCCTTGGGGGAACTGACTCTTGGCTTTATGGCAAATAGAGCATCTGGACGCCACTCTGTGCACATCTTCCCCCATCTTTGGCCAGTGAAAATGCTCCTTAAGAATATCCAAGGTTTTGTTCATGCCAAAATGTCCAGCAAGTGAATCTCCATGGGCTTCTCTCACTAGCAAATCCCTTAATGGATAGGCTGGGATACACAACTTTTTCCCTTTGAACAGAAAACCTTCTTACATCACATAAGGTCTCTAAATTAGCGTGTTACTCAGACACTCCTGAAAAGTTGAGTCTTCAGAATAGTAGGGTTAAATAGACTAGAATCCCAATAGCTTTGCAACTAGAACAGAAATCAGGGCATACCTCCTTGAGAGTGCATCTGCAACTACATTCTCAGTTCCTATCTTGTGCCTGGCAGAAAAGGTGAAGGCTTGCAGAAATTCTACCCACTTGGTGTCCCTAGCATTGAGCTTAGGCTGGCCATTAAGATACCTCAAGGCCTGATGATCTGAATGCGGGACAAAGGCCTTAGGTTTTAGGTAGTGACTCCAATGACTCAAAGCCCTCACTATAGCATGGAATTCTTTGTCATAGGTTGAGTAATTATGTTTAGGGCCACTGAGCTTTTCACTGAAGTAGGCTAGGGGCTTCTTGAGTTGAGTAAGAATAGTTCTAATGCCCACCCAATGGCATCACACTCTACTTCAAATAATTCCTCAAAGTTTTGCACGGTTAGGAGTGGTGCTTCACATAACCTTTGCTTGATCGTCTTAAAGGCCTTCGGTGTTGCTGGAGGCCAAGAAAAGTTGCCTTTGTTCATACACTCAGTGAGAGAGGCCATGATTGTGCTGAAATCCCTGATGAACCTTCTGTAGAAGGAAGCTAACCCATGGAAACTTCTGACTGCAGTGACTGAGGTAGGTACTGGCCGAGATTTAATGGCCTCAACTCTGGGTTCATCCATTTGAATACCATCATAGGAAACCACATACCCAAGGAAGATAACCCTTGGTACTAAAAATTCCATTTCTTCATCTTCCCATACACTTTCTGGCTTCTTAGGGTGGTGAAAACTTGCTTAAGGAGCTGAATGTGATCAAGCTTAATTTTGCTATATACAAGGATGTCATCAAAATATACAACCACAAACAGACCTATCTAGGGCTTAAGCACTTCATTCATCAACCTCGTGCAGGTGCTAGCTGCATTAGACAACCCAAATGGCATGGCAAGCCATTCATAAAAACCTTGCTTTGTCTTGAAAGTAGTTTTCCATTCATCCCCTTCTCTAATTCTGATATGATGATAGCCACTTCTCAAATCTATCTTGGAGAAGATCCTAGAACCATGAAGCTTATCTGATATGTCATCAACTGTAGGGATGGGATACCTATACTTGGATGTGATATTGTTGATGGCTCTACTGTCTACACACATCCTCCAACCGCCATGTTTCTTTGGCACCAACAAAGCTAGAACTGAGCATGGACTCATGCTCTCCTTCACATAGCCTCTATCAATCGGTTCTTGAACTTGCCTTTGCAGTTACTTGGCTTCAGTAGGATTACATCTGTAGGCGGGTTTGTTGGGTAGTAGGGCCCCTGGGGGTAAGTCAATTTTGTGCTCTATTCCTCTTTTTGGAGGGAGGCCAGGGGGTTAAGTCTTGGGGAAATACATCCTGAAATTCCTTAAGCAGGGGCTGAACAGAAGGGTGTAAGGCTGCTACATCTAACTTAGGGGAAGATTCTAGCATTAGCACAGTAAGCACAACCTTTCCACTAGTAATAGCCCTCTCGACTCTTTCCCCATTGACAAATAGGGCACTCTCCTTGTGTAAAGCCCTCCCAATTTCAGGTTTTTGTGATTGCATAGGGGGTAAAGGGGTCAGTGTCATCTTTCTGCCCTTCAGTTTGAAAGAATAAGTGTTGGACTGACCATGGTGAGTGACATCCCTATCAAACTGCCAAGGTTTGCCTAAGAGCAAGTGGCAAGCATCCATTCACAAGACATCACACAGAAACTCATCCTGATATTCACCAATTGAAACAGGTACCAAAGTTTTCTTGGAAACTGTTACCTCATTGCCTCTCTTAAGCCACTACAAGGTGTAGGGTCTAGGATGGGTGATGGTGGCCAGACTCAGCTTGCTAACCATTTCAGTGGAGGCCACATTGGTGCAGCTACCCCCATCTAAAATCAGGTTGCATGTTTTGTTGGCTACCTTGCATCTGGAGTGCAATACTTGCTCTCTTTGGTTGACTTCTAGTGGGGCTTCAGTGGCATGGAGAACCCTCTCAATCATGAGCATTTCACCCTCTTCTGGTGGCAAGTAAGAGGTTTCACCCTCATCAGTAGATTCTTCTTCCTCAACCTCCTCTACATCCATGTGATCTAGTTCTTCAATCTCAATGATTGTGAGTACCCTTCTGTTGGGACAATCTGCCTGAAAGTGACCATAGCCATGGCACTTGAAACACCTGTTCTGGCCTTTTGGCACTTCCTTGGCAATCTCCTTTCCCTTTCCCTTGTCCTTGTCATCCTTAGGGACAGATTCTGGCCTGTAAGAATTGAAAGTCCTCATTGGTACAGCAGGTTTAGGAGGGGCAAAAGAGTAAGGCCTCCTTGTTTTAAGCTGTTTTTTAACTTGACAGCTAATTTGCAGGCATCTTCAAATGTCTAGAATGGCTATAGTTCAACCCTTTCTAAGACATCCGGGTTTAAGCCCTTGACAAACCTAGCAATAGTTTGTTCAGCTTTTTCTGTTAAAGCACATCCGATCTGTAACTGCTCGAACTCCCTAGTGTATTCTTCAACCTTCATGCTACCCCGTTGCAAGGAAGTGACCTTCAGGTACAGCTCTTGCTTATATGTAGCAGGCAGGAACCCTTTATCCATGTGCTTCTTCAGTTTAACCCAAGTTTTGATCTTACGTTTGCCTTCTAAAGCCCTGGTTCTCTTCAGGTTTTCATACCAAAGTGAAGCATACTGTTCTAATTTCATAACAACAAGCTTAAAGGCCTTTTCTCCAGAATAACCTTTGATCTCTATACTCCCCAAGGCCTAAGCCCATTCCAAGTAATCTTCAGGCTTTAAACTACCATCAAACTCAAGGGCCTCTATTATAAGGTCTTTAAGGTCGTCCTTAGGCATTCTCCTTCTCCTAGGTCTAGCATCTCCAGTACATGACTCACTTCCACACTGAGAATCAGGAGGGGAATCAGAACCTCCAGGAGGGTCATGAGGTGGCTCCGTTTCTCTTCCTCTAGGCTGATTCATGAGTTGCTGAATTTGAGTTAGAAGGGTTCTGATACTTTCTTGTATTTCCAGGATAGGTTTATCTCTCTTAAGTTCATGAGCCTATTCCAGAGAGAGACCTATAGGAACTCCCATAGGTTGCTGTGGTGGAGGAGAGGTGTTTTCTCTTTCAGCCATGTTATTTTAGGGTAGGGAATTTGGAATACTGTAGCTATTTGAGAAGCTTGGTTCTTTGTAGCTGGGTGTGTGTTTGGGATAGCAGGGTTCTTTTGTGGCTAAATAATAGGTTTTTGTAGGGGGAGTGCAGGTGAACGAGACTAGAAGAAAACTAGAACAAAAACACCAAAGAGTAACAGAAGAAACTCACCGAGAATCAAGGTTAGGCCCATATACCAGTTGATGTATGCTGAACTTGCTGGCCTGAATACTTGACAAAGCTAGCAACTCAACATGGAAGATATGAACTGGCCTAAGTGAACTGGTCTAAGCGAGCAAAGGGGATTTTCACTCATCAAAAATCTGTGTATTATAAGTGAAAAAAAGCCTTAAATACATGCCCTCAATCAAAAGATCAATGGCCAAAATTGATTCTGGCTAAAACAAGAAAATTGAAACTGAAATAAACTAACTTAAACAGCAGCTGGTTGGATCCTTGACACCTAAACCCCTTGCTTATGTCCATTCCTAAGGTGTCAACCCTTGATAGCATCAAGGTACTTGCCAATGATGGCATTGGGAGGAGTTTTGCAGCTATTTACATCGAGCTAACTCAGCCTCCCAGCAAGTATAGCACACTAAAATCCAGTGGACAATAGGGTATTTCTTACATTTTGATGCTAGTCAAAAGTTGATGCTAAAGGATTTGATTATGCAAATTTAGGGCCTTGATGGATAAATATTTAGACACATTTTCAAACCCTTAGACTAGCAAAAACGGGTTGCTAAGTTGGAGATAAAATTCTCCCTTTGAACTGTTGCTGCTGCTGTGGACCTACTGCTGACTTGCTGCTATCAGAAAATAAATCCAGGGAAAAATCTAGTAACCTTCATCATTTAGGAGCTGATTATAAGCTGATAAATGAGTTAGGGTACTGATCAAAAAGGATTGGTTTCCTTGGACAAGCCTGAGTTACTGGAAGCAGACAGAACACCCTAAACAGGCTGATTGCAGGATGCCTTTTATTTTAAATTGGACTGAACTAAGGCTACCTGGTGAGCCTAAAAAATGACTTAGCTTGATCAAAAAAAATGCTAGGGTGTCCAGCAAAGCAATGATCTCCCTAAAATAGCTTCTAGACTGAGTTGAATGGCCTCACAGAATTGGTCTTGCTGGTGGCTAAGCAGGAAGGTCCTCTTTGGTTCATGGTGAGGGTCTTGTTCTGGCCCTTAGTATGCACCCATCTAATGAAACAGAAAATGAAGCCAGAAAATCGGGTACTGAAATGGCTAAACTGGGCAGCTTGTATAGCTAAACTTTGAGAGCTGAATTGGATGGGCAAAAATGAAGTCTATATGACTTGGAATTTGCTTTGTTGCAAAGCTAACTTTCTAAACCCAAAACTTAAAGCAATAAAATGGACTTAAACCACGTTGAAGCAAGGTGGTTTGGGTCACCAAGTTGGGGCACTTGTTGTTTGAAACGGCCGGGTAATGGCCTTCGTCTTTTATGAGTTTTCTCACAACTTGGATGGCCTCTTGGACTTCCTTGGGGTTGGATTGCGTTTGAACGTGATCACCTCCACTGCTTCCCATGGGTACATTAGGTGACCAATTGAATGATTAAGTTGAAAGTACCTAAGGGGAGTGGGCTTATTTGATGCTCTCTCTTCCCTAGTGCACTACTTGTCTTTAGCAGAGTTTTGGGGCTTAGACTAGCCGTTGGGAGCCTTTAAAACCAGCTAAGAGAGTCTTTCGTATCATAACTTTGAATGAATGAAAAGCTTGAGTTTAGAAAACTCTCTCCACCTCTCTTGAAATCCTAGTGTTGTATCTTGAGTGTGGCAACCTCAAGTGGCTGCTAGGTCTTCTTGATTCAACTAAGAAGGTGATTAAGTTCTGTAACTTAGTTGAACTAAGAAGACTGCCCAAGTGTGTGTGAACCAAGGTGGGTATTTGAAACACCCTTGCTAGCCGACTTGTGTTCTATCCATGTTCTTGTTACCTTTGATTCTATCTCTCTCCACTCTAGCCGTATGCATTCTTTAATCTCTTTTGCAAATTCTTGCATTAGTGAGGGTAGAATACATCAAGTGGTATCAAAGCTTAAGCTACCCTCTTGGCCAAGCTTCTAACCCCAAAACAAATTCCAAACAGAATTCCTTAATCAACCCCAAACACACTCTCGTGACAAACACCAACCGTGCCCTAGCCAAATTTTAGCATGGCCACAACATGCCTAATGGGCATGACCGTGCCTAATTCCAGCACTCCGATTTTAGTGCCAGTAATTAGGCCTAGCCTGACCATGCCACTGAGCCCGTCTGTGCCTTCCACTTTCTGTCCAAAACAACAAAACTATTCACTCAAAAGCCAACATGTTTTTAGCCTTACTTCCGAGAACGTGGCCGAACAAGCGTTGATAGACAAGGCCGAATTGGAAGCACAAGTCAAGTATCTACAATCACCACTTGGCCAAATGTTGTAAGAAAAGAGGAGGAACTTAAGGAGTTCTAGAAGTGCAAGGCAGCAAACTGATTCAGATGGCTCCGAGGAGGAAGAAAGCAACTCACTTGCTAAATGAAAAGGAAAGTAAGACAAATGACGTTTACAACCTTAATTACATGTTATTAAGCCTAATACAATCAAAATACTAAGGAAAGAAAAGTAAAGCACTCGTAAAGTAACTTTGCTTTTCAGCTAGCCAATCCCGGTGTGGAGACATCTTTCCTTCCGTTTGCTTCTCATTGGTTCGTCTTCCCGAAATGTTGAATCTTGTATAGTGTGTGAAGCTAGCAAGCAAGAAATTAGCCAAGGAAGCCCACGGATGAAGGAAAACAAGGTACGGATGCAAACTAGGTTCAAGGAGCCGATTTAACCCGATTTTCTGACCTCTTTAAACCCAACCAAAAGTGGCCACAATTTTGATTTCAGGGCATGGGGGGAAACCTTAGGGTGTGTAAACCCCCCCCCCTTAAAGAAATCAAGGGTAAATCATGTTTAAGTAGATGATTTCCATTAAAACATTTTACCATGTAGTTTTGAACCAAAACTGGCTGGTTAGACAACATGCATTGATCTCTTGATGTTGATTGTGCACAATTTAAATTTAATGCTTGGACCTAAAACTAGACATCATGAGGAATCCAAAAATGCAAAAATATCAATCTTAAGCCCCAATGTAGCTTAAGAAATGAGATGAACAAAACCAACACATTCTGGCTGTGTAACCCGGTTACTTCAGTTTGGCTCTTTTCAGCAATGTCAGCCATTGGACCTTGGAGCTTGCAAAGGACCTTGTTGGACTTGTTGGACTTGTTGGACCTTCCTCCTTGTCGTGGTTGGTGGGGACTCCATCACCCTCCCCTTGTCGAGAAGATTAGATCCTCAATTCAGCAAGGTAATCATCGGCTTGGTAAGCACTCAAGTCAGCTACATTGAATGTGGCTGAAACTCCATAGTCACCTGTTAAATCCTGAGGCAAAACGGACAGAGTTTCCCCTAAAACTTGACCATTTTCCCAGGCTTACAGCCTTACAATAAATCCCTACACTGAAAAACAATAAAAACTAACTCAACGGCCACCCGCCGGAGTTCACAGCTCTACGGGCCACCCTCCCGGAGCACTAAAACCAATGCAGTTTGATGATAACCAAATAAACAGCGACAAATACAGCCCTGACAACTTAGATGGTGGCTCATATGGCCATACAGAGCGACTCTAAATGATATGCAACCCAATCACACAAGAACTTAATTTACAAACATTACATTATAATACACCTTGCAACTCACGTACAAGCACATCACTTTACATTTAGGCACCAATGACTCCCTTTCGGCTTACATTAGCAACCTGGAGGCACAACGATAGATGGAATGAGCGATAATCGCA
>JACYFF010031959.1:55797555-55826695 GCA_017589665.1 Selenicereus undatus | reverse complement strand
TGGTGGCACACCACCAACCTTCCCCCTCTCTCTTTCCGGCATGGTGTGTGATGGGGATGGGGGTCAAGGAGCCCCCCCTCTGCTCGCGATTCTCCTCCTCCTCCTCTGCTCGTGATTGCTCCCCCAAAATGAAGAAGGGGCTTCGGCCCCTTTGCTAATTTTATTATTATTATTTTTTCCCATATATTGGTATATATATACTTCAATATAATTAGAAAGAGGATTAGAAAGAGGATTAGGTTCGGGCCGTTACAAAAATGATCCAATCAATTTCATTTTTCTCACTTATTTATGTTTGTCGATTGATTTGATATTGTCCATGTTTTAGGCAGATGGAAGGGGAGTCACTTTGAAAGTACCATATAGTCATTGCTCCTACATTTATATATAGCAGAATATTGATGAATTTTACTTTGTTTTTCTATTAGCATTTTCTCTGTTTTAAATTGGTTAAATTGGTTTGTTCTTGGTTCTTAATTAGTGTCTGCTTCATGAAAATTTATGCGAGGGGGTTACCGCAGGGGGGGGGGGAACTGCTTATTCAATTTAATCGTCAATTGATTCAGACCATCTTACGATGACTGTGCACACTGTAAGGCTTAAGAAGAATGTTTATGTTGTTGTCGATTATGGCTTACTGCTTTGATTATCAGTTAATTATAATATTAACATTTAATGTCCAAAAAACAGGATGCATACCCTCAGTAGCTAAGGAGATTGTTGCAAAGATTGCGAAACAAACGACTTCTCAGACTCATAGCGTACCTTTCTAATTAAATACGAAAAGATGACGAACATGTTATTGGGCTTTCACTCATTTGTAAATCAAATTCCAGCTACTAACCAGTTCAGATTCATAACCCATATGCATATTCCTGCATTGCTCCTGCATTTATATATAGCAGAATATATTCAGTCAAATTTTGCTCTTTGGAAGTAATTGTTCAACTGTGCGTGTACATATCGAGACCTCCATTCCATAGGTCCAACCCAATTACAAACACATCTATACTAATTACAATTGTAAAATATATATACTACATACAAGAATAAATTATAGGCAACTTCATACACGATTGTGTCAAAATTATTATAAATTTGAGTCTATGGGACCAGGAAGCTCAATTATTTTGATGGACATTAGTTAGTGTTTCTTTTGGGGGTGGGGGAATTTAGTTTTATTTTGGGGGGCGGGGGGGGGGGGGGAGAACCTTGCAAACAACGCGTGGATTTAAGAAAATTAACGTAGATCAATATATATGCCACTTCAAGTTTATAAATTTGAGAAAAGCATATAAATTGCATGATTTTGGGGATAAATTTTAAAATACTAATAAGTTCTCAAAAACCATATAATTTGCATATTTTTGGGGCTAAATTTTAAAACACTGATAAGTTCTCATATTTTGTTAGACAATTTTGTTCTCCATTTTGTGTCTACATACCATAGACTCAAACCATTTATTGTAGATGATGGTATACATATATTACATATATATGACGGTGGGCAATGGGCTAAACCATGCACTTAATTTAGTCCCTTCTCCATTACACGTGCTTCTATAGTACTTCACATTCGATAATAACATTATTCTTTCTATTCATCTTTACAGCTGATATAGTCTTTTTTTTGGCGACAGGGTCTGCGTTATCGAATAATGTGATGGTGAAGAGTCGTGTGAATGTTCGAAATTTCTGATTTCACTTTTAGACTATGTGCGATTTCAACTATGTTTCATGTATGTTGGGCAATTTGTTTTTGATGTTTGAATATGTTGTTCATATTAATAAGCAACAAAAAAAATAGAATTTACATGTTAATAGACAATATTCACCGGCAGTTAATCCTGTTCTATCAGTGATTTTAGAGAAATTTATATCTATATTACATATACACATGCAAAATTAATATTTGTACAATAATTGATCTTAAATTCTTTATGGTTAGATTAATAATGTCGTTACCCAACTTGAGATCTCAGTGCTGAAAAATTTATCTTTGTTGTGTTCTGTTTTTTCTTTGACAAACACATAAAATAAAGTTTGCATTCTTTTCTCGCAAGCGTGCCCTCAATATTGATATTTGTTGAGATTAGTTTATCATATTACTATACTCATTACGTTTGCGTATTCTTCTTTGTTTTTATTCCATTGCTTTAAAATTTCCTTGTGGAAATAATATGCACATATTGTTCTTTAATATTTTGGGTACTATTATGCACATATTTGTCACGAATGTATGAAGTATAGTATGCGTTATAAAAAAAATATCAATATTAACATTACAGCTTTCACCTGTTATACAGATAACTCATTGTGTGCATCTCCACAAGAATTGAAACCAATATTTGATATACATACTATACTTACCTTTCGTTAAGATGGAAAACCTAAAAATCAACATTAAGAGAATAATAATTCAACGTACAAACATTACCACAATATGTACGATGTAAATTACATATGTACATAATTAGTAATTACAATACTTAATATAAATATTATACGTATATAATTATTATACTATGTATATGGTTACTATACATTGTTTACTTACATTATTTATACTTACGTATCAAGCAAATTAAAAACACCCTTTACATTATCAAACTTTGTGACCTTCCTGCAATTCCTTCAATGAATAATACATCCTTTGTGAAATACGAGGCAATATTCTTAACATTTACCATAGTTCATTCCTAAATATTATATACACAAACCATAATGTACAACACAATCGAACCTAAAAGAGCACGAAATTGAGGGAACTTCTATACAAAATCATACAATAGGAGTCATATTTTGACAAACAGTCTGATAATTTACATACCAATGAAATTAAAGACACCCTCCACATTGTCAAACTTTATGACCCTCCTAAAATTGCTTCAATGAATAATAAGTCCTTTATCATACAAGAGTTAGTATAATTTTCCTTTGATTTTATGCCCAAATACATGATTTTTGTGAATTTCTCAATATTTTGCCTAGTTCATTTCCTATATATTAAACACAAAAAATAATGTACAACACAATGGAATCTAAAAGAGCATGAAATGGACGAAACTTCTATACAAATTCATACTGTGTGAGTCACACTTTGACAACCAGTTAGATAGATTTACAAACCAATTAGATTAAAACCTCCCTTTACATTATCCAACTTTATGACACTCCTAAAATTCCTTCACAAATCTATACAAAATCATACTATATAGGGGAAAAATATGTTACTAAATAGTCTTTGGATGCAACTGCATCTGCTTCGCTGAACAACAAGATGATGAACTTTTACCTAATAATGGACATAATTTTTCTGAAGTAGTGATGGAAACTGCAAGTGGAACTGGTGAGAGCATTGTAAATAGGCTTCGAGCTAGACTTGCATGAGAAAACGCAAGATGGAGGCTATTTACTCTGCGTAATCCAGATCACACACAATCGCAATTCATTGTGGAACGCGAACGCTATCAATCACATTGTAGAGAACTCCAACTAGCAATTGCACATAGCATTCCACCTGCAACAAGGTTCTTAAGCCATTGGAATTTCACGGGAACTATGGTTTCTTGTGGCCACTGTCGAGCGTCCATGTGGTTGGATGAGTGAGTTGCAAGAGGTAGTGTTTCACAACCTCGATTCATGATATGTTATCAAAGTGGACGTGTTATGTTACCGTCATTGCCCCCACCTCCTCCAGTGCTAAACACGTTGTTGAATCAACCTAATTTTCTTGATAACATGAGCATGTATAACTCCATGTTATCATTCACATCAATGGGTGGAGCTATCGACCACTCTGTAATGGATGGACATGATCCTTACTCCTTCAGAATAAGTGGAAATAATTACCACCGAATTAGTTCATTACTCCCCGCAGAAGGATAACGACCCAAATTTGGTCAATTATATATCTATGACACACATGACGAAGTGCGAAATAGATGTCAGGCTTTACGTGGTCAACAAAGAATGGGTGGAGTTGATGAGGACACATTACAAGCTTTACAACATATGCTTGATGCTGTGAACCCTTATGTTAAGGTTTTTCGCAATGCACGTGATGCCTTCGAGGCTGATGATGTGATTAATATAAGCATTTGCATTATCGAAGCACGTCCGGGAAGACAATACACACTATCCACTGCGGATGAAGTTGCAGCTCACATAGTCGGTGGTGATGTTGGAGGGGAAGAGCATCGAGATATTATTGTTCGAAAAATCGGCGGAAATTTACAATGAGTGTATGAAACGCAGCCATCGTGTATGCCCCTTTAATACCCACTCCTATTTCCTTATGGAACGGATGGTTGGTTAGCTTACATTCCATGTGTGGGGGAATCAAGCAGTAATCGAGTAATGGTGACAATGAGAGAATTTTATGCCTTCCTCATACAATATAGGTTTGACGAAGGAAACATTCTACTTCGATGTGGAAGATTGTTCCTTCAATTTATCATGGATTGTTATGCTACAATTCAGGCTTGGAGGTTATTATATATCAAAAATCACAAAAGCACACTGCGAGCAGAATTATACAGTGGCTTGCAAGATGCTATTCCTATTGGTGAAAATGATGCTCATGCAGTGGGAAAAAGGTTAATACTACCTGCATCATTCATAGGTTATCCAGATTTTTTTTATCACATTCACCTGCAATCCTAATTGGCCAAAAATCCATGAAGCTCTAGCACAACAAACAAAGCCAATATGCGAATTACCGGCTAGACATTGTTGCTTGAGTATTTCGCTTATGGCTAAAAGAGCTAAAACAAGACTTCAAGGAGAGAAATCTTTTCGGTGAAGTTATTGCAGGTAATGTTGTCAGCTAACTATGTCATGTATTTAGGATATTATAAAATCTCTCTCTTACTTTATTTATTGCCATTTATTTTAATCCTCGGAACCTATACTCATTCGTTACATGTGCAAATATCCATCTTATTGAATTCCAGAAACGGGGATTACCACATGCCCATATATTATTAACCCTTGCAATGAGGACAAGCCTATGTGCACTGAAGACATCGACCGTATTATATGCGTAGAGCTCTCTGATGAAGACACTGACCCCCTCGTATTCGAAACTATTACAACACATATGATACATGGTCCGTGTGGCATTGACATCCCATATGCTCCATGCATTGGGGGTAGCAAGTGCACAAAGCATTACCCTAAGAGTTTTTGTGATATGACCATTATTGAGGAAAATGGTTTTGTGAAATACAGGCGCTGGGACGATGGTTGAAGTGTAACTATTCGTGGTAAGAGAATGGACAATAGATGGGTAATCCCTTATAACCGTGATCTGTGTGTCAAATATGATGCGCATATTAATGTTAAGCGGTGTGCACAAAAGAAAGTCATTAAGTACCTTCACAAATACATGCATAAGGGGGCTGATAGGGCTACCATAGTGATCGAAGACAATGTCCAGCATCCTCAATAGTGGAATGGTCCTCCTAACTATGAAGACGTCAACGAGATTAAACAATACTTGGATTGTCTTTATGTGTCACCAGTGGATGCTATTTGGAGAATATTTGAATTTGAGGTCATGAAACGTTGTCCGTCAATTGAGCTATTGCAATACCACTTGCCGGGTCAACAATATGTTATATTCAATGATCGTGATCAACTTCACAGGGTTGTGGAAGAAGGAGCACAGAGGATTATTATGCTCATAGGTTGGTTCATTGTGAATTTTAAAGATGCTGAAGTAAGACGTTACACTTATGCGACATTCCCTTCTTATTATGTATGGAATAAAGGGATGAGGAAATGGACTAAAAGAAAACAAATGGTATGCATCGGGCGACTGCCCTATGCCCACCCAAAGATGGGCGAGAGATATTATCTGCCAATGTTGTTGCACATTGTTCAAGGAGCTACATCGTATGAGGATTTAAGAATTGTCAATGGTATGTAATATTCAACTTTTAAGGAAGCTTGCTTGGCATGAGGGTTGGTTGATGATGCTAATGAGTGGCAGGAGGCACTAGCAGAAGCATCACTATGGGGAATAGGGGCTGAACTTCAAAGTATGTTATGTTCAATGCTTATGTTCTCAGAAGTGTTTGACCCCCATTGATTGTGGGAGCAACATTGGGAAGACCTTACTGATGATTTACAAAGACGAAAAGGGAGGGAACTCAGATACCATAGTTTACAAATTATTGTTGAACAACGACAAGACCTTGGACTTTACGAAATTGAGATGATTTTGAAAAAGAGTGGTAGATCATTAAGGGACTACCCTCCTATGATTGCTGTCACGTTATCCGGTGCATTAACTTGGTAATAGACTTATTAGAGAACAACTTCACTATGATCAAGAGCAAGAAAGCCATAACCTACAAATGTTGCTACCAATATTGAATTCAGATCAAATGTGAGTTTTTCACTCAGTTATTTAAGCAAATGAACATGGAGGAGGAGGTTGCTTCTTTATTTATGGCAGTGGAGGAACTGGAAAAACATATCTTTGGAAAACTATCGTAATACATTTTAGGTCAAAAGGCTTGATCGTGCTATCCATGGCATCCTCTAGAATAGCTGTATTATTATTACCTCTTGGGAAAGCAACCCATTCGATGTTTAAAATACCAATTGATGTAGATGAGACATCCATATGCTCCATTTCTAAACAGTCTGAATTAGCACAACTAATTCGGAAAACATCACTTATCATATGGGATGAGGCTCCCATGACCCATCGCTACATGGTAGAAGCAGTTGAACGGTCTTTACGAGATCTATGCAATCAGAACCAAATATTTTGGGGGGGGGGAAATGGCCATTTTTGGAGGTGATTTCAGGCAAATACTTTATGTTGTTACAAAGGGTAGTAGAGCAGATATCGTTGCATCTTCAATATCAAGGGCAACTTTTTTGGTCTTACTACAATATTCAACATCTTAGAACCAAGATGCGCCTTATGCATTCAAATTTAAGTGACAATGAACATGAGCGGTTACAAAGTTTTGGAGAATGGACTTTGAATGTTGGTAATTGTCATGTGCAAGGATACTCATTTTTAGGCGGTAGTGAATTGGATTGGATAAAGATTCTTGAAGAATATCTCATTAAGTATGATAACAACGGCCTGACGAACTTGATCGAATTTGTGTGTCCAAGTTTAGTGGAAAGATACAGAAATGGGTCATACTTTCAGGACCGTTGTATATTGGCCCCCTAAGCACCGATGTGGATGAAATAAATTCTAAGATTCTATCAATGATTCCCGGTTGTAGCCGTACATACCTGAGTTCTGACACATTCCTACAAACTAACATTGATTCCATCATTGATGACATTAATCCACTAGAGATGCTTTATGGTATGAACTTTTCAGGATTCTCGAAACTTGAAATTTAGTTGAAAGTTGGTGTCCCTGTTATTCTACTAAGAAATCTTGACCCATCAATTGGGTTATGCAATGGTACTCGCTTGATTATTGAAAGACGTGGTACTAAGGTTGTCTAATCCAAAATCTTGACTGGATGAAATATTGGGCAAGTAGTGACTATTCCATTGGTTAACTTAAGTCCTTCAGCTAAGGACTCACCATTTGCCTCAAAGAGGAGACAGTTCCCTCTCTCATCTCTCTCTCTAAACGTCCAACCACTTTCCGCCCCTGTTTGTGCGGGTTTCCAGCCAGTTTTAGGCTAGCCTCGGTGGTTTCTGACCCCCCCAGCATCCTAGTATCTCAAGCTATCATCCTCCATCATCAAAAGCCCTAAACCTCATCTCCATCACAACTTATTTGGACTCAAAGTGAGTAATCTTGAAATTTGTTTTTGTTGGTTTTGATTTTTATCTTAGTTTTGATTCTTGTTTTGATGTTTTTGAGTGTTGATCATGATGTTTTGATAAGAAATAAGAGTTATTTTGATGTTGATCATGGTGGTGTTGAAGTTGGATCTGCTAGATCAGGGTTAATCTTTCATCATGCAAGCTTAATGTTAAAGTGTTGGATTTTGATTGTTGTATTTTGATTTGGTCATCTTCTACTCTATTGGTGTTTATGTTGGTGTTTTTGGAGATTTCACATGAGTTGGAGAGAGTCCAAGTTGGCCATAAACTAGGGTTTTGGCTAATAATGCATGGTTTGGATTAATTTATCCTTGAGCTTGTAATATGTGGGTGTTTGATTGAAAAATGATCTTTTTTGGATATGATTATGAAGTGAGTTTGAGTGTGGTGATTTTTTATGCTGTTAGGATGGACCAAAGCTTGCTTACATGCTTTTCAAGAATGGTTTAAGTTGAGGATTTCTGTGAAAAAGAGTGGGAAAAGCTAAAACAGTGAAGGCTGGAATTTTCAAGGAAACAGGACAGACTTTGTCAATAAACTTGTAATGCATGACTAAGCTAAAATTTATAATGTTTTTGGTGGGTAGACCAGTTTGTTGGCTTTCAAAGGGCTCTTGAATCGCCTTAGTCTGAGGTCTATGGAAAACTTTATGATCGTTTCACCGAAACTCCGCAGAATGGACCAAAACTGACATGCTTTGGTTCTAGCCTCATTTCACGAATCGTATTAAGGGAATCAAGCTTCGTTTTCCAAATGAAAGATTTTTGGGAGTTCCTAAGCTTTCTATATTGGGATTTTGAGTCTCAATCCAAGGTCAGATGATTAAGTTATGCATCATTGTTCCTAAGCCTCTATTATGCTTACTTTTGCTGTTTCTAAACTATTGGCTATGAAATAAATATTTTTGCTCACCGTTTGTTCCTACAACAATAATTTTGTATAGAATCCGGGCCTAATCTATCATTCCTTCCACTTTTGTGCATAATATTTTTCATGAGCTTGCATTTAAAAATTCCAGGTACATTTATTGCTTGTATCCTTAGAAATCATCACATATTTATCAAAATTATAATATTTTGGTACATCAATGAATCAGTTTAATCAGTGATTTATCACATAATTAGTGAGCCCATCAATTATCAGCTGCAGGGCATAGCCCTTCCCCGCGCGGCTTCAGGCCAGGTCCCGATCGGCTTGGCAGGTGTGCACCTATCTTCATATCGTAACAGTAACCAGAGGTTCAGTATCAGATAATAATTGACAACGCAGTTTCATATTCATCTTATTCCTTGTGTTTAATTAAAAATGAATTGCAATACGGGCCCAACCAGTTTTTGTTCCATGAATGTTTGACAATACAGGAATGCATGTACTGAGATTCGGCTCACATTTCGAAATGTTTTCATGTTTTGTTTTCGAAAAGTGTTCAGTGAATCGGCCTCAGGTAGGCGGAACGACTGAAGATGATAAGTGAGATGGGAAATCTTTATGGAATGGGGGTTTATTATCGTCGAGATGTTATAAATCCGTATTGTGGAATACATTGTGGTGTCGAGACTGTGTATTTTCTCATAATTCTATATTTTGGTGTAATCCTTGACATGTTTGTATGGTTTTGATGTTAGAACAATTTCTATATTTATCGAAATGGTTTGATAGGTTGTGATGGTGTGAATGCCTCTAATGTTAAACATTGATTATTATGGCTAAGTTTATCATGTACAAGTAAAGCCTTGTCCTTGTTTTGACGGCGGTAATGCCTAATCATTTGGGTTATCATTCCTATTTCGGGAAAACTAGTGAAGGAAATGCAGTTAGTGATTCATGTACATTTGGGGCGTTACAAATTTGGTATCACAACCAAGTTGAGATTTCCTTTGTGGAATGTGGAGTTTAGAAATAAGAAGGTGAAAATGGTGGGTAGTGAGGGCCCTTTTATACTGCTAGAATGATATTAGAATTGTAGTAACGATAGTAGGAATGCAAGTTGCCTACATTTACGTGTTCCTTTAGTACGGTTATGTATGCTTCTCACGTATGTCTTTTCTTTGTTAGATGGACCCTTATGCTGTTAACTTAATGCTGGGTGCATCTATGACTGCTTACATTGCATTGTTGCATGCTAGTATAGAGGTCCATGCACAGGACCCTTTCTCTGAGTTTCACAGTGCTACGGTCCGTGGACATAGACTGTTGTGGTCCTTACCCACAGTTCAACTGTGGGTGGACTTTAGGCTTTGCCATCATCACTATATGGTAACAAGGAACCCAGGTTGGGTTGGGCTTAGGTTTTAGGCCCAGGGGGCATAGACTACTCTTGCTACAGAGTTGTTATTATGGGAAGAGTTTGATTAGAGAGGGATCACCATAGAGATGCTACAACATGTCATTCCACTACATCAGGCACCTCCAGCACTTGCAGCCACAACACTAGCACATAGGCCACCCTCTCTGCCAGCACTCGGTACCCCACTGATGCCTGATTGTCCTGGGGAGGCTCATGTGGTGATAGACCTCCTCGACACCCCAGAGGTAGTGGTGATTAGTTATGGGGACGAGGGCCACCAGGGAGAGGAAGATGACCCTGAGGAGGATCAAGGCATTGACAAGGCGGTGGTAGAGTAGTAATGGGGACAAGAGGTTGATGAGTTGATGGTGGAGTTACAGGATGAGCAGGAGCAACAGGTTCACCAGGAGGTTAGTGATGCTGAGTCGGAGGCATCTACTAGCAGCTTCGATTCAAGCGAAGAGCCTGATGATAAGTCTAACTTGGATTGTGATCTATCTAGGGATCGTTAGGTGTGTCTAGGGGTTAGCGGTAGTAGTTTTCTATTGAGCCTTGTTTGTTTCTAGTATGGTCAGTTGGGATGGATATATTTTGTATAAGATATGACATTGTATATAGTCAGTTAGATCCTTTCCGACCGTCATGACATGGTCTGTATCTCTTTTTGGTTATGTGACGGACCTAGTATCTTGGGGCTAATTAGTATTTGGGGTTGAGTTAGGAGTTAAAACTAACTTTGTTTGGTCAGTCAGATGTAGTTTGTTTTGTTATCATGTGTATAAATAGGCAGTTACTTATATAAATAAGCAGTTATGAAATGATAAGCTTTGGGTTGGTCAATAATCTTTGAGTTATATTAAATGTGTTTGTTAGGCATGCTTATCTTATATGTTTGAGTATTCCAGTTATTAAATTGTTTCGTGTCATGTATAATCAGGATGTCCGAATTAGTGCACAACAATGAAGAGATTCATATACAAGAAATCTCGGATCATGGTTAGGGATCAGGTGATCAAGCCTCCCATCATGTGCCACCAAATTTTGGTCAAATGCCACCGATTCCTTCTGAGTTAGCTCATAATAGTGGGGACCCGAACTACTGGCCAGCCTTAGTAGCTGAATTGATGAAGCGGATTCCCTAGGTACGTACTGAAGCCCCTCCTAAAGAGGATAAATTAGCGGATAGGGTGGCACGACGCAACCCTAATGTTTATGATGGATCTTATGATCCAGTAGTACTAGAGGAATGGATAATAGGAATGGAGAAAATCTTCACTGTGGTTGAGGTGCCAGAAGGAAAGAAAGTAAACATTGGGACATATTATTTGACCAGTGAAGCTGACATTTGGTGGAATACTGTTAAGGATAAGCTCGTGGGGCCTGACTTTACCTGGAATAAATTCCTAAGTGAGTTAAGGGAAAAATTCTACCCAGTTGTGCTCCAAAGGCAAAAGGAGAAAGAGTTTATGGAGCTGAAGATGAGTGGCACCATGACTGTGATGCAATACGCAAGTAAGTTCACCGAATTATCTAGGTTTGTTCCTGAGTTTGCATCATCTGAAAGGTTGAAAATGAGGAGGTTTGAAGAGGGTCTGGCCTTCTATATTCGGAATCAATTAGCTGGACAACCAATTTTGACTTACCAAGAACTATATGAGCGAGCGGCTATAGTGGAACGAGTGAAAATAGAGTTGAGAGCAGTTAACCCAATCAACCAAAAGAGAAAGGGGTTTGAACGAGGAACTCTGAGTGAGTGTGTGAACCAGAACCAGAAGGAACCTACTCCTGTTCCCTCTAAGAGTCGTCCTGTAGGCTCGACAGCACCCTTTGCAAAGTGTGGGAGAACAAATCACACCACCCCTGAACACCGAGTAGGAACTAATAAGTGTATGTGGTGTGGAAGCCCTTAACACCTGATTGCTGCATGCCTCCGAAGGATGAAGGATGTAGACAAAGGGGTAGCAAAACCCTTGGCCCTACCTCGCCAAGGGGCCCCGCCACCAAGGCCTGTAGCAGTAGGATGGACATATGTAATGAGTAAGAAGGAAGCTACGACCTCTGGTATGGTAGTCACTGGAACTATCTTTTTAAATTCAAAGCCATTTTGTGTATTATTTGATTTGGGTGCTACTCATTCATTTATATCCACCCGATCTGCCATGCAATTGAACTTGGAAGATAGGAGGATGGAAACCAATTATAGGATCAAGCTACCCAATAATTGTGTGTTTGACTGCCCTATCTGCTATAAATTTGTTCCCATTACCATTGGTGGAACCACCTTCCCTGTGGATTTAATTGAATTCGATTTGTCTAATTTTGACATCATTTTGGGAATCAATTGGTTGCACACCTATGGAGCCAAGATTGATTGTGAGGAGCTTAAGGTGATTTTGAAAGATGAAAAAGAGGGAAAAGTATTCTTCTATGGGCAAACAAAGGAAAAATCCTATCTCTTGATTTCTGTTATGAAAGCAAGTAGGCTATTATGTCAAGGATGTATGGGATATTGGTGTTATGCTATGGACACCCAAGCAAAAGAAGAGGAAGCTGAAAATATTACTGTAGTTTGTGAGTTTGAGGATGTTTTCCCTAAAGAGTTACCAGGATTAACCCCATAGAGGGAAATTGATTTTGGAATTGAGTTAATCCCTGATGCCCAACCTATTTCCAAAGCCCTATATCGTATGGCCCTAATTGAGCTTAAGGAACTAAAGCTTCGATTAGAAGAGCTGTTGCAGAAGGGTTTTGTTATTCCAAGGGTGTCACCATGCGGCGCCCCGGTGTTGTTCGTAAAGAAAAAGGATGGAACCTTAAGGCTGTGTGTTAACTACAAGGAGTTGAATAAGAACACCATCAAAAATAAATATCCTTTGCCGCGAATCGATGACTTGTTTGATCAATTGCAAGGAGCAGGAGTATTCTCTAATATTGATTTGAGGTCATGGTACCAGCAACTAAGGATTAAACTTAAAGACATCCCCAAGACTACATTTAGAACTAGGTATGGTCACTATGAGTTTATAGTGATGCCATTTGGCCTCACCAATGCTCCCGTAGCTTTCATAGATCTTATGAACAGAGTCTTCAGACCCTACCTAGACAAATTTGTAGTGGTGTTCATAGATGACATTCCTATCTATTCTAAGGACAGAGATGAACATGCTGATCATTTGAGGATGGTGTTACAAACACTAAGAGAGCATCAACTTTATGGAAAATTAAAGAAGTGCGAGTTTTGGTTGGAAGAAGTGGTGTTCTTGGGACATGTGGTTACAAAGGAAGGAATCAAAGTTGACCCCCAAGAGGTGAAGGCAATCACGGAATGGTCAAGGCCTACCAATGTCACTGAGAGTAGAAGCTTTCTGGGTTTAGCAGGTTACTATCGAAGGTTCGTCAAGGGCTTTTCAAAAATAGCTTCACCCATGACCAATTTGCTGAAGAAAGTGAACAAGTGTGAGTGGACCGAAAAATGTGATAAAGCTTTTCAAGAGCTAAGGAAGCGACTAATTACCGCCCTAATCGTAATGCTACTAATGGAAGGCAAGCAGTATACCATCTATAGTGATGCTTCAAAGAACGAATTGGGTTGTGTTCTGATGCAGGAAGATAAGGAAGTAGCTTATCCCTGTCGACAGCTTAAGCCTTACGAGAAAAACTATCCTACGCATGACTTGGAGTTAACAGCCGTGGTCTTTGCGTTGAAAATTTGGAGACATTACTTATATGGAGTCCCATGCAAAATTTATACTGAGCATCAAAGTTTGAAGTATATCTTCACTCAGAAGGAGCTTAACTTGAGGCAACGACATTGGCTTAAGCTGCTTAAGGATTATAATTTGCAAATTCAATATCATCCAGGAAAACCAAATGTTGTAGTCGATGCCCTGAGTACAAAAGTGCGACATAGCCTAAATACTGTTGTGATTACTCAATTGAGTCTCTTGAAAGAACTTGAGGACTCGGGAATTCAACTAGTGTCCCATGAGAAAGCACATGTTCAATTATCAGCACTTACCTTACAGCCTTCCATAGTGGAAGAAATCCGAGTGAAACAAGAAAGTGATCCTGAACTCCAAAGGATAAAGCAAAATCTAGAGAGAGGAAAGTCTCTTGGGTCTGTAGTACATGAGGATGGGACCCTGCGATTCCAGAATTGCCTATGTGTGCCCCGAAATGAGGAACTAAAGAAATAGATCCTAGAGGATGCTCATGATACTTGCTACTCGGTACATCTAGGAGGCACTAAGATGTATAGAGATTTAAGGCAATACTTCTGGTGGAATAATATGAAAAAGGAGGTTGTAGAATATGTAGACAAGTGTCTGACCTGCCAGAAAGTCAAAGCAGAGCATCAGCGTCCCGTGGGTGAATTACAACCCCTAGCGATTCCCACTTGGAAGTGGGATTTGATTTCAATGGAGTTTGTTATGGGTTTACCCCTTTCTGCCTCCAAGAAGAATGCCATATGGGTTATAGACGATCGCCTTACCAAGTCGGCCCATTTTCTGCCAATCAAAGATACCTGGGGAGTTGAAAAACTAGCCCAGTTGTATGTCATAGAGATGGTCTGACTACATGGAATCCCCTTAGATATAGTATCGGATAGGGATCAAAGACTCCAGGCTCATTTTTGGCAAGTACTTCAAAAGGCCTTTGGGATCAAATTGAACTTCAGCAACTCTTACCTGAAACAGATGGGCAAACGGAAAGAGTCAATCAGATTCTAGAGGATATGTTAAGAGCTTGTGTATTAGAGTTCCAAGGGGAATGGGGAGATGATTTGCCTTTGGTGGAGTTTTCTTATAACAATAGCTATCAGTCTACCATAAGAAATGACCCCATTTGAGGCTCTATATGGAAGAAAATGTAGAACCCCACTCTGCTGGAGTGATTTGGATGAAGCATTGATTCTAGGCCCTAAAATGATCCAGGAAACCGTGGAATCAATAAGAAGGATTTGCGAACATATTAAGGTTGCCCAGAGTTGACAAAAGAGTTATGCGGACAAGAGAAGGAGGCCTTTGGAGTTTCAAGTAGGTGATAAGGTTTTTCTGAAAGTATCGCCAAGGAAGGGTATCAAGAGGTCCGGGGTCCGAGGCAAACTGAGTCCACGATATATTGGACCATATTAAATCATCAAAAAGTTGAATCCGGTAGCTTATCGTTTGGATCTGCCGGTAGAGCTAGAACACGTGCATAATGTATCTGACATCTCTCAGCTTAGAAACTATACCCCAGACCCAAACCACGCCATTGCACCTAAACATATTGAAATCACTGCGAGTTTAGTATATGAAGAGCAACCGATCCAAATACTAGATCGCAGGATTAAATAGTTGCGCAGCAAGCAGATACCTCTAGTCAAAGTGTTACGGTCAAATCATGCGTCCCAAGAAGCTACTTGGGAGACCGAAGAGGAAATGAAAGCCAAATATCCATAATTATTTGAGGTAATCTTGCATTATATGGAAAAGTCATAAGTTTTGGGGGCGAAACTCTTTAAGGGAGGAAGGCTTTAATAGCCCAACCCTAAAATTATTTAATTATGTTCTTTTATTTAATTACTTCTTGGTCATAATTTTTCTTCTCTTATTTCATTTATTCAACCCGGTGGAAAAATTTTATTTGGGCCCTTAGTTAGCAATTTGGATTTTAATTGTTTATTTAATTGATTAGCAAAAACTTTGGGAAAATTGATAGTAGGCCTTAATAAGTTTAATGTAAGTAATTTATTTTGGTTTCCATAACCTTATAAAACTTTCATTTTGAGTTTCATAAAAAAATGTTATCGTTACAAACCGTTTTATTTCCGAACCAATTTATTTCGGCCCTTTTGAAGCCCAACAAGTTTGCCTATTAATCTAACTAATTACCATGGTTAATTTAACCACGTTTAGTCTAAAAAGGTGCCTTATCTAGTTATAAACTCATCCAAACCATTTAGATAAGTTAAACAAACACAACTTACTCACAAACTCCATTTTCTCTCTCCTCTCTCTCTCTCTCTCTAAACATCCAGCCACTTTCAGCCTCTGTTTGTGGTGGTTTCCGGCCAGCTTTCTGCCAATCCCGGTGGTTTTCGACCCCCCCAACATCCTAGTACCTCAAGCTATCATCCTCCTCCATAATCAAAACCTCTAAACCTCATCTCCATCTCAACTTATTTGTACTCAGCATGAGTAATCTTAAAAATTATTTTTGTTGGTTTTGATTTTTATCTTAGTTTTGATTCTTGTTTTGATATTTTTGAGTGTTGATCATGATGTTTTGATAATAAATCAGAGTTATTTTGTTGTTGATCATGGTGGTGTTTAAGTTGGATCATGCTAGGTCAGGGTTAATCATTAATCATGCAAGCTTAATGTTAAAGTGTTGGATTTTGATTCTTCTATCTTTGATTTGGTAATGTTCTAATCTATTGGTGTTTATGTTGATGTTTTTGGTGATTTCACATGAGTTGGAGAGAGTCTAAGTTGGCCGTAAACTAGGGTTTGGCTAATAATGCATGGTTTGGATTAATTTAGCCTTAAGCTTGTGTTATGTGGGTGTTTGATTGAAAAATGATCTCTTTTGGATATGATTATGAAGTGAGTTTGAGTGTGGTAATTTTTCATGCTGTTGGGATGGACCAAAGCTTGCTTACATGCTTTTAAATACTAGTTTAAGGTTAGAATTTGTGTGAAAAAGAGAGGGAAAAGGTAAAACAGTGAGGGCTGGAATTTTCAAGAAAACAAGACAGATTTTGTCAATAAATTGGTAATGCACGAGTAAGCCAAAATTTATGATTTTTGGTGGGTAAATAGTTCAGTGTGTTAGCTTTCAGAGGGCTCTTGAATTGCCTTTATCCGAGGTTTGTGGAAAATGTTATGATCGCTTCACCGAAACTGTGCAGAATGGACCAAAACTGACATGCTTTGGTTCTAGCCTCATTTTCGGAATCCTATTGAGGGAATCAAGCTTGGTTTTCTAAATGAAAGATTTTTGGGACTTCCTAAGCTTTCTATATTGGGGTTTAAAGTCTCAATCTAAGGTCAGATGATTAAGCTATCCGTCATTCTTCCTAAGCCTCTGTTATGCTTACTTTGTTATTTCTAAACTATTAGGTATGAAATAAATATTTTTGCTAACCGTATGTTCCTACAATGATAATTTTGTACAGAATCCGGGCCTAATATATCATTCCTTCCACTTTTGTGCATTATATTTTCCATGAGCTTGCATTTAAAAATTCCAGGTACGTTCATTGCTTGTATCCTTAGAAATCATCACATATTTATCAAAATTATAATGTTTTGGTAAGTACATCAATGAATCAGTGTAATCAGTGATTTATCACCTAATTAGTGACCCCATCAGTTATCAGTTACAGGGCATAGCCCTTCAGTTACCCGCGCGACTTCAGGCAAGGTCCCGATCGACTTGGCAGGTGTACACCTATCTTCATATCGTAACAGTTACCAGGGGTTCACTATCAGATAATAATTGACAACACAGTTTCATATTCATCTTATTCCCTGTGTTTAATTAAAAATGAATTGCAATATGGCCCCAAGCAGTTTTTGTCCCATGAATGTTTAACAATATAGGAATGCATGTACTGAGCTTCGGCTCACATTTTGAAATGTTTTCATGTTTTGTTTTAGGAAAGTGTTCAGTGAATCGCCCTTAGGCAGGCAGAACGGCAAAAGATGATAAGTGAGCTGGGGAATCATTATGGAATGGGGGTGTATTATCGTCGAGATGTTATAACTCCGTATTGTGGAATATATTTTGTTTTGGAGACTGTGTATTTTCTCAGAATTCTATATTTTGGTGTAATCCTTGACATGTTTGTATGGTTTTGATATTAGAACAATTTCTATACTTATCGAAATGGTTTGATAGATTGGGATGGTGTGAATGCCTCTGATGGTCAATATTGATTATTATGGCTCAATTTATCGTGTACAAGTAAAGCCTTGTCCTTGTTTGGACGACGGTAATGCCTAATCATTTGGGTTATCATTCCTATTTGGGGAAAACTAGGGAAAGAAATGCAATTAGTGATTGCTGTAAATTTGGGGCATTACATGTTCTTAGCCTAAACACATTCCTTTAAGGTAAATGCAAGCAAGACCACAAAGAACTAGCATGTCATACCATTAGGAATGCAGAGAAAGAAGCTAAGCAAGTGAAAGCATAAACTTTTGCTCCTTTAGCTAGATATATAATAATTGGGTTTTAATCTTTGCTCTCCCATCCTTGATAAGAAAAAGGAAGTCGGGCATCACTTGTTCTTAAATGAAGAATGCCATGAAGATAATGAGCCTAATTTGAATCAACCCCCAAGATTTGATGAGTGTGGAGATGAAGACCTCTTAGAAATAAGAGGGTTTAATGATGTCAAGTCAGATACGATTCCTTTATTATGTTGTAAAGAGGAACTCCATCTCCTTCCAAGTCCACATGTTTGCACATAGGTGTTGAGGTTAAAATGGTAAACAAGGATATAATTTGTGTTCACCTAGTAGGCTTGAGGCAAGCCTCTTCAAACAAGGGGAGTGTGACCTTCATATATATCATGCTCATTTGCATCTCCCAAAGTCAAGTTCCTTGGAGGAAGGTCCAATTCACGCTTATATCCATCCAAGCCAAGTTTCGCTCGCCCCCTTTGACTTCTTTCAAGAGGCATACATAGTATGCTATTTGATGATTAAAAGCCACACATTACTCAAGATTCCCTTTAGAGGGCTAGGAGTATAAAAGATATCAAAGAGAAACTGGATTTTGCTTAGAAACTCAATGGTTTGAACGCTTTAGTTCAACTCAACTTGCCCTACATATGGTCTAACTTTCTGACCCTAATTACCTAACCTTCACTTGATCTAAGAGATGTTCAGTGGGTCGATGTTTATGTTCAAGAAGTTATATTCCCAATAAAGCTAGTTTATGACCAATTGTACTTTATTTGCCTCTTAAACGGCAATCCAAAATCAAGGAGTCCAACCAGTGCAAATGCAGTAGTTTTGAACCTGATTTTGAGATTTTAAATGTTCTAACTAAAACCTCAGTTAAGAGCCCATAATTTTAATTAAAGGATTCCCCCATGAGTTAAGTTTGAGGGACAAAAAGGAAACCGAGGCCAAATTGGGTGTAAGGTCACCCAAAGAGAGCAAGGTTCTAAAGGTATGCTACGTAGGTCCAATTAGGGACCACTCAAATTAATTTGGCCATATCTCCCTATTGATTGAGGTGTTGGTACTCTAAGAGTAGTCATTTACACGAAGCCATCCTAAGCATTCCAATAATGAGCGTTGGAGAGTTTTTAGGGAAGTATCATAGTGGATACAACTATTTAAAGTCAGAGTTTGTGAATGAAAATGGATAGTTAACAATCACTATTACGTTTTACACTAATTTTGTTGTACCTTCTCTTCTTTGCTTTAGGGCCATTTTGCTTGTTTTTTCTAACTTGAATGAGCTAGATTAAGGGTCCCATATAA
The DNA here is from genome assembly GCA_017589665.1 of Selenicereus undatus. Classification (NCBI taxonomy): domain Eukaryota; kingdom Viridiplantae; phylum Streptophyta; class Magnoliopsida; order Caryophyllales; family Cactaceae; genus Selenicereus; species Selenicereus undatus. The sequence continues at coordinate 55,807,105 of JACYFF010031959.1, read as the reverse complement.
AGGGGAGGCCTTTTGGCTATGTTATACAGATGTTACGAGTTTTTGAAAAAGCTTAAGTGAAAATACTATTACAACGGTGAATTCCCATGTGCCAAAGTTCTAAGTGGTATCTCTAAGTTGGTTTCTCAGCGTGGTGATTTATTACGTCAAAATCAAACTCCTTGGTCGTGCTTTTTTTATATCTATGCACTTAGTTTGGAAAACTCTAGAGGGGTTTATGGGAAGTGATTTTCTGCGTCCGTCAACTCTCTTGAGTCTAATTCTCTACACTACAATTGTAGATTTATTTAGGATAGTTGATTTCAGATCTTTTGTTTAGTTATTTGTAGTATTTCGTTCCCTTGTCATTTCATCTTTTAACCTCCTTTTGATCCATTTGAAGTCCCAAATATACATATAATTTCTTATTAGAGCTTTGATACTCTTTCTATCCTCGTTTTTAGCATAAACGCATTCTTTTAAGTTGAATGCTAAAGCCAAACCACAAAGAATCAGGATTCTATGTCCTCAATAACGGAGAGAAAGAAGTTAGCCAAGTTAAAAAAGTAAACTCCAACTCCATGGGCTAGATATAAAACAATTGGATCTCAACCTTTACTCTCTCATCCTCGATGAGGAAGAGGCAGTAGGGTAACCCTTGCTCTCAAATAAAGAATTCCAAGAAGATAACATGGTTGATGGGACTTGCCCCCAAGATTTGATGAGTATAGAGATGAAGAGATTTTAGAAATTACAGAGTTTTATGCTCTCAAGCCGCCCACGATTCTTTTATTGTTTAGTAAGGAAGAACTCCCACACCCTCCTTGCAATTCTACACACATGTTTGCACCTAAATGTCGAGGCTCAGATCTTAACGAAGGATGTGAGTTGTGTTCACTCACTACACTGTTGGGCGAGCCCCTACAAACAAAGGGAGTCTCATGTATGTATACATCATGTTCATTTACATCTCTTAAAGTCAAGTTTCATGGAGAAAGGTTCAATTAACTCCTATATCCGTCCAAGCTAAGTTCTGCTACCTCTATTTTGAATTTCCTAGCAAAAGGTAATAGACGAAGTTCTATTTGAGGATTAAGAAGCTACACATTGATCATGGATCCATCAAGTGTGTTATTAGCATAAGAGACATCTTGGAGTTGTTGAATGATGCTAAGAAGCCGAAGGGAATTAACCCTCTAATTCTCTCTGGCTTGCCCTGCGGATGGCATAATTTGGTCACCTAATCACCTAACCTTTGGGTGATTTAGGAGACATTTAACATGTCAAAATTTAATTTCAAGAAGTCATCTTCGTCATAAAGGCAGTTTGATGTCAGTAGCACTTCATTTCACCCCTTAAAAAGGCATCCAAAATCAAACAGTTCAAACAGCAAACAGTTCAAATAGCCAAATACGGTAGTTTTGAACCTAGTTTTGAGAGTTTATTTACTACTACTAAAACCTCATTAAGGAGCTTGGAATTTTAGATAAGTATTATAGGAGATATAGTTGTTTGAAGCTGGAGCCAGTGAACTAAAAGAGATAACCAACAATCACATAACATTTTGCTTTACTGTCTCTCAATCATGCTTTAAGGAGATTTCTCTTATTTTTCCTCACTTGTGTGAGCTATATTAATGCTCTCATATATATGGAAGGCCTCTATTGATGGAATCCTACCTAGCCAAGACCAAGTTCATGATGATTCAAGTCCCACACGGCCAAGAACAAGGTCCCAAGTGAAGACAATGGCTCACATTTTGCAAGAGGAACAAGCTAGCACAAACGGGTTAACCGATTCCAAGATGCCCGGTTTTGTGCATTTGATTTCTTAAGCTTCATTGTAGCTTAAGACTAATATTTTTGTATTTTTGGAAACCTTTTGATGTTGTCTTGCAGGTCCAAGGATTCATTTCAAATCATAGGTGCAAGAAGATGAAGAATCAAGGCGTTTTCCCAAACCGTTCCCATTTGCCCTCCAAATGCACGGATTGAACTTTGTGTTTGATTACCCCACTTAAACACATCCTAACCTTGATTTCTTGGTGGGGGGGGGGATTATATACACCCTAAACTTACCCTCCCCATCTTTGAAATGCAAATCATGCCCATTTTTCCTAAGCCTAAAACTTGCATGAAAACCAGCTTGAACCCGGTTCTCTATACCCGGTTACAATTGCTAGAGAACGGATTCATTTTGCTGCTTCTTGCTTTATTGGCACACGTCCCAAGGCTGACACACAACCCTAGGCTCTCTAGAGAAGTGTAACCAATGGGAGAAGGGCTGCAAGTGAGGTTGTCTCTTCATTTCCATTGGCTAGCCGAAATCACATTGTTGCTTGCTTCTCATTGGATAACCGAAAAGTGGTTTGCAATTTCGGCTAGTGCACATGACTCCTAGCTATGTTTTCAGCTTGTTTAGTGGTTAAACATTACATTACTAGATGTATAATTTGCTTAGACAAGGCTTTGGTTTGTAATTTGATGTGTTAGTTTTAGTTAAGCGTGATTGTAACTAGTTTAGCCATAACCGGTTGTATTAAGGCTAAACTAACACTTTTTCACCCTAGGGAGGAAAGTGACGTGCCCCCTTGCTCTTTTGCTGAATATGTAAGGCAAGGCACGACCATGGCATCTCATTCACTCGACATTTTTGACGGCAAAATCAGTTCGAGAGCTAGTTTTCTCTCTACCTCAAATCCTTGCTTGCTTATCTTAGTTTAGGCCAAACTAAGTGGTGTTCAAGTGAGTCTTAACCTTGATTAAGTGGTGTAACCAATATCTTAATCAAGATTAAGGGCCCTAAACTCAAAGATTGGTGGTGGTTCTGTATCCAATTCAAGAGTTTAGTTCTATCCATCCTCATTGATTCACACGACTTCTAAGTGGGATTAATAGCTTGAATTCTTAAGCTAATTACTTTCACTTAGTGTATTCTACATACCCCCTCATTCTCCCACTTCAAATTCATCCATTTCCATCCCATTCCAAGGCATACACAACTTCAAAGAAGCTAGAAATCAAGCAAACACCAAGGAGCTTCCAACCGTGCAAAACTAGACATTTCTAGAAGACCGAAAGTTGGCATGGTCACACCGTGCACATAGGCACTACCGTGCCACCTTTGGCCATGGCATACACTTGTGTTTTTGGCTCCCCTTTGATGTAAGCTAGCTTGGGTAGTCTTTTCCCTTGAGCTTTACATCATATTTGGTATCATAGCTATGGCTCCTCCTTAGCCTTGCATACCCATCCACTTCCCTACACCATTCACTTCCCTCTTTCTCCACAAACCAATTATTGTCCTTGTTCAAGCAAACCTATTCCAACATGACTTCAACTAGTATGTCATTGGAAGAGAGGTTTGAGGCATTGATGAAGCAAAATGAGTTTCTAGTTAGCGATGTTCGTGAGGATTCACAAAGGGAGCAAGAAACTAGGGCACAGAATGAGTATCTTCGAAAGCAGCTAGGTTCTTTCATGAAGCAAAAGCAGAAGATGAACGAAGAGACCCTACAATCAGAACCAAGGGTACGTGAACAAGTCCTTAGCCATGATGTTGAATCATCAAGTGAAGAAAAGGCACCAAGGAGAGCTAGAGGAGAACCAAGAAACCAAGCATCTACCATTGATTTTAGAGTGGAGATTCCTGAGTTTGAAGGCAAGTTAGACCCAAAGGAGTTCTTGGATTGGCTTCATATAGTGGAAAGAGTGTTCGAGTACAATGATGTTCCAGATGACAAGAAAGTGAAGCTAGTGGCATTGAGATTACATAAGTATGCTTCCTTGTGGTGGACTAATCTTTGTGCTAAACGTGCTAGGGAACGAAAGTCTAAAATTAGAACTTAGGAAAAGATGAAATCCAAGTTGAAAACTAGATTTTTACTACCTACATATGTACAAGATTACTATTCACAACTTCATAATTTGACTCAAGGCAATCTAAGTGTTGAGGAGTATAGTAGAGAATTTGAGAAGCTTGTTATTAAATGTGATCTTCAAGAACCAGAAGAGCAAACAATTGTTAGGTACTTAGGTGGACTTGAAGCTAGGTATTCTAATGTTGTTGAATTGCAAGCTTATACTACTTTTGATGAAGTTTGTGTACTAGCTCACAAGATTGAACAACAAAAGAAAGCTAGGCCAACTTTCAAACCCCCAAACCCACGACTATTTACAAGGAACCAACCCTTTAACAAGGGGAGTCCCAATCCACCCCCAAAACCACAAATTCCCTTCCCTCCTAATCCACAAAGAACCGTAGCACCTCAAAAAGCTCTAGCAACCCCATTCTGTCCTAACCCTAACCCAATGAGCAATAGAAGGTGTTTTAAATGTCAAGGGCTTGGTCATATTGCTTCTTAATGTCCAAACAGAAAGGTTATCACCTTAGCTGAATGGGCAACCGTGAAGGAAGTCTTTGAAGAGGAGGAAAACGAAGATGAAGATGAGCTAGAAACTGAAGAGACTCAAGAAGAAGTTGAGGAAGAAGCTGATGAAGGCAAGATGTTGGTATTAAAAAGAGTTTTGAATGGCCAAAAGAGCACCAAAGATGAACAAAGGGATAACATTTTCCACACTAGGTGCACAGTCCAAGGCAAGGTTTGTTCTTTAATTGTTGATGGTGGTAGTTATGCTAACGTAGTTTCTCTTACCATGATTGAGAAATTAGGTTTACAAGCTTCGGCCCATCCACATCCATACAATATACAATGGTTGAATCAAAGGAAGGGACTCCAAGTTAACTCACGGTGTCTTATTTCCTTATCAATTGGCAAGAATTACCAAGATCAGCTTTGGTGTGATGTTATACCCATGGATGCTTGTCACATTTTTCTAGGAAGGCCATGGTTGTATGACAGGAAGGTGATGCATGATGGCTTCCTAAATACCTACTCCTTGTTCAAGGAAGGTAAGAAGATTACCTTGAAACCATTATCTCCATCCGAACTCCACAAAAGGCAAAGACCAACCTAGTTGTTTACTCACCCTTAGTGAAACTCTTTTGAAAGCTTCTAATCATGAATTCAAGGCTTTTAAAGAGTGGATCTTAACCCTATAAAATGAACCAGAATCCCCCATGCCAACTCACCCTTTTGCTAAAACACTCATCCAAACATTCTGTCATTTATTCCCAGAAGAGATACCCTCGGGCTTACCCCCTAAAAGTGATATCCAACACCACATTGACCTCATCGCAGGTTCCATTCTCCCAAATAAGCCAGCCTACAGAATGAACCTAATGGAAACCATGGAGATTCAAAGGCAAGTGGAGGAATTGATATCTAAGGGGCTTATACGTGAGTCTCTAAGCCCTTGTGCCGTACCTGCCTTATTGGTTCCCAAGAAGGATGGTAGTCCACGGATGTGTGTAGACAGTAGAGCCATAAACAAGATTACAATCAAATATAGGTACCCCATACCTAGACTTGAGGATATGTTGGATGAACTATATAGATCTAAGGTATTTTCAAAGATTGATTTGAGAAGTGGCTACTACCAGATTCGCATAAGAGAAGGAGATGAGTGGGAAAATGCATTCAAGACCAAGGGAGGATTATATGATTGGCTTGTTATGCCATTCGATCTTTCAAATGCGCCTAGCACATTCTTGAGGCTAATGAATCAAGTGTACAAGCCCTATATTGGCAAGTTCGTAGTGGTCTACTTTGATGATATTCTAATCTATTCCAAGGACGAACAAGCACATCAAGATCATCTCACTCAGATTATGCATGTCCTTGAACGTGAGTAGTTATATGGTAATCTTAAGAAGTGTACCTTTTTCACTCATGAAGTTAACTTCTCAGGTTACATTGTTTCAAGTGAAGGTGTCAAGGTCGATGAAGGGAATATAGAGGCTATTCGAAGTTGGCCTCAACCACATAGCATACATGATGTTCGAAGCTTCTATGGCTTGGCTTCCTTTTACAGAAGGTTTATTAGAAGTTTCAGCACCATTATGTCCTCTAACTGAAGTACTTAAAGGATCTTCATTTCAATGGAATCCTAAGGCACTATCTTCCTTTGAAGAAGTAAAGAAGAAACCTACTCAAGCACCGGTACTTGAATTGCCATGCTTTGGCAAAGTGTTCGAGGTTCAATGTGATGCATCTGGAGTTGGAATTGGAGGAGTTTTAACTCAAGAAGGTAAACCACTGGCCTTCTTTAGTGAAAAACTATGTGACCCAAGAAGAAAGTACTCCACATATCACAAGGAATTCTATGCTATCATTCGGTGTCTAGAGCATTGGAGTCATTGTTTGGTGGCTAGTGAGTTTATACTCTATTCTGGTCATGAAGCCTTAAAGTACATTCAAGGCCAACACAAGCTTAACTCACGCCATGCCAAATGGGTTGAGTTCCTTCAGTCATTCGATTTCACCATCAAGCACATTTTCAGCCCGGGGACCTAGTGTGGATTCACTTGAGAAAAGAAAGGCTCCCAAGCAAACGTAAGTCAAAGCTAATGCCAAGGTCGGATGGACCATTTGAGATCCTTGAGAAAATTGGTCCAAATGCTTGCAAGGTAGACCTTCCTGGTGAGTATGGGGTGTCCACCACCTTCAATGTAGTTTATTTAAGCCCATACTATGATGAAGAAGAGGAGATACCGAGTTTGAGGTCAACTCAAATCAAGCCAGGGAGAATGATGGTGACCATCAAGACCAAGCATCAAAATAGCAACCAGCAAGCCCACACATCCACTCAATCCCCAAGGAAGTCCAAAACAACCATGCCTTGGTCAAGAACACATTGGAGCATCCGGACAGAATGTGGGCAGATTCAACCGAAAATTAGCCTAACTTTGTGCACGTTTTGGGACTTGAAGGTGAGGGGATGATTGACTGCATTACCCTTTCTCTTTAATTTTTAAGATGCTAGGACTCCAAAAAAACAAGTTGCAAGGGGTTTGGAGGCCATTTGGTTGGTGAAACAACAAGTTCTTCTACATGTTGCAGGCTAGGCACTAATCCATCACAGTCCGAAATGAAGGAAGTTTTGCACTAGCAAATTAAGTCCATTCTTTGTCAGATTTTAGGGCATGAAAGGGAATATAAATATTTATCAAGTCATGGGTTCAAGTCCCATCCAAAGCACCCCCTTGTGTTGGTATTAACCTGCCAAAAGGACAAAGAAAATAACCTTTTACCCGGGTGAACACTAGCCGGTACAAAGGGTCTTTCTCCTTGGGTTTAGCTTTGCTCACTTGCTGATTTGATTTGTTTTGCTGCATTCTAGGACCATTATAAGCTTGACACCTCATTTGGGAGGCATTATGATCCCTAATGAGGTAGATTAAGCTAGTTAGTGAGGTGTTAAGCTAGTAAGTGATAGATAGGATGTTTTTACTCTTCCCCACATGTACTAAACGTGTTTTTGCTGCGTGGGAGAGGGGGGAACTCGAGCAAGGGAGAACAAAACCAGCTTTGGCCTTCATTTGTAATCACTTTTTCAAATACATGAACTTTTTTGAGTTAGAAAACTCTCTCCATTAAAACTCCTAGTGTTGTATCTTGAGCTTGGCAGCTCAAGTGGGTCTCTAGGTCCTTTTATCTCAATTAGAAAGTGATTCATTTCAGTAACTAGTTGATGTAAGAGGATTGCCCAAGTGTTCTCCATGGGTGGCTCTTAGGATTATCCCTTGCAAGGTCACTTGATTATCCAAGCTCTTGCATTCCTCCCCTTATATTCGGTTTCTTCTTCCTCAAAACCGAAACCTGTAATGAATGTTCTTGTGAGCTGCTTCTTGTTGTTCTTGATATACATCATAAAGAAAGGTTTAGGGAGGTGCTAGCTTGCTTGCATGCTTGCTAGGTTGTAAAACAAAAGGGGAACAGGGCCCCTTGCAGCAACATAACTTACTTGAATGAGAAAATCTGTTTGAGAGCAAACTTGCTTTCGGCTTCCATAAACACTCAACTTGCTTATCCTTAGCTAGGCCGGTTAAGGTGGTGTTCAAGCTTAGTCCTAACCTTGATTAAGTGGTGATTTCTGTATCCTGATCAAGCTTAGGGGCCCTAACCTTGGTTTTGGTGGTGATTTTGCATCCAAAATCCAAGCTTAGCTCTATCTCAATCTACAATTTCAGTCACGATTTTCTTGAGTTCTAGTGAACCTGAAGTTGTCCCTTTGTTTCAACTTGATTGTAATCTCATTTCCCTTGAGCTTTGCATTAATAGCCCAAACAAAATATTGGCCTCGAAAAAGGTTTTATATGGTGAATGGACCCAATTCTCAAAACCGGGCAAAATTAGGTCAAAACTACGCATGAAAATGTTTTGATTTGGATGAGCCACTTCCACTACATGTATCCTTAAATATTATGTCCATAAATTAGACTTATGAAGCTTTCATATGAATACTCTTGTCTCGAAAGTGGAGCTCATTAACTCAATGAAATGAGTTAAGAAAAAGCTAAAATTTTAGTAACGTAGACAAAACTGAGCTCAACTTATATTCTGTAAATGAACTTTGAGCCAAAATAATCAAAAGGTTAAGCTACCTAAGGTCTCAAATATCTAATGAAAATATGTGGTTACTAACTTCAATCTCAAGCTAGATCAAGCAAGCAAGTGAACAAAGACGTCACATGAGCTCTTTGCTTGGATGTTTGCTACTTCCATATCTAGCTGTTGACGTCATCCATCACAAAGTCCTAAGACTTACATCTACAAGTTGGTGCCCTGGTGGTGTGCGCATTTTATTGAGGGAGATTGCTTTAGATGAACCCTCAAGGAGTTTGGTGGTCGAGATTTTCTACATCCATCAACCCTTTTGAGTCAGGCAATTACCGTAAGTTGAGCTCATATCTTTAGTTATTCACAACACTTCATTTCCTTCTCTTTTTCATCTTTTACAACCTCAAAGATACCAAAAAAAAAAGTCTAAATTCATCCCTTGAAATCCAAAATTGTTTGTTGTTCTTTCATCCTCCTTTCGACGTGTTTGAGGCTTCAAAAATAGGCATCATTTCATATCAGAGCTTTCTTATTGTCCTTGCTCTTAGCCTAAGTACTTTTCTTTAAGCTTGCAAAAGCTAAATGCAAGCAAAGCCACAAAGTATAAAAATTCCACGTCTTCAAGAAGGGAGAAAAAGAAGCTAGTCAAGTTAAACAATGAACTTGGCCTCCTTAAGCTAGATATATAACAATGAAATCTCAACCTTTACTTTCTCATCCTTAATAAGGAAGAGGAAGTAGGGCATCCCTTGGTCTCATATGAAGAATGCTATACAGACGATGAGGTCGATTGGAACTAACCCCTAAGATTTGATGTGTGGAGACTAAAAGCTTTTGGAAATTAAAGAGTTTGATAATGCTCTCCAGTGAACTATGCACACACACACACACACACACACACACACACACATATATATTTACATATGCATATATATGTAAAAATGTATATATATATATATATACATATATATATCTATGTACATATATATATATATACATATATATATATACGTATAAACATATACATATACATATATACATATATATATATATACACAAACAGATATATACATATCTATATCTATATATATATATGTATATATATATATA
>JACYFF010031959.1:55652398-55732555 GCA_017589665.1 Selenicereus undatus | reverse complement strand
GTGTGTGTGTGTGTGTGTGTGTGTGTGTGTGTGTGTGTGTGTATTTACATATATACATATATATATATATATATGTATATATATAGATATTTTGATATATATATGTATATATATATATTTATATATATATGTCTGTATGTATATGTATATATATATGTATATCGATATATATATATATATATAGATATATATATATATATATATATATATATATATATTTGTATATATATGTATATATACATATATATCTATATTAAACTTGAACGACAATATAGCTTAAGAAATCAGATGAACCAAACCAGGTGCGTTCTGCTTTTATAACCCATAATCACCTTCTTGACTCTTTTGCGCAATGTGAGTCATTGCTTGGACTTTAGAGCTTGCGTTGCGCCTTTCTAAAGTTGTGGGACCTTATTCAATGTCTTGGCTTGGGGGGTCCAATCATCCTCCTCTTGTTGAAAAGATTTGATCCTCAAATCGGTAAGGTAATCATCATGTTGGTGGGGACTTAAGTCAACTACATTGAATGTAGCTGAAGCTTCACAGTAACTTGGAAAATTAGCCTTACAAGCATTGTCATTAATCATTTCTAGTACCTCAAATGCACCATCAGCCGTTGGGATTAGCCTGTTCTTCCTTTTGGATAGAGATCTTTCCTTCCGTAGGTGTATCCATGCGAGGTCTCCAGGTTGAAATACCACCTTTCTCCAATGTTTCCTGGCTTAAGCTTCGTAGGTTGCATTAGTCTTCTCAATTTTGCCCTTTACCAACTCATGGAGCTTTTGGATCTCTTCTACTCTTACTACTGCATCCGTAATTTGTTTCTAGTTTAAGGGTCGTGGTTTGAGATCAAGGGGGCTTAGGGGATCAATTCCATAGACCACCTTGAAAAGAGAAAGATCAGTAGCCTTGATAGGAGCTTTGCTGTAAGCAAATTCAGCATGTGGCAAGAGTAAATACAAAGCTTTAGCATCAGGTTTAATCAAATCCCTTAGGAGAGTGCCTAGGGTTCGATTAATCACCTCGATTTTCCAATCAGTTTAGGGGTGACAAGTGGTACTATACATGAGTTTAGTACCCATCTTTTTCCATAAAGTAATCGGAAATTACTTGTGAACTTTGTATCCCTATCAAAAACAATGGATTTGGGCATACCATGTAATCTGTTTACCTCATTGAAGTACAATTCAACAATGCACGTAGCATCGTTTGTTTTGTTGCATGGGACAAAGTGTGCCATCTTCGAAAACCTATCCACCACCACAAATATGAAATCCTTGTTGCTTTGGGTTTTAGGTAAACCGAAAATGAAATCCATGCTTACATCCACCCAAGGCAAGGTAAGAACTGGAGGGGGTGTGTATAAGTCGTGCGGTAAGGTGTGACTTTTGGCAACTTGGCACATACCACAGCTCCTTAGGACATCTTAAACATCCTTCTCCATTCCTAGCTAGTAGTAATGTTCCTTTAACATGACTAAGCTCCTTAATTCTCCAAAATGACCAGCCAAGGGACCACCATGCACTTCTCTCTCTAGAAGCTCACGAGTGCTACACTTAGGTACACACAGCCATGTACCTTTGAACAAGAATCCTCCCTTGACCAGAAAATCACCTTTGGGGTGCTTTGAATAAGCAGCAAACAACTCCCTAAGGTCTTCATCTTCTGCATACAAAGCTTTTAGATGCTCAAAACCAAGTACACAAGCATCTTCACGGATATCAGCCCATGCAATCCTCAATTAGCCCTAATTATTTTTTAAACCTATTTCAGTCTTAAGTTGATTCATCAACTTAAACTTAATTTAAGTTTGATTTATTTGCCAAGAGAGTTTATTGACATTCTGATAAACTTAATTATGCAACTAAATCAGTTTTAAATTAAGTACTTTTGTCCAAAATTTCAATCGAGTCGAAATAGAAGGTCATGGGTTCAAGTCAGCAACATACTCGGTTTTGAAGTGCTTAATTACTTAGGCCAATTTGAGGTTTAAGTCAAGTAGTTTGCCATGGGTTTGAACTTCATGAATTTAGCTGTCTAACAAAACAAGTTTTATCTCATTTGGACTTCATTTGCTCATCCAAATGAGTCTTTAAGTCCAAATTGTCTAAACTGCCGGTTTGAGACAGAATGAGTCTGGTTTTGTGTATTGCATTCCTTCGGCCTCTTTTAGGTTTATGTCTAGCATTTTCACATATTTTGGCTCCTTTTTGTCTTGGCTACATACCCACATAAAATGATTTGGGTTACGTATTGTAAAATAAGAAAAACAAGGCACTTTTGTAAACTATGTCAGTTTGCACCCCATTCTGCCCGGTTTGATTAATCATGTAATTTACAAATGTAAAACATGGTTTACCCTTGATTTCACATTAGGGATGGTTATTAGACATCTCAAGGGTTCCCCTCATTGAAGGAAATCCAAATCATGCTCAGTGGATGCAAGTCAAAATAGGTAACGAATATCGGGCAGATTTTGCCCATGCAAGCTGGTTTGTACCTAGGTGTGTTTTCCCTTCTCTTTAGGTTTGCTCAGCTGTGTGCAGGGGTGTGTGGCTACTTTGGACATTTGGGGAGCTAAAGGAACACAATCATGAACTCTGGACGTTTGGGGCAGCTAAAGGAACACAATCATGAACTCCTTTGGGCCTCGAGAACCGTTCAATCTATAAGAAGCAAAAGAAGAATCAACACCTTCGTCCTCATTAGCTAGCCGTAAAGGAATACTGGTTTTGCAGCATTTTGTCTTTCTTTACTCTTAGTGTGTGGAATGATTAAGCTAATTAAATGTAGTAATGTTACGTTTATCATTTAATCTATTGTTGAGCTAATTAGCTTAATTAAGCTTATTTTGTACATAATTGGTTTTCAGTTTTAGTTAGGCTAGTTTTAAACTTGATTAAGAGGTTTCCTAAGCATGATGAAACCTCCTAATCCCTCTAAGTAGCCTTATGCACCTTTTTAAATGGCCTTAAACCTCACTTTGTTAGCATAACTTTATGAATTTTAAAGAAAAGCTTGAGTGAAAAGTCTCTTGCAACGGTGGGCACTCTTGCGTTAAATTCCTAAGTGTTGTATCTCTAAGTTGGTTCCTTAGAGTGGTGATCTCTTAGGTTCAAATCAAACTTCCTAGTGGTGCTTTTGTTATATCTAAGGAGCCTAGTTTGGATGAACCCTTAAACAGTTTGGTTGTGCTGATATATGTATCCATCAATCCCCTTAAGTCTAGCTCTTAACTCTACAGGTGTGGATTCATTTTGGGTGAGTTAAGTTCATATCTTTCACTTGAATTGAGTTTGCCCCTTGATAGTAATCTTTCATGGTCTAACTTGCAGTCTTAAATTGAGTTTATGCTTAACCCTTGAGATATACATTGGTTTTGGTATCAGAGCAAGTTTCATCGTGGCCTGCAATTCAACCCCTACATTCCTAAACATATTCCACAAATCAGCCCAAACACATCCCCTAAACACAACTCGTAACCTCCCACTATGTCCCTTAGAAAACCTCTCAAATTGGAAGATGAATTTGATGCCTTTGATCTCAGGATGCAACAAAGGGACCTTAAGAGGTAGTGAATGGAGCTTGAGTTGCAAGAAATAGACCTCAAGGTGCAACAACAAGAATTTGATCTACTCTCCCTATGGTTTGAAAGGAGAAGGGAAGCCAAGTAGTGATTTGTCTCATATAAAGTAGACCAAAGCCAAGAAGGCAATAGCTAGAGAAGCCAGAAGAGCACCCCGCAGCTCTAATGATTTCAAAGTTTAAATTCTTGCTTTCAAGGGTAAATTAGATCCTAATGAGTTTATGGAATGGTTACATACCGTTGAACGAATTTTCAATTACAACGATACTCCAAAAGACAAGAAAGCGAAGCTGGTTGCACTTAGACCACAAAAGTATGTGTCCCTCTGGTGGACGAACCTTTGTGCCAAGAGAACCAGAAGTAGAAAAGGCAAGATTCGAACTTGGAAAAAGAGAAAGTCAAAACTGAAGTCCCGATTCCTTCCTGTAATGTATATTCAAGACAGTTATTCCCAGCTACATAATTTGACTAACGGGAATTTAACTATTGAAGAATATAGAAGAGAATTTGAGAAGCTCCTGATCAAGTGTGACATAAAGGAGCCTGAAGAGCAAACAATTGTTAGATAGTTAGGTAGTTGTGATCCTAAGGATTCTAATGTTGTGGAAATGCAGCAATAAACCATGTTTGATGAAGTATGCATACTAGCACATAAAGTTGAACAAGAACGTTGAAACAACCCATTCAAAAGTGATTTCTCGAAGCCTCCAGTTCGAACTCAACCTTTAAATAAGGGGAGTTCGAATTTCCCTCCAAGATTAAACCCACAAACAGCATCTTCCCCTGTGCAAAAAAAAAGCCAAACTCGTCAAAGAACCCAGCTTGCACCACAGCTAGCATAGCCCCAGACACTACCCTAGCCCTTTCAAAAACATTCACATCAATTTCCAATAAGTAATCGAAGCTATTTCAAGTGTCAAGGACTTGGGCATATCGCTTCTAATTGTCCAAATCGACGGATAATTACTCTTGCTGAATGGGATGCAATAAGAGAGGAAGATAATGAGGAAGAATAGAAAGAGAACAAAGAAGAAGAACTAAGAGAAAAGCAGGAGGAAGTTGAGGAAGCTATAGATGAAGAAGAAATGTCAGTACTTCGAAGGGTACTAAGTAACCGACCAGGGGTTAAGGATGAACAGTAGGAAAACATTTTTCATTCCTGTTGTACCATTGAAGGAAAAGTATGCTCGTTCATAATTGATGGAGGCAGCTGTGCTAACGTTGTTTCATTGAGCATGATTGAGAAATTGAGCCTCGAAACCATGGCACATCCTCACCCATACAACATGTAATGGCTGAATCAAAGCGAAGGCCTTCAAGTCAATTCCAAGTGTTTGATCTTGTTTTCTGGGTCGTCCATGAACTTTGGTGCGACGTGATCCCGATGGATGCATGTCATATTTTACTGGGTCGTCAATGGATGTACAATCAAAAAGTGATGCATAATGGGTTCCTGAATACCTATTCTTTCTCCAAAGGAGGGAAAAAGATCACTTTGGTGTCCTTAGCCTCTTTCGAACTTTCTAAACACAAACCACAAAAACAACCAGAAAGATCAGATTTGCTATTTATGTGTCATGAACCCTTTTTGAAAGCCTCTTACCTTGAGTTTCGAGCTTTCAGATAGTGGATTCTAGCCCCACAGGAAGATTCCAAAACCCCCTTATCAAATCATCCAATAGCAATGTCGTTACTCAAACGCTTTAGTCATGTGTTTCCTGAAGAGATACCCTCTGGATTGCCGCTGAAACCGGATATCCAGCATCATATCGATCTTATACCTGGATAAGTTTTTCCTAACAAACCAACTTACCAAATAAGCCTAAAAGATACTTATGAAATTCAAAAGCAAGTGGAAGAGTTGATGGCTAAAGGATTAGTTCAGGAATCCCTTAGACCAGACTTCGTGCCTGCACTTCCCATGCCCAAGAAAGACGAGAGTATGCGCGTGTGTGTTGATAGTCGAGCTATGAACAAAATCACTATCAAGCACCGGTATCCAACACCGAGACTTGAAGACACCCTTGACAAGTTACATGGCTCTAGGGTATATTCCAAGATTGATCTTCGAAGCATTTATTATAAAATCAGAATCGGAGAAGCCGATGAATGAAAGACCGCTTTGAAGACGAAGGGTGGATTATTCGAATGGTTGGTTATGCCGTCCGATTTATCAAATGAACTGAGCACCTTTATGAGGTTGCTGAATCATGTATTCAAACATTATATTGGCAAGTTCGTTGTTGTTTATTTTGATGATATATTAATCTTCAGCAAAGACGAGAAAGGGCACCAAAATCATTTGAGAGAGATCATGATGGTGCTAGAGCATGCAAAGGTATATGAGAATCTCAAAAAGTGTTCCTTGTTCACCAGTAAGGTCACTTTTTTGGGATATATCATGACTCTAACGGTATTAAGGTAGATGCAGCTAAGGTCGACGTGATTCGGAGTTGGCCCATGTCGAAGAGTATACACGACATCCGTAGTTTTTCACATACTCGCTTCCTTTTACCGGCCTTTTATTTGGAATTTTAGCATCGTTACAGTGCCAATGACTGAAGTGCTTAAGGGAACATCTTCTAGATGAACCCCTACGGCACAAACGGCCTTTGAGGATGTGAAAGATATGCTAAGGCAAGCACCAGTGTCAGCTCTTCCCTATTACAATAAAGTATTCGATGTCAAGTGTGACACATCTGGCGTCGGTGTCGTAGGAGTTCTTACTCAAGAAGGCAAACCACTAGCTTTATTTAGTGAGAAATTGTGCGATTCAAGGTGAAAATACCAACTTAAGACAAAGGGTTTTATGCCATTGTTTGTTGTTTCAAGCATTGCAGTCACCATCTTATGGCCAATGAGTTTGTATTACATTATGATCATGAGGCCTTGAAGTACATTCAGGGTTACCATAAATTAAACTCAAGGCATGCCAAATGGGTTGAGTGCCTCTAATCATTTCATTCCACTATTCGGCATAAGTCAGGGAAGCTGAATAAAGGTGATGGTGCCTTATCTAGGAGATATCTATTACTGTTTCAATTAGATTATTGTATTTTGGGTTTTGAGCATCTAAAACTATTATATTCTGAACATAAAGACTTTGCGAAGCCCCATGGTGCATGTCAAAAGCACCCAAAGAAGATTATTTGATTCAAGAAGGTTTTCTGTTTAAAGGTACACGTCTGTGTGTGCCTAAATGCGGTACCCGGGAACTTCTGATTCGAGAAGTTCATGGCGGTTCTTTAGCCGGTCATTATGGTCGGAATAAAACTCTTGCCATCCTAAAAGAGCATTATTTCTAGCCCGGGATGCATAAGGATGTACAAGACCTACTGAAGCGGTGTGCAACATGTTGGGTGGCTAAAAGTCACGTACTCCCGTAAGGGTTATATATACCGTTACCAGTACCGACCGACCCTTGGGTAGACATGAGAATGGACTTCATTCTAGACTCGCCTAGAACACAATGGGGTAAAGATTCAATATTCGTGGTGGTAGATCAGTTCTTGAAGATGGCCCACTTCATAGCCTACAACAAAACTAATGATGCTACTATTATCATAGAGCTGTATCTTAAAGAAGTGACTAGACTGCATGGTATTCCTCGATATGTTGTTTTAGATTTGGATACTAAGTTTCTAAGTGATTTCTGGGTCATCCTATGGAAGAAACTGGGGACAAAACTTAATTACAGTATGAAATGTAATCCCCACACTAACGGAGAAACTAAGATGACAAATCGAACGCTGGGAGCACTCCTAAGGACTTTGATTTCGCCTCAGTGCAAGAAGGCATGGGACCTGTTGTTACCACACATAGAATTTGCCTATAATCGAGCCCCTAGTAAAGCAACGGGTTTGTCACCATGTAAGGTAGTTTATGGGATTAACCCCATAACTCCCTTAGATTTGACACCATGCCCGTTAGATAAAAAGCCGAGTGCAGACTCCGATCAACGAGTCAAGGAAATTCAGATACTACACAGGCAATTCAAGGGTAAAATTGAACAATCTAACTTGTCTTATTCCACTCACGCCAACAGGAAAAAGATGAAGAAAGTGTTCCAGCCATGTGTTTCAGTGTGGATTCATCTCCGAAAAGAGCGTTTTCCAGCAAGGCACAAAAACAAGCTGATGCCAAGAGCAGATGGTCCATTTGGCATGGCATGAGTTTAACTTGTGTTGGCCTCGAATATACTTCAAAGCCTCATGATGAGATCGCAAAATAAACTCACTCGCAATCAGATAATGACTCTGATGCTCTAAGGATCTTACGATAGCATAAATCTCTTTATCGTAGGTGGAATATTTTTTTCTTGAATCACATAGTTTCTCACTAAAGAAGGCCAAAGGCTAACCTTCCTGGGTAAGAACACCCCCTATACCAACTCCAAAGGCATTACATTCAACTTCACATACTTTATCAAAGCATGGCAAAGCAAGAACCGGTGCTTAAGTAAGCCTTTTCTTCACTTCCTCAAATGCCGCTTGGGCTTTAGGGGTCCATTGGAATGATGTACCCTTAAGTTTCAAATAAACCTCCTGTAAAAGGAAGCTAATCCATGAAAGCTTTAAACATCATGTATACTTTGAGGAATAGGCTGAGACCGAATGGCCTCAATCTTGCTCTCATCTGCCTTTATGCCATCTCCAATGACAATGTCACGTAAGAATGTTACCTCATGAGTGAAAAAGGCACATTTCTTAAGGTTTTCAAGCAGTCTCTCACGTTCCAGAATAAGCATAACTTGAGTTAGATGATGTTGATGCTCGTGCTCATTCTTGTAACAAATCAGGATATCATTGAAGTAAACTACCACAGAATTGCCAATGCACGACCTAAAGACTTGATTCATTAACCTTATGAATGTACTAAGGGCATTTAAAACACCAAAGGGCATAACCAACCATTCATAAAGCCCTCATTTAGTCTTAAAGGTTGTTATCCATCCGTCACCTTCTCTAATGCGAATATGGTGTCAACAACTTTGAAGATCAATCTTATAGAACACTTGAGAGCCATGTAGTTCAGCCAACATATCCTCTAGTCTAGGTATGGGATACCTATACTTGATTGTGCTTTTGTTAATAACTCTACTATCCACACACATATGCATTCCTTTATCCTTTTCGGGAACTAAAAGGGCAGGCACATGATGGGCACCATCACTTAGAACCTTTTGAAGACCAACTAGCACACATCGAGGAATCCCCTAGCACTAAAGAGATCAGGAAAATACATGCCTTAGCCCAAGAGGTCACGAACCAACCCTTGCACGTATGGTCTAATTTGCAGAATATGCCGTGTTTTTTTGTAACTTGTGAGCGGTGAAGACTCGGGCATGATTGACTGCCTTGGCCACCCCCTTTAAGGTCAAGATGTTAGCGTTCAAATAAATCAAGTTTTAAGTCATTTGGAGGTCATTTGTTAAGTCAACCTATAAGATCTTTGGAACAATATAGTTCTGACGGTAATCTGTAGAAGGGCAGATTCAAAGGGAGTTAAGATGACCTATCATCCAACCCTTTTGAAATGTTAGGGCATGAAAGAAGACATAAATATGTACCTAGTTTAGTGCACAAAGGGTCCACCAAGCACCTCCTTGTGCTGCCTTTGCCCAGCCAAAAGGACAAGGAAAACAACCTTCTACCCATTTGGCATGTGAGGCATTAAGCTTGTGTTGTCCCTAGATATACTTCACGGCTCTATGGTGTGGATGTGAAATAAACTTTTGAGCAATAAGGTAGTGGATCTATTGCTCTAAAGACCTAATAATTGCATAGAATTCCTTATCACCGGTGGAGTATTTCCTCTTAGAGTCACACAACTTCTCACTAACGAAGGTCGAACGTCTTCTTTCCTAGGTTAGAAATCCTCTTAGGCCTACCCTTGAGGCTTCACACTCTACCTCAAATACCTTCTTAAGGTAGGGTAAAGCCAGAACTAGTGCTTCAGTTAGTTTGTTCTTGATTCCTTCAAAGGCGTTTTAGGCCTTGGAGTTCCACTAGAATGAAGTACCTTTAATCACTTCAGTCATGGGTTCTATGATGGCACTGAAGTTCTTGATGAACCTCCTGTAGAATGAGGCTAGCCCGTAGAAGCTCTTGACATCAAGGATGCTCCTAGGAAGTAGTTAGTTCCTAATAGTCTACATCTTACCCACATC
Source organism: Selenicereus undatus (assembly GCA_017589665.1). NCBI lineage: Eukaryota > Viridiplantae > Streptophyta > Magnoliopsida > Caryophyllales > Cactaceae > Selenicereus > Selenicereus undatus. Next base: position 55,722,800 of record JACYFF010031959.1, on the reverse strand, counting down.
CTCTGAGATCTCATTGGCAGTAACTATGTACCCCATGAATGTGATCAAGATATCATCAAAATACAAACCGATAAACCTACCTAGAAATGATCTGAACATGGTGTCCGTCAACATCATGAAGGTATTGGGTGCATTAGATAGGCCAAAAGCCAAAACCAACCACTCAGTTTGGGTGTTGTGTTATAGAGGGCCTGTGTTTGGGCAGTTGATGTGAAGCTAAACTCAAAAGGGTGATTTTCTTGCCATGCTTAGTGAATGAATAGCTATTCAAACTCCCATATTGAGTTACTCTATTATCAAACAAACAGGGACTTTCCAGTCGCACGTCACATACATGCATAGGAATGATGTCAAACCATGCTTAATCAAAGTAGCTCTTACCAAATAGAGAAAGCAAGTAAGCACCTAGAATTAACAAACCCTTACCTTAGTTGAGCCACTGAATGGAGTAAGGGTGGGGATGCAATAAAGTTTGCAACCCAAGCTTCTCCACTAGGGTGGTTGAAGCTACACTGGAACAACTCCCACTATGTATGTTCAAAGAGTAGACATTACCTTTGATGGTGCACCTGTTGTGGAAAATATTTTCCCTCTACTCATCCTTGGAACTTCTCTAGACATTGAGGGCCCTTCTAATCACCAGCATCTCCCCCTCATCTAGTTTAGCAACCACCTCCTCTTCTTCTCACCCTTCAATTAAGCAAACCTTTCTTTATCCTCCATCTCTTCCTGTTGGGCAGCTTGATACTCTACCAGGGTAATCACCGTTCTGTTTGAATTGTTAGAGCCATAAGTCCAAAACCATGGCGTTTTTAGCACTCCTATTGGCAGTGTAACATAGTAAGGGTTTGTTTTGTGGAGTTAGGGTTTTAGCTTAGATTTTATCTTAGTCTAGGTTTTGATCTTGCTCTTTCCTATTTTGGCACTTTTAGCACAAAGCTTGGTCCACTAAAGTGATGTATACTTCCTCAGTCTGCATGACAGTACCTTGAAATTTCTATCTTTTGGAACGTCTTTGTAATTAAAGACTATCTTGACTATATGCAAGCAATTAAGAAATTCATCAAGGTCCAGTCCCCCTTTAAACTCAAGAACTTCTGTTTTGACATCATTGTTGGGCTGCGGATGATCCTTCGACCTCTCTTATTCCTTGATTCAGAATCACTTCACTGGAGGTGCTAAAAGGGTTCTTTGGGTTTTCAGACTATCCATGTGAGTGATGATAAGTGCCTATTGTATATATCATTTTAGGGTCATTTTTTAGCATTTTTAGAAGAATTATATGCTTTAAGTTATCATTGTTTGATGATATTTGTAGGAATTTAGACCATTTTGAACTAACATTTTACCCTCCTTTTACCATATTTTTACCGCCCATGGATGCCCGTGAGGTGTTATGCCCGTGGAGCAAGACAGGACCAGAACTATGGTTCCAGCTAAAACCATGGTCTAACTGTGGTGCCTGCCACTGACCATGGTGATCTATGTAACTGCGACCTCTTTGTTTTCCCCTTGTCTGTGCGGCTGAGAATCCTCATACTTCTCTATATATATACCCGTCCCTCAGTAGTAGAATAAGAGAGGAATAGGATTTTTTAGTTCATTTTCTTTTTAAAATTTCACTCTTTTTTGTTAGGATTTTTAGTTTGTGTTTGTAAGTGAGAAATTCTTGAGTGTGGAGACCGATTTGGCTTGCAGTTTGAAGACTTGGTTGAAGGTTGTCTTTGTCAACCCCTTCCCTCTCAAATTTCGCTAAATCGTTGGTTAGTTGTTTAATTTTCAATCACAAGTGAATAGTTTATCATGTCTACGTATTTGTTAGTTTACGGAAGTGTAGTTAGATCATGTTTTAATCAATAGAATTATGCCTTTGTTTCATGATTGGTTTGATTTCGTTCTATCAAGTGAATATCATGTTGTGAGGGGATTTTCGGCTAAATTTCTCTCTCACACTTGAAACAATTGAATGAAGTACTAAAAGGTGAAATTTGATTGTTAAACTGCTTGATAAAACCTAGCGTAGCAATCACTCAAAAGAGAGATTTGCGTGTTAGGAGGACACAGAGATTACTCAAAAACATTGAACTTGGATTCAGACAAATCAATTTGAAAGAGCGACTTTTGCTTGGGTTGGCAAATTTTGTTAATTTAGAAACAATACACTAAATTTTGTATAGATTACAATTCCTCGAAATTATTCGATTATAGAAAAGTGCATTTTAATCATTTTGATCCAATAACCTTACTTGGCTACATAAATCCCCAGACCTTTTTTTCCTTATTGAGTTTGGAATTAGTTAGTTAGAAGTTGTTAAACAACTCCTTTATTAAATTGTTGCTTAGCATTTTCTGATAGAAATGACTCGGTAGATTTCTTTGGTCCCAAGGACGATATTTTATCTATACTCTGACACCCGCACGCTTGTGGGTAGCGGTCAAGTTTTTGGCGCTGTTACCGGGGATTAATTTGCTAACTATCAAGTTAGTCTTACGAAAGTGACCAAGTTTCAGTTCTTTTTAGCTTATTTAATTATTGTTTGATTGCATTGGTGGTGTTGGTGATAGTGCTTACAGGAATCTTCGCTGTTTATGGGAAGTCTGTTTCTAGACGAACCCAATCCTAAGATCGAGAGGACTTTCCGCTTGAGGAAAAAGAAGCAAAAGATTGAAGAACAAAGACGCGAGGCAAGAAGAACTTTGATAAATATAGCGCGAGGAGGAGGTCACTAAAGAAGGACCCCTAGGGATTTTGTTGCCCCTGGAGTTCAAGGAATCGCCTTAAGCATCGCTCTAATGTCAATGCAAATAATTTCGAGCTCAAGCAAGCTCTCATTTCCATGGTGCAACAATCCCAGTTTGGAGGAACTTCGTTGGAAGACCCGAATCTACACCTCTCAGTCTTTTTAGAGGTGTGTGACACGTTCAAATTTAACGGGGTCTCCATCGATGCCATTCGACTACATTTATTTCCCTTCTCACTGAGGGATAAGGCAAGAGCTTAGCTTCATTTTTTGCCTTCAGGATGTATCACCACATGGGATGAGCTTACTAGAGCCTTCCTTGCCAAGTTCTTCCCTCCGACCAAACCGGCAAGCTTAAGAAATCATATCACCAACTTCACTCAAAGGGAAGATGAGACACTCTATGAAGCTTGGGAGCGGTTTAAAGATTTATTGTGTTTATGCCCCTATCATGGTCTTCAATGATGGATCATTATTCAAGCTTTTTATAATGGTGTGACCCACTCTGTGGGGTCCGCTATCGATGTGGCAGTATGAGGAAAATTGATGAACAACACAAAAGATGAGGCTTATAATTTGATTAAGGAGATGGCACTCAACAATTTTCAACGGCCTACCGACCGAGGCCAACCGAAATGGGCTGGAGGTAAGCTTGAAGTTGATGGACTTACTTTACTTTCTGTTAAAGTAGATGCTATGACTCAAAGGTTTGATTGTATAAATGTTAATGTTGTGAATTCTAGTGCCCCTCGCCTATGTGAAATTTGTGGTTCTATTTAACATGTGACTTTGAATTGTCAAATTGGGAGTCCTTTTTCCCCAGACTCTAGTGAAGTTAACTATGTCCAAAATCACAACCCGAGACCAGCCAATAACGTTTACTCTAGTGCCCACAATCCGGGATAGAAGAATCATCTGAATTTCTCATATAGATCTAATCCAAAGCCTCCAAATATGCCCCCAATGAATGCTAGACCACCCCCTACTTTTCAAACACCTCCTTTCCCCTTTGGAGTACCACAAAAGACCAATTCAGAAGCTACTATGGAAAGTATGCTTATGGCATAATAAAAGTAGGATGAGTATATTAAGTAATTAGCCTCTACGGTCGATGTGCTTACTACTCACAAGAAGATGTTGGAAGCCCAAATTGCCCAACAAGCTAGCTATCCTTCTGCGCCTGCAGATAGACTTCCCAGCATGCCCGAACCTAACCCTCGTGAGCATTGTAATTGTGTCAACTTGAAGGAAGAAGTAGAGGACTTTACTGACCCCTAGGGACATTCCTAATGAATAGAGTAGAGAAATAATTATGGTTTAAAGTAAGGAAAGGAATGATGGTGGTAAGGCCACCACATTCATAGAGAATGAAAATGTACAGATCCCCACTGTTTTTCCACTAAAGCTTTCTGAACTAGGTAGCTTCTGTATCCCTTGTATAGTGGGAAATGAGGGAATTGAGAGAGCCTTGTGTGATCTAGGGGCAAGCATCAGTCTAATTCCTTACTCTTTGTTTTATAAGCTTTACTTACAGCAATTACAAATTATACCCTTTTCATTACAATTAGCAGACGGCTCTGAACCTCAACCCAGAGGCAAATTGGAAGGTGCGCCGGTCAATATAGGAGATATTTGGATATTGGAAGACTTTATCATAGTTGACATGCCTGAGACTGGTGATGCCCAAATTATTCTAGGTAGGCCCTTGTTGGCTACCGCAGGTTGTCGTATTGTCGTAAGAAAGGGGCATATAACTTTTCAAGTGAAAGGGTGCTATACCGTGTTTTGTCATATGGAGGAGAAAGTGGTTTCCCCTAGTTCTTCTCTTTTAGATGAATTTCCCCTTTCCCCTGAGATTGACATGGGGATGTCTTAAACTGTGAGGATCGTCCTCACCTTGAGTGAATTTCTACTGAGGACCCCAACAAAAGGTATGTTAAGGTAGAGTCTACTGCTCCGGTGGCGCCTAACATGCCCAATGTTTAGGCCCATACTTTTAATGAGTTTTCTATGAGCGATTACTGTAGGTTTACTCAAGCTGTTCTCTTTGTGCTCCTTATGGAAGGATTTGATGCAGATTTGAATTTGGTAGTTGAACAAGGTGAAAGTAGCCGATCTAATAGGCTACGCTAGTAGTTTGTCCTCTATACCAACAATGCATTATGGCATAAATTGATGAAGACGAAGGACTTTCAACGAAAGCTTTTATGATGTTAACTTCGACTGAATAAGTCTGATTTTGTGGTCCGTGATAAAGCTAATGCCTGCACACTTGTTGATCTGGGCCAACCATAGAAGTAGGGTCAAGCTCTTAACTTTGAAAGAGCACTTCTTCGGAGGCAACCCAAGCCTTTTCTTTTCTTAGCTTTGATTTTCAGTATTTTTACAACATTTTTTTCTAAAAAGAAGAGAAAAAAAAGAAAAAAAGAAACGAAACACAAAAAATATATAAAAGAGAGACACAAAAAAAACAAAAAAAGGAGAGAAAAAAGATGAGAATAGAATAAAGAGAGAAAAAAAAAGAGAGAGTAAAAATAAATGTGTGAAATAACATGTTTGGCACTGCAGCCTAGCATCGTGGGCCGTGGGGTGCCAAAACAAAATTTCACATTTTTTTTGGTGTCAGCAGACACCATGGTCAGCCTATGGCCATTGCGACGGACCGTGGTGTACTGTTGTGGGCCGTGGTCAAGGGTTTTGGCAGTGGTGACTCCCCATTTTCCAAAGACTTCATCTTCTTGCTCGACTCCTTCTCTCTGCCTCTCTCTTTCTCTCTGTAAACCCACCATTACTACACCTTCAATCCTCCCTCATTTATTCTCATTTTTACTCCATTTTCTTCTGAAATCCTTTCTTTTTACGTAATCCTTCTCTTTCTTCCACAAATTCCATATCTTTCTTCTGCTTTTTCTTCAAACACATCTCACCATCACTCATCACCCATTACCATATTTTTGTCTTTCTAATTCTTCTTCTTTTTACTTAACTCCTTCATTTTTCTTCCCTAATTTTTCTTATTTAGGTTTTTGTTTCAGTTTTTGTTTCATTTCACAACAATGGCACCAACCAAAAGACAAAGGAGAGTCAAGGAGGTTGGATTATCAAGTCAAGCACCATCGCGGCCTCAACGGACCTCCCAAATTTCCACCAATGTGCGAGCCCAAGGTACGATTCCTCACGCTCTCGATTTAACTAATCCCGATCATGTTGCTAGATATAACTGTTTGAATGAACGCATGGTTGTGGCAACCTGATATTATGATGAGGAATTATTAGCACATTTAGGAATGTTAGATTACATTAGGTGGTTGGTTGCATGGGGTGGTATGGGCCACTTCATAGAAATAAAAGAGCATACATACCCAGACCTGACCCTAAAGTTACTGAGTACACTCCACATTGATGTCACTAGAGGGCCTCAATGTCAAGCCAGGTGGATTTCTTTCTTTTTGCAACGACAATTATATGAATTTAACTTAGATACCTTTAATAGTAGATTTGGTTTTTCACCTGGTATGGATTTACCAAACCGACAAGTCCCCAACGAATTCAACCCAAATGCATTTTGGGCTAACTTTTCAGGGAATGTTAGGTACTGCACTAGTTCATCTAAATGCACACATATAAGGAACCCTTACATTAGGGTAGCTTAACGTATCCCAGCTTGCTGTTTCTTCGCTCGGGATGATAGTCTGAATGTCTCGAGATTGTCTGATTTGTATTTTTTATGCTATATGCTTGGCATTGTCCAGCTTGACCTCGGTTCGTTTTTAGCCAAGCAATTGTATAGTGCTGCTATTACCACTAAGGGTAGTATAGTCAAAGGTGGTGTTGTAACTACTATTACTAGATTTTTTGGTATTGAGCCCAACCCCGAGGATGGAGGATCAGGGTACGAGTGGCTTAATCAAGCTGTCTTCAAGATCATGAACTTTTGTAGAGTAGAGGTTGGGCGTTTGTGATAGATTTACAATGTGGATCAGCTTTTGCTGCTTACCAGTGTCGATCGCACCACCTTAATTCACTAGGCTAACCTTTATTGGGTACCTGGTGATGCCGAGGTTGTTTAACCTGCACCCCACCCTCGACCCCCTCATTCTAGTCAAGCAGGACCTAATTTTTCCTCCCAACCAGCACCTATTGACTCTGCCAAACTATAAACCACCCTTAGCTCCATTCAGGGGGAGCAAGTGTCCCTTCGAGCTTATGTTGCTTCTGAGAATGTCACTAGTCGTGATTTTGTCCAAGAGTGCCACGACGAGCTCTATGGGATGCTTACTACCCAGACCCAATATTTTCAGGACTATAGGGCTTGTTTAGAAACCTGGCGGGACTGGCATATCTCTTATGGCTAACCACCTTATCCTCCTCCCCGACCTCCTTTTTATTGCTTTGTGCTACTCCCCTTCCCTTTTTGTCTCTGTGCTCACATTGAGGGCAATGTGTGATTCAAGCATAGGGGATTTAGCTACCATATTTGGTGTCTGATGCCTTAGTTGATTTGGTGTGTTTTTGGGTTGTATATATTGTTTGTGACAGTTGCTTTTGGAGCTTTATTGTAGGTTTTAAGTCTTATTTGGTTAGAAGCAGTATAGAAGTTTATTTGGTTTTTCTTTTTCTTTTCATTTTAGATTGTATTTTTAGTCCTACTTTAGTTTCTTTCATTGTTTTTGCATTTTTACGATTTTAGATTGCACTTTAGGAGTATGCATGGAAAAAAAGCACAAACAAACAAAAAATCCTCTAATGATGATCTTGTAGACCAGGTAGATTTCTTTTGTTTAGTTTGATCCTTTGATTCGCGCAAATTGTGCATACAAATGTTTAAGAATGAGTTTACGAAATGAGATTCATGTTTTGACCATATGTTGACTGCGAGTTGATTACCCCATGAGTCTTCACATGAATTTTAGCATGTGTTTACTAATGAGCTAGTTATGACCTAGGTAGATGTGTCGTGAGCCTTTGAGCATGTAAAGACTATTTATCACTTTAGTATCATGTTTCTTTCATGTGTGACTCTTCCTTGACATTAATTCTCTAGAAGTTGTTTTGATTCTGATTCAAGATCACATTTTCCATATACATTTAGGCAATATGATTGAGGCATTTATTTGATCTGTTAAGCCCGACGGCATTTATTTGATCTGTTAAACCCGACGGCCAAATATCGGCCTTTCTTGCATATTATATCCCATGCTAGCCCTCTGATCCTATATCCACTTTACTTGATTTAAACCTCCTATTATATAGCCTATAGCCAAATGATTATCTCACCCTTAAGCCAAGACTAAAGGAGCATTTAATTCTTTTGCATCAAGTTTGATAGGGGGCTAGTGAGGTGTATTGAGATTTTTCGTGGATTTTGGTTGTTTGGTGAGGGGATGTGTGATTTTGATTAATAAAAGGAAATCCCTTTGTCTTTTTGTACAAATTTTAGAGAAGAGTTAAGATTCAAAGTTTTGTTTGAGTTTCCCTTGGCTAACTTTTTTAAAAAAAAAAGAAAGATACAACATAGGGGAAAAGAATACAAAGAATGTTAGTCATGTTGGGATTGTAAGATTTTTATGACTTTCAACTCTTTATCTCTTCAATTGGAGATGTATTTTGTTGATTTGTATTGGTTCAGGGATGATGTTGTGTGATACATTGGAACGGTTTAGCTCTTAGTCTACAGTTTCTAGCTCCACATTTCCAAAATATTTGTTCTCCTCTTACATTTACCCTTGGCCCTATTACAACCTTATTAAAGTCCTCATTATTGTCTAGTGTGTTTGCATTTTAGTGATGGCGAATTTGAGAATCTTGTTAAGCTTATGGTAGATTTGAGTCTACAGAATGAGAATTGAGGAAACCTTCATGTATATATTGAAACACATGATTGTTGAGTGTCACATGACTATAGTGAGGTTCTACCAATATTGCTAGCTTCAATTGTTTCATATGTTGAATGATTGTATTTGATGATTTGGGAGGATTGACTCAAAATTTGACATTATCGTCCCTCGAGTGGTTTTTGAAAATTTCATTCCCTAGTCCATATGCTAAGATTTTTTCATCGTTTTGGGCTATCTTTGGATCAGTTTTTCCATTGGAATGTTACCTATGTCTATCCTGAGGAGGTTGTGTATATTTTTCTTACTTTTAGCATTGCTTAGGGACAAGCAATAGTTTAAGCATGGGGGAGTTCGATAAGTGCATGTTGTATACATCATTTTAGGGTCATTTTGTTGTATTTTTAGGAGAATTATATGCTTTAAGTTATCATTCATACCTCTATTCTCAATTTATGCTTGGGGATGGTTGTTTAATGATGTTTACAAGAATTCAGACTAGTTTGACCCAACATTTGACCCTTCTTTGAGCATATTTTGACCCCGCACTGATGCCCATGAGGTGTTATGCCGGTGGAGCAAGACAAGAGCATAATTATAGTTCTAGCCAAGACCACTGTCCAACTGTGGTGATCTGTGCAACTGTGACATTTTAGTTTTCCCTCAGTTGTGTGGCTGAGAATCCTCATACTTCTCTATATATACCCAATGCTCAACAGTAGAACAAGAAAGGAATAGGATAGTTTAGTTCATTTTCTTTCTAAAATTTCACTCTTTTTAGTTAGGATTTTTAGTTTTGTTTGCAAGTGAGAAATGCTTGAGTGTGGAGATAAGTTTGGCTTGCATTTTGAAGACTTCATTGAAGGTTGTCCTTCTCAACCCCTTCCCCCTCAGATTTCGTTGAATCGTTGGTTAGTTGTTTAATTTCCAATCATGAGTGATTAGTTTGTCTTGTCTAGGATTTCTTAGTTTATGGAAGTGTAGTTGGATCATGTTTTAATCAGTAGAATTGTACTTTTGTTTTATGATTGGTTTGGTTTCGTTTTATCAAGTGAATATCATGTTGTGAGTGAATTTTCGGGCAAATTTTGGTTGCACACTTGAAACAATTAAATGAAGTATAGAAAGGTGAAATTTGATTGTTGGACTACTTGATAAAAGCTAGCGTAGAAATGGCTTGAAAGAGAGATTTGTGTGTCAGTAGGACATAGAGAGTAGTCGAACATATTGAACTTGGATTAAGACAAATTAGTTTAAAAGAATGACTTTTGCCTGGTTTAGCAAATTTTGTTCATGTCGAAAGAATAGACTAAATTTTGGATAGATTACAATTCTTCGAAATTATCCGATTAGAGAAAAGTGCATGTTAATCATTTTTATCCAATCACCCTTCTTAGCTACAAAAATTAGTCGACGGTTTTTTCCCGATTGAGTTTAGAATTTGTTAATTAGAACTTGTTCAAACAAATCCTTGATTAAATTGTTACCTAGCTTTTTCTGATATAAAGGACTTCATAGATGGCTTTGGTCCCTAAGGGCGATATTTTATCTATGTTGCGACCCCCGTGCGCTTACGGACAATGGTCAAGTGACCTAAAGAGCTAGCTACATCAAATTGTGAGGCTCTCTTTTTGTTCTTAAGGGATACCCAAAGCTGCCTTTTTGAAATTCGTTCTGCTTCTCCACATGTTCATATTTCTTCATTAAGGCCTCAATTTTTTTCTTACAAGGTCATGTTGCCACTCATGTTACATGGACAATAATTAGTTTTTTGTAGCCAAAATGTTTGGGTTCAAGGGTTGTGCTTGAGGTTGAGGTTCAGGCATAGCAGAGTAGCCTAAGCTCTAGTACCAAATATGATAGATAATCAAGTTAGAATAAGTAAGACTAGAACACAGAAGGAACTATTCAATCAAACACTTACAAAAAGAACTGAATTAGTGGATTGGAATGTAAAGGAAACTATATAAATTGATTCAAACGTGGATACTACACACCACCAAACCAGAATCAGGGCCCTTAGCTACAAATTAGATGAGGCACACCACAATTTGGAAAACCAAGGCTTAGTAGATCACCCCCTATAATGGCTGGATTACACGATAAGCTAGAGAGGATTTTAAGAGAAGGAGTTATGCTTAAATTTCATACAAAAACTTAGTTCATACAAGTGAAAATTAGGCTCCCTTTCTTAACGACTAATCTAAGTATGAGTGATACTAAAAACACTAGCAAAAGTTTAAACAAAAACTCCCCCTGAGTGATAGGTTTAGCTTGCTCTTTGACACCTATCCAACTCACTAATCTCCATTAATGAGGTGTCAAGCTAATGTTGTATCTTAGGTCTACTATTGAAGACCATTGAGTGCAAGTTCGACTCCTAAGAACTCCCTGGGGCAATCAGCAAGGCCAACAACAAAGCAACTAGTGGATTAAAGGGAATGTGTTATAAATTTGAGTTGGATAAAAGCTAATGCTATATGTTCTGATGTTGTATGTTTGAGGCCACTTGTGGTAATATTTTTAACAGCTTTCCTCCTCCTTAGACGAGTTAAAAGATTGATGCAAAATGGAGTCAAAGTTAACTCGCGAAACTAGACCTACTACACTGACCGAGCAAGATGCTGACTGGCAATATGAGCTGGTTAAATGAGTTGTTGTGTTAGCATTAAAAGGTGAGGAAACATCTATCATCTGCTCCCTTCGATGTGGGTGAGAAAATGAGCTAAGTTGCTCCCTAAAATAACTCCAACGCATGCTGGATCAAGTGACAAAGCAATGGCTTCTTTAGTATTCATGAATGATCAATGGGGTTGAATTCTTGAGTTATGGCTTCCAAATCTAATGGTTAAATATTATGAACTGGGGTACTTCATTAATCTCGGTCAATAGTCAGGTGGTCTCTATTAAACATAGGTTGAGAACTCTACAAGCAATCATGAAACTCTTTATGCATTGTTCGTGCTGAAAAAAGGAGAGGAAGAGACACCTTTGCATCCTTCCTCTCTGCCTCTAACCCAAGAGTTTGAGGATGTCATCCCCGAAGATTTCCCCCTGAAATTGCCTCCACTTGGTGGTATTCAGAACCACATTGATGTACTACTAGAGTTCATTACCAAACAAACAAGCATATAGGTGTAACCCCACTGAAACATAGGAACTCCAAAGGCAAGTTCAAAAACTTATTGATAGGGGATACATTAGGGAGAGTATGAGCCCTCGCTATTAACAATACTACAATCAAGTTCACATATTATATGCCTAGGCTTGATGGCATGCTTGATGAGCCACATAGTGATATGAGAAGTAGATACCATAAGATTAGTATAGGGGGACGAATATTAGTGGAAAACAACCTTTAAAACCAAGCAAGGGTTACATGAATTGCTTGTAATGCCATTTGGCTTATCTTATGCCCCTAGTATGAGTGAGATCCTTAAACCCTTTATTGGTTGCATTGTTGTAGTATACTTTATGATATTCTAATTTGCAGTCGGAATGAGAAAGACCACGAGGTGCTTTTGAGACAAGTTTTTGAGGTACTAAGAGGGTAGAAACTTTATGCTATGATAGAGAGGTGTGAGTTTTTCACTCCATAACTCACTTTCCTTGGTTATGTGGCTTCAGTCAAAGGTGTTCAGGTTGATCAAGGCAAGGTTAAAGCAATCTAAACCTAGCCTCAGCCCAAGACAGTCACGAAGGTGAGGAGTTTTTATAATTTGGCTTCCCCCTGTCTTGGCCCTTCCAAACTTTGAAAATCTGTTTAAACTTGAATGTGATGTAAGTGGCTTTGGGATAAGAGCTGTCCTCATCCAATTCAAGAGGCCGATTGGTCTACTTCAGTGAGAAAAACTCAATGGTTCTAGATGCAAATATAACACATCTGACAATGAATTCTACACTAATGTGAAGGATTTAATTCGTTAGGGTCATTACCTCAAGCATAGACCTTTCATGTTGCATTCATGCCGTCAAGCACTCAAATACATCAATGTTAAGCACAAACTGAGTCCTAGACATACTAAATGGGTGACGATTGTATAATCATTCAATTTTACTTACAAAAAACAAAGAAAAAAAGGTAATATGGTTGCAGAAACTCTTTTAAGAAGGTATACATTACATTTTATTCTGGAAGTTAAATTGCTTGGATTTAATTTCATTCACTCCAAGAAATCCATAAGGAGGATCCATATTTGTAGCTCATGATTAAGGAAATCCCAAAAGATAACCACTACACCATTAAAGAGGGCTACCTTTCTGGAAACAACAAGCTTTTGATGGAGGTCCATCCATAGAGCATTCTTTAGAACCCCAAACCAGCGCATAAACTTGCGTTTGTGCACTTGATTTCGTATACCGCAAGGAGGTTCAGTGTCATCCATTTTGCTTAGGATATTGGCCAACATTGTTAAATAACAATCCATGAGTGAAATCCAGGCTATGTCAAGTGCATTATGGGGATTCAATGCCACTAGGTTAACCGTTGTAGTTTTACCTCAATTCTGGCCCTGTTTGAGTTTCTAATTGGTTCTCCTTCCAAACCCTAATTAGGACTAATTTTCTTACCTATAGCAATCATTAACATCCTAATTAACGCATCGACACATTAAAATCATGTGTAAACCATTTTAAGATCAAGGAACCAGGTTACACTAAATTAGTGCTAAACCGGGCTCTTTTAACTATTTGACTCTACAATGATACTGTCTTAAAAGGGGGACATGCCAACTTTCTTACTTAATTACTTGAGAGACCAGGAACATCATCATGGGGACTTTTGTAGCTTTGGAACACAACTCATAGCCACAAGGAGAAGAGATAAAGATACAATGACATTGTGATTGGATGACCGAAGAGAGAGCAACAGCAACAACAACTATTTCTCACTCTCCCATGTGCAAGTGGATTACTTTTGACCTAATTAACATGTTCAAGCTTGAGTTTAGTCATTAAACAACTTGTAATTACTAGACTCACCGAAGGTAACTAGCTTATAGTAAGCATGATTTGTAATTTAGTTAGTTTAAATTAGATTAGAGGTTTTCTAACTTGTAATAAACCTCATTCCCAACTTGGCAGCAAGGGGGAACATGTATAAGTACTTGCTTAGTATCTTGTTCAACAAAGGTTTGAATGAATTCGTGAATGAAGTTGAGCCCTAGCTTTTTCGCACTCCAAAAGACTCTCTTTTAGGTTATCGTTGCTTAGTGCCGAGTAAGGTCGTGATCTACCCACAGTATTAGCTCATCTTGGGTGGTCTTTGCACATCCAGAGAGTGGTAAAGGGCCCTAGCATTGGTCTTGTTAGTGATTCTGTATCCAAGAGTGATGTTAGTTTTCATTAAACCTCTCTCTTTATCTTATAATAGAATTTGATTTCCATTACCTACTTGCATTGTGTTTTGGTTTAACTTTGGTTCTTTATTGAGTGTCGGTCTAACCTTGATGGAGTATATCATTTTTGGTATCCAAGCCAAGGTTCTTCCTTGACCTTGACCCATGAACTAAACGCTTCCCTACTTCCCAAACACAATACAAAACACAAAGAACCTCATTTTGAGTCGATTTGAGCCATGAGTGTTGGCATGACTTTGGAAGGAAAATTGGAGGCCCTCATGAAGAATTATCATGCAATACGGACTAGAAATGAGGAATTGAAGAACCTATATGGATCCTTGACATGCAAACTTGAGTGAAGCTATAAAGCAACAGAGGAAGAACAAGGTGAGCTCTGCCCGAGGAGAAGAAAGTGAAAAGAAGAGCAATCATTTTCCTTCTTCTAGTGAAAAGGAACCTTATAGAAGACCAAGATGAGGAAGAAGGAACCAACCTAAACTTAATGATGACATTAGGGTTGGGATTCTGGAGTTTGAAGGGAAGGTGGACCCCGATGAATTCTTGGAATGGCTGCACATGGCTAAAAGAGTCTTTGATTACATGGAAATTCTAAAGGATAAGAATGTAGAACTTGTTGCTGTTAGATTTAGAAAATATAGCGCTCTTTGGGGGACTAATTCGTGTTTGAAAAGAGTTAGAAAAAGAAAGGGCAAGATCTGAACTCTTGAGAAAATGAAGTCTAAGCTTAAAACCTAGGAGTTTTTGTAACGGCCCAAAACGCAGATGTTTTACTGTTTGCATTCTCCTTAATAAAGCCCTAAATTAGCAGTAATAAACTCGATGATATGGGCATTACTGTCATCTAAAAGGGCAAGGCTTGAAGTATGTGTACTAGAAATAACATAGTTTGGCTTAGCTTCAATCGTCCACATTCACACATTATCAAAACCATATACAATCAACTGCTAACCCACTTATGGATTGTACACCACAGCAAAGTAATTCACCCCGTAATATACACCTTCATCCACTGAAGATTTCAAAATACAGCTCCAAAATATGCATGTACTACATCATTATTAATCCCTCCAGATCCCTTGTTCATCCAATTCTCTTCAGCTGGTTTGCTAGCATGAGGGCAATTTACTGAGCATTTGCCTAACATTAAAAACATTTTGCATAGTGTGCCGAGGATCAATACATGCATTCTAATATTATTGAATGATTTCTACATAAATTGGCTACGCGCCCATATTGCAATTGATTTTAAGTTAAAATAGTGAATGAGATGAATGTAAAACTACATCGTGAGTTATTATCTGATAGTGAACCCATTGATACTGTTACAATTACTGAGTAAACTGATTCATTGATGTACTTACAAGACATGATGACTTGCATAAATACACTATGATTTCTAAAGATATAGCCAATGAACGTACTTGAAGTCTTTAAAATGCAATCTCACTTGATAGTAGTTATGCACAATGGGAAACGATAGAGTACTAGGCCCTGTTTCTTCTTAAGAAATAGAGCTATAGGTAAATACAATTAGTGAACAACTTTCACTCCCATACTATGCAACTTTAATATAAATTTATTAACTAAAAGGCATCTTTAACTCAAATGATTGAATAAAAGCTAAGCTACACTAAAATGATTTTCAAACTAAGTAAATTCAGCTACTTTTGGTTGAGATAAATAATTTCGAGCGAAAAGATCAAAATATAATAGTTGAGGTTATAAAGGAAGGACTTTAATGGTCATAAGTAGAATAAGGATTTTGATATTTCTGAGTTGGACAAGAGGGTTTAAGGCCAAAACAGGAGGTGATAAGTTCGACATAGCCTTAAACATAGCGACTTGGCCTAACAAGCACTGTTCTTGAGTCATCACTCTCCTCACTTCTCCAACTTCAATTGGAAGACATTCAATTTAACTCCCCGAACAAAGTATGCTTTTAAGTATAATCAAGGTTGTTCAACTCACTAAACTTTATAATTTCTTTACAGTATCCATAATTATTTAAAAACGCCCGATAATATTTCAAAATGTCACGATTTCTTTCTTACCTGATATTACTATTTGAAGGTCTACTTTAGAAAATCCATATCTTTCACCCCTAACCTCCAATTAAGCTATAAAACTCTAATCAGAAAAGCTTAAGAAGTCTTGCAACACTGTCATTCACAGTGCAAAACCCAATTACTACAACATGACCCCTAAAATAGAGCTGAAACACAACTATGTATACTCACGTTTGTCGTGCACAACCTTAGCAAAACTGTCGTGACTCTCTCCACATAACTCAGAATGAAGTGATTCAAATAGCATTTCAAAGATAACTCCCTGACCTAGCTATCCGCCAAAAATCATAATTTTTAGATGGGCCAAACAGTACCAGTTTAATGTCCAAGGGGACCCTGTTTTGGGTCTGTTCACAACCTTATTGTTCTTGTTTTTCACCTTCTCTTCACATAATTCTCCTCCAAAATCAGTCCTTAAAATCCATGAACAATACTTTGTTCTTCACATTATCTTACATAATCATATTACTCCAACATACTCCATTATTATCTTTATATATTCTTCAATTTTTCTCTTTACAAAAACACCCAAAATACATCCATAATCACACTTATTTGCGTATATGAGCTGAATAACCTATTTTAATCCATTAGAGAAATTTTTTATAATTCAAGACTTTAAGCAAAGTGACCCCAAGTCATTTTCCAAATCAAACAACAGATCCAAGATTCATCTTAGATCAAAGTATGAACAAATAACATGTATGATGCCGAGAATAATCCCAATCATGCATAATCACCAAAACCCTTGCTTATGACCAACTTAATTCATCTTCATAGCGTCCAAAATCACCCAAAACACCATCATAATCGTCAATATGATTAAAGACTACAAAACCAAATACAAAAACAATCAAAATCCATCATTTTAACTTAAGCTTGCATGATCATGAACAACCTCAACTCCCACATACTTTCAAGCATCACCAACAATTTAAACACCAAAACAACTCTTATTTTTATCAACATGGCATGATCAACAAACAAAATCAACATAATGAAAAATTAAATCTAAGAATCAACAAGTTGAGGGTTAGGGTTTACCTCACTTATGGCTTAGATAGAGAGAGATGAGGGTGGTTGTGGAGGTTATGGATGTGCTTTGTGGCTAGAGGGCTGACTTGTGGCTGAGGTTGATGTATGTGTCAAGGGAATACACTACCCAATCTAACACACATCAAAGGAAGGCAAAAACTCAAGGTTTGTTCACGACCAAGGGTGGCACGGTCGTGCCTATACACACGGCCACACCATGCCAATTTGCTGGTCACAAAGCCGTGAAGATGTAAAAGAGAGTACGGTTGGATGCTCTTGAAGTTGGCTTTGTTTTGCTCGCTTTTATGATGTGCAATCTGTAAAAGTGGATGGAAATGGAAGTGTTTGAAGTGGGAGAGTGAAGGGATATGGAAGATAAGCTAAGTCAAATGAATTAAGTTAAAATCCAAGCTAATTACTTCACTTAGTAAACCGTGGGAATGAAACTAGAACCAGATAGAACTAAACTCTAGATTGGATACAGAATCACCACCAATCTTTAAGTTTAGGGCCCTTAATCTTGATTAAGATACAGAAATGCCACTTAATCAAGGTTAAGACTCACTTGAACACCACTTAGTTTGGCCTAAACTAAGATAAGCAGGCAAGGATTTGAGGTAGAGAGAAAACTAGCTCTCAAACTGATTTTGTTCTTCAAAAATGTGGTATGTATAAAATGCCATGGCCGTGCCCTGCTTACATACTCAGCAAGAGAGGAAGGGGGCACGTCACTTTCCTTCCTAGGAAGGAAAAGTGTTAGTTTAGCCTTAATACAACCAATTACAACTTAAACAAATTACAAACATGCTTAACTTAAACTATTACATCAAATCAAGAGTCTAAACCTTATCTAAGTTGATTATACATCAATTAATCCTTGCTTAAGCATTAAAACAACCAGAAAAGAAGACTAGAGACCCATGTGCAGCCGAAATCCCCCATGCCACTTTACGGCTCACCAATAGGAAGCAAGGGACAGGATATTTTGCCTTGCATTCTCATTGGTTGCTCTTTCCCATATATCTACCAGTCCAAGGTGACCTTAAGGGGCGTGCTAAACTTGAAGAGTGTTCCAATCAGCTTGTCTTGTGAAGGAGCCAGCTGGTTTGGGTGGGAAAAAACGGGGTCTAATAAACCGTGGCAGCCAGTTTTTCTTGTATTTTGTAAACATAGCAAAAGTGGGCATGATTTGGATTTTAAGCATGGGGGGCTAATTTTAGGATGTGTATAATCCCCCCAGCAAGAAATCAAGGTTAGGATGTGTTTAAGTGGGGTAATTAAACACAAACTTAAAACCGTGCAATTGGAGGGCAAATGGGAACGATTTAGGAAAACTCCTTGATTCTTCATCCTCTTGTGTGTATGATTTGAAATCAATGCTTGGACTTGATTGTAGACTTCTTGAAGATTCTAAAAATGCAAAAAATTCATGACTTAAGCCTTGGTTTGGGCTAAGTAATGAGATTGACAAAACTGGGCTATTTTGAGGAGGTTAACCCGTGAACACCTTCTTGAATATCATGGCCATTTTCAAGCAATGCTTGCAACTTGGAGTGTGTAATGGACCTTGAATGAGTTGTTGGACCTTCTTCATTGGCAATGGTGGTGGGGACTCCATCATCCTCCCCTTGTTATGGCTGAAACTCCATAGTCACCTAGCAAATCAACTTTGTAAGCATTATCATTAATACATTCAAGTACCTCAAATGGACCATCAGCTCATGGCATTATCTTATTCTTCCTCTTGGATGGAAATCTCTCCTTTCTAAGATGAATCCACACAAGATCTCCTGGTTGGAATACCACTTGCTTCTTATGCTTGTTGGCGTGAGCTTGATAGGCTTTATTGGTCTTCTCAATCTTGCTCCTTACCAACTCATAAACCTTCTTGATTTGTTCTACCCTTGCAGCTGCATCTGGATGTGGCTTCTGATCAAATGGCCTTGGAATAAGATCAAGTGGACTAAGGGGATCAATTCCATAGACCACCTTGAATGGCGAAAGACCAGTTGCCTTGCTTGGTGTCCTGTTGTAAGCAAACTCTGCATGTGGTAAAAGCAAATCCCAGGCTTTGGCATGAGTCTTAATCAAAGCTCTTAGGAGTGCTCCTAAGGTTCGATTAGTAACCTCAGTTTGACCATCAGTTTGTAGATGACAAGTGGTACTATATTTCAGCTTAGTACGTATCTTTTTCCACAATGTAATCTAGAAATGACTCAAAAACTTGGTATCCCTATCAGAAACAATGGACCTTGGAATACCATGTAACCTTGTTACCTCTTTGAAGTACAACTCAGCAATATGTGTAGCATCATTGGTCTTTTTACATGGAATGAAATGAGACATCTTAGAAAACGTATCAACCACAACAAAGATAGAATCCTTGTTTCGTAGGATTTTAGGAAGTCCAAGAATGAAGTCCATACTTACATGAACCCATGGTGAGATGGGAATAGGCAGTGGCGTGTATAGTCCTTGAGGTAGTGATTGGCTCTTTGCAATTTGACATGTTTCACACCTCTTTAAGATATTCTGCACATCACGTTCCATACCAGGCCAATAATAATTTTCTGTTAGCATAATAATAGTCTTGTTCTCACCATAATGTCCAGCTAAGGAACCTCTATGAACTTCTCGAATCAGCAACTCTCTGGTACTACACTTTGGAATGCATAACCGAGCACCCTTGAATAGAAAACCTTCTTGGACATGAAAATCTCCTTTGGGGTGTTTAGAACAAGCAGCATATAATGTCCCAAAGTCTTCATCGTTGGCATATAAAACTTGTACATGCTCGAAACCAAGCACACAAGCATCTAACTGAAACAATAAGAGATGCCTCCTGGATAGAGCATCTGCACCTTGATTGAGTTTACCTAGCTTATGCTTGATAGTGAAGTCATATGACTGCCTAAACTCAACCCACTTGGCATGTCTGGAGTTTAACTTATGCTGGCCTTGAATATACTTCAATGCTTCATGGTCAGAATGTAAGATAAACTCACTTGCAATAACATAATGATTCCAATGCTCTAAACTTCTCACAATAGCATAGAACTCTTTATCATAAATGGAGTATTTTCTTCTAGAATCACACAATTTCTCACTAAAGAACACTAGAGGTTTACCTTCTTGTGTAAGAACTCCACCAATACCTACACCAGAGGCATCACATTCAACTTCAAAGACTTAACTAAAGCATGACAATGACAACACAGGTGCTTGAGTAAGTCTAGATTTGATCTCTTGAAAGGCAGATTGGGCTTTTGGATTCCACATGAACAATGTACCTTTGACAACTTCAGTCATAGGAGCCATAATAGTGCTGAAATTCCGAATAAACCTCATGTAGAAAGAAGTTAAACCATGGAATGCTCAACCATCATGAATGCTCTTAGGTATAGGCCAACAACGAATGGCTTCTACCTTACCTTCATCTACCTTTATACCATCTTTAGTCACAATATAACCAAGAAACGTAACTTCAAGTGTGAAGAAAGCACACTTCTTAAGGTTACCAAACAACTTTTCACGTTCTAAGTGGCTTGAGTTAGATGATCTTAATGTTCACGCTCATTCTTAAAATACGCCAAAATATCATCAAAGTATACTACCACAAACTTGCCAATATAAGGTCTATACACTTGGTTCATCAACCTCATAAAAGTACTAGGTGCATTAGAAAGACTAAAAGGCATTACCAACCATTCATAGAGTCCACCTTTAGTTTTGAAAGCAGTCTTCCATTCATCACCTTCTCTGATTTTGATTTGGTAGTAACCACTTCGAAGATCAATCTTTGAAAACACTTTGAAGCCATGTAACTCATGTAGCATATCTTCAAGTCTTGGCATGGGATACCTATACTTGATAGTAATCATGTTAATGGCCCTCCTGTAAACACACATTCTCATTCCACCATCTTTCTTTGGCACTAAAAGAGCTGGAACGGCACATGGACTCAAAGACTCCCGAATCAAGCCCTTTTCCTGCAATTCTGCAACCTGTCTTTGAATCTTATTAGTATCCTTTGGGTTCGTCCTATATGCAGGCTTGTTGGGTAGGATGGAACCAGGGATAAGATCAATGTGGTGTTGAATATCTCTTTTTGGAGGTAAACCCGTGGGGATCTCCTCATGGAATAGATGACAGAAGTTTTCAATGAGTGTTTTGGCAATGGGATGAGTGGGCATCAAGTTTTCAGGTTCTTCTTGGATGCTTAGAATCCACTCTCTAAAGGCTTTAAACTCATGTTGTGAAGCCTTTAGTACACTTTCACTTACAGCTAGTAGACACTCACCATGTTTGGGTTTATTTTGTGGGGGTCTTTCATGGAGTTTGGATGGGGGTAAAGGGGCTGGGGTGATTTTCTTACCATCCTTGGTAAATGAATAAGTGTTTAGGTAGCCATTATGCATAACCTTTCAGTCGTACAACCATGGTGTTCCCAAGAGAATATGACATGCATCCATAGGAATAACTTCACACCATAACTCGTCTTTATAATGCTTTCCAATGGAAAATGAAACCAAACAACAAGAGTTCACCTGAATTCCCTTGCTTTAACTTAACCACTGGATGTTGTAAGGATGTGGATGAGTCATTGTTTGCAGCCCTAGTTTCTCAATCATGCTTAGAGAAACAACATTAGAACAACTACTACCATCAATGATCAAAGAGCATATTTTACCTTCAGAGGTACACCTTGTATTGAATATATTCTCTCTTTGCTCATCTTTAACTCCCTTTTGGTTACTTAGAACTCTACTTAAAAGTTCTCCTTCATCTGCTCCTTCAATGACATCTTCGCGAGCTTCTTCATGCTCTTGCTCACTTTCAGTTTCGTTCTCCTCTTCTTAAAAATCTTGTTTAATAGCCGTCCATTCTGCTAGAGTAATGACCTTTCTGTGGACATTCAGAAGCAATATGTCCAAAACCTTGACATTTAAAACACCTTCTATTGCTCAATGGGTTAGGGTTGGAACGGAATGGGGGTGTTGGAGCCTTTTGAGGTGCTATGGTTCTTTGTGGATTAGGAGGGAAAGGCATTTGTGGCTTTGGTGGTGGATTGGAACTCCCCTTGTTAAAAGGTTGGTTCCGAATGAAAGGCTTAGTAAGTTGAGGTTTGTGGGGTTGTTTAGCCTTCTTTTGTTGTTCCACTTTGTGAGATAGTACACAAACATCATCAAAAGATACCACATTAGAATACCTAGGACCAAGAACACCCAAGTATCTAACTATGGTTTGCTCTTCAGGTTCTTGGATGTCACGTTTAATCATCAACTTCTCAAACTCACGAGCATATTCTTCAACATTCATACTACCTTGAGTGAGATTATGAAATTGAGAATAACAATCTTGGACATATGTAGGTGGGAGAAACCATGCCTTAAGCTTAGACTTCATTTTATCCCATGTTCGAGTTCTAGACTTCCTTTCTCTAAGCCTCTTAGCATTCAAGTTTGTCCACCATAAAAAAGCATACTTTCTGAGTCTTAATGTCACCAATTTAACCTTCTTATCATCAGGTATATCCTTATACTCAAAGACTCTTTGAACAGTATGTAACCAATCAATAAACTCTTCAGGATCAAGTTTACCTTCAAATTCAGGAACTTCAACTCTGAAGTTATTGTTCTTAACTTGATTTCGTGGCTCTCCTCTAACCATTCTAGGAACTTCTTCTTCACTTGATGAATCAAAATCTTGGCTATAGACTTGTTCACGTGCTCTTGGTTCAGATTGAAGGGTGTCTTCATTCAACTTCTGCTTTCGCTTCAAAAATGAACCCAACTGCTTTCGTAGATACTCATTTTGTGCTTGAGCTTCTTGGTTCCTTTCAGACTCTTCTCAAATTTTGCTAGCCAAGAAGTCATTTTGTTTCATC
Source organism: Selenicereus undatus (assembly GCA_017589665.1). Lineage (NCBI taxonomy): Eukaryota > Viridiplantae > Streptophyta > Magnoliopsida > Caryophyllales > Cactaceae > Selenicereus > Selenicereus undatus. The sequence continues at coordinate 55,699,877 of JACYFF010031959.1, read as the reverse complement.
AAGGCTTCAAATATTTCTTCCACAGACATGCTAGTTGAATTCATGCTTGAATAAGGTTGCTAGAACAAAGATAAAATTGAATTTGTGAGAAAGGGAAGAGGAATGACTTGTGGAAGTGGAAGGGTATTCAAGGCTTAGGAGAAACCGAAGCTCTGATACCAAATATGATGTATGTGTCAAGGGAATACACTACCCGAGCTAACACACATCAAAGGAAGGCAAAAACTCAAGGTTTGTTGACGGCCAAGGGCGGCACGGTCGTGCCTATATGCGTGGCCACACCGTGCCTCTTTGCTAGTCACAAAGCCGTGAAGATGTCAAAGAGAGCACGATTGGATGCTCTTGAAGTTGGCTTTGGTTTTGCTCTCTTTTGTGATGTGTAATCTGTAAAAGTGGATGGAAATGGAAGTGTTTGAAGTGGGAGAGTGAAGGGATATGGAAGATAAGCTAAGTGAAATGAATTAACTTAAAATCCAAGCTAATTACTTCACTTAATAAACCGTGGGAATGAAACTTGAACCAGATAGAACTAAACTCTAGATTGGATACAAAATCATCATCAGCCTTTGAGTTTAGGGCCCTTAATCTTGATTAAAATACAGAAACACCACTTAATCAAGGTTAAGACTCACTTGAACACCACTTAATTTGGCCTAAACTAAGATAAGCAAGCAAGAATTTGAGGTAGAGAGAAAACTAGCTCTCAAACTGATTTTGTTCTTCAAAAATGTGGAATGTATCAAATGCCATGGTCGTGCCTTGCTTACATACTCAGCAAGAGAGCAAGGGGGCACGTCATTTTCCTTCCTAGGAAGGAAAAGTGTTAGTTTAGCCTTAATACAACCGGTTACAACTTAAACAAATTACAAACATGCCACTTTACGGCTCACCAATAGGAAGCAAGGGACAAGATATTTTGCCTTGTATTCTCATTGGTTGCCCTTTCCCATGTATCTACTAGTCGAAGGTGACCTTGAGGGGCGTGCCAAACTTGAATAGTGTGCCAATCAGCTTGTCTAGTGAAGGAGCCAGCCAGTTTGGGTGAGAAAAAACTGGGTCTAATGAACTGGGTTCGAGGAACTGTGGCAGCCGGTTTTCTGGCATTTTGTAAACATAGCAAAAGTGGGCATGATTTGGATTTTAAGCAGGGGGGGATAATTTTAGGATGTGTATAATCCCCCCCACCAAGAAATCATGGTTAGGATGTGTTTAAGTGGGGTAATTAAACACAAACTTAAACCGTGCAATTGGAGGGAAAATGGGAACAGTTTAGGAAAACTCCTAGATTCTTCATCCTCTTGTGTGTATGATTTGAAATCAATGCTTGGACTTGATTGTAGACTTCTTGAGGATTCCAAAAATGCAAAAATTCATGACTTAAGCCTTGCTTAGGCTTAAGTAATGAGATTGACAAAATCGGGTTGTTTTGAGGAGGTTTTGTCGTGAACACCTTCTTCAATATCATGGCCATTTTGAAGCAATGCTTGCAACTTGGAGTGTGTAATGGACCTTGAACGAGTTGTTGGACCTTCTTCATTGGCAATGGTGGTGGGGACTCCATAAGGGGTGGTGGAGTTGGAGGCCGGCTGGTGGCTGGGCAGTGCTGGCAGCGGCAACACGTAGAAGAGGGGGTACCATAGGAGGAAGAGAGAGAAAAGAAACGAAGAAGCTTGATATTTTCATTTTTAGTTGGTCAGAAAACGATTTTAAGCTAACTGCATTCACTTGGCTGAAATGAATTGGGCCATAATTCGGGCCTAAATGAATTGGGCCAAATTTAATGTATTTGGGGCCAAATTTGTGCATGTCTAAAAACTACATTTTTTGTGACATTGTGAATAATAAAATATCGCTTAATCATATTTACCGGGACGTACTATCAATTCATCCGAAATTGTTATGGCAAATGAAACTCCAATTGCAAAGTGGGGCCCAAAATGAATTCTCACAATCGGGATGATCAAATGAGATAAATAAATGCAAGAAAATTAATAACGTCACTTAATTAAATAAATAATCACGATTTAGTGTCGGGCCATTACAGTTTTCATCGGTCCAAACATGGATTGAAGATCAGGTCGAATAAGAGTCGAACCAGATTGAAAGACATTGGATCGGATTGGAACATAACGAAGTAGATCGAATTTATTTTCAAGTACAGTTGGAACAATGTTTATGAACTCTATTATTTATGGCCAAAATCATTCTATATTGATTTTTTTTTGCTAACTCTAAAGAGTATTAGTTTGCACTTGGCATTATCTTTGACCAGAAAATCCAAAAAGAAAGTCTTAATTTCTTAATAATTTTCTACTTTATTTTATTTTATATTCAAAAATAATCGGTCCTCGGTCCGGACCGGGTGGAGCGAATCAAATACCGAATAAGGTAAGTTTTTGGACCCAAGACTGCACCGAACACTATCGGTCCAGACCGGTTTGGTCCGGTCCAACCTGATCTTCAGTTCGGTCAAGGTTTGGCCCGAAGAATGTACACCCCTATTCAAACCCGTTTCTTACTCCCCTCTTACCTTTATCACAGTGGCTCCTAATTACATAATGTACCTCAAGGTACCATGAGTGTAGAGGCGTATAGTAGGGAATTTGAGAAACTTCTAATCAAATGTGGCCTTCGAGAGGCCGAAGACCAAACGAGGTACTTAGGAGGACTTACTCTTACGTATGCTTATGCGGTCTAATTGCAGCAATGCGCAACTTCGTTGTGATGTGTGCTCTAGCTCACAAGGTTGAATAGTAAAAGAAAGCCAAGGTCCACAAAAAAAGGCTTTCTTAAACCTGCACCCAAGAGTTAACCTCTTAACAAGCGGAGCTCTTTTGCACCCTTCAAATCTGCGGTTTTACCCCCTTTGACCACACAAAAGAACCAAACTCCACAAAAGGCCTAGCCCTACAACATAGACCAAACCCTAGCCCTTTGAAAACTATAAGGTGTTTCAAGTGCCAAGGCCTTCGTCAAATTGCTTCAGATTACTTTAATAGGAGAATTACCTCCTTGGCAGAATGACAGGCTACAAAGGTGGAGTAAATGGAGGAAGAAAAGGAGGTGTACTTGACCGAGTATCAAGAGGAAGTCATGGAGGAGGCTGATGAAGGAGGGTTATTGGTATTGAGGATGTCTTTCACTAGTCTTAAAGGAGCCAAAGAAGAACAAAGAGAGAACATCTTCCACTCTGGATGTACTGTCTAGGGGAAAGTGTGCTCCTTGATCATTGATGGAGGGAGATGTGCTAATGTGGTTTCATTTAACATAGTGTAAAAACTTAACCTCTTTGCCTAGGCTCACCGTCACCCACACAACATCCAATGAGCTTAATTCAGGCAAAGGCTTACAAGTTAATTCACGATGCTTGATTACATTTTCTATTAGTAAGAATTATCGAGATAAGTTATGGTATGACGTTATTGCTATTGATGCATGTCATATTTTGTTGGGTAGATCGTGGCTATTTGACAGGAAAGTAGTGGACGATGGTTGCTCGAATACTTATTACTTCTCCATGGATGAGAAAAAGATCAGCCTTACCCCTTTGAGCCCTTCCTACATCCACAAAAGTCGGCCATAAGAAAGCCATGAGCATTCGAAGCTCTTTCCCGTTTTTAGTGAACCATTACTTAAACCTTCTTGCATTTAGTTTGGAGCTTTTAAGGAGTGGATTCTCACTACCCCTGATAAGTCCTAAAGCTCTCCCCCAACCCATCCTTTAGCCATGTAACTACTTGAGCCTTTTATTCATGTCTTTCCTAAAGACATGCCCTCGCGTCTACCTCCCAAAAGAACCATATAACATTATATAGACCACATTCCCAGAGTGATTCTCCCCAACAAACCATCTCATCAGATGAATCCTAAGGAGACTATGGAGGCTCAAAGGCAAGTGAAGGAACTACTCTCGAAGAGGCTGGCCAGGGAATCACTTAGCCCTTTTGCCGTCGGTACTTTTAGTCCTTAAAAAAGATGGGAGCATGAGAATACGTATAGTCAACCGATTTATTGATAGGATTACCATCAAGTATATGCATCGAATGCCACAGCCTGAAGACATGTCAGATGAGTTACATAGTTCTAAAGTGTTTCCCAATGTGGATTTTTGAATTGGCTGTTATCAAATCTAGATTAGAGAAGGAGATGAATGGAAGACAACATTTAAGACCAGAGGAGGCTTGTATGGGTGGATCGTTATGCCATTCGGATTTTCCAATCCACTAAGTGCCTTTAAGAGGCTTATGAATCAATTATATAGGCATGATATTGGTAAGTTTGTGCTGGTTTACTTGGACGACATACTGATCTATAGCAAGACTGAAGAGGAACACTTAGACCATCTAACTCAGATTATAATAGTTCTTGAGAAGGAAAAGCTTTATAGAAAGCTTAAAAGGTGCACCTTCCTCACAAATGAGGTGACATCTTTGGGTTACGTTGAGACTATTCACGACATCAAAGTGGATGAAATCAAATTAGAGGCTATTCGGCCTTGCCCTATTCCAAAGTGCATTCAAGATGCGCAGAGTTTTCATGGACTTGCCTCATTATATAAGCAGTTAATAAGAAACTTTAGGACCATTGTGGCCCTTGTGACCTAAGTGATTAAAGGTCCATCCTTCAAATGGACCCCTAAAGCTCAAACGACCTTTGAAGAGATCAAGTCCAAGGTCACACAAGCCCCAACGTTAGCCCTGTCGTGTTTTGATAAAAGTCTTTAAGATTGAATGTGATGCTTCTGGAGTAAGAATTGGTGGAATCCTCACCAATGAAGGAAGGCCCTTTACCTTGTTTAGTTAAAATTCATGTCATTCAAGAAGAAAATACTGTACATATGGTAAGGAGTTTTATGTTGTTGTGCGGAGTCTTAAGCATTGGAGCCATTATAAGGTGGCTAGTGAGGTCATGCATTGAAGCTATCAAGCCTTAAAGTACATTTAACGGTAGCACAAGGTTAACTCATGGCATGCTAAGTGGTGGAATACCTACAATCTTTCTAGTTTACAATCAAGCATAAGCTTGGGAAGCTAAATAAGGGAGTTGATGCTTTATCTAGAAGACACTTGCTCTTATTTCAATTAGATGCATCTATCCTTTGATTTAAGCATCTCAAGTCCTTTTGATGATGAAGACTTTGGGGAGCTTTACACGGAATGTCAAAAGCATCTAAAAAGAAACTTTCTGATCCAAGAACGGTACTTGTTCAAAGGTACTGATTTATCCACGCTGAAGTCTACAACCTGTGAGTTTGGTGATTAGTGAGATTCATTGAGGCTCTCAAACTATAGTGAGAACAAGACCCTTACTATGCTAAGGGAAAACTACTTTTGGCTGGGCATGAGTAAGGATGTGCAAGACATTTTAAGGAGATGTGCTACTTGTCAAGTGGCTCAGAGTCATTTACTTTATTATGGGTTGTACATACCTCTGCACATTCTCACCCTTCCATAGGTCAATCTGAGCATGGATTTAATCCTTAGCTTACCTAATATTCAAAGGAACAAAGACTGCACTTTTGTGGTGGAAGATGACTTTTCCAAGATGGCTCATTTCATAGCTTGCAACAAGACCATTGATGCCTCTCACATTGCCAAGTTATACTTCAAGGAAGTTATAACATTACATGGTATTCCACGGTCCATTATCTTGGACTATGACACAAAGTTTCTTAGTCACTTTTGGATTATCTTATGGAAGAAGATGGGAACCAAGCTTAATTACAGTACAACCTATCATCCCCAAACTGATGGCCAAACTGAGCTCACTAATAGGACCTTGGAAACTCACTTGATGGCTTTGATTGTATCCATTGCATAGGTTTTGTATTTATTGCTCCCACATGTTGAATTTGCTAGAGATGAGAAGCCTAGTGTGGATGCAAGAAAAAAAGTGGAGGGGATTTCGAAGCTCCTTCAGCAAGCCAGGCCCAAGATTAAGAAATCTGATGCCTCCTACCAAGCTCAAGCAACGAAGCACAAGAAGAGCACGATGTTTTAACTTGACGATCCAGTTCGAAAGCATTTGAGAAAGGATTATTTTCCATCTAGTAAATGTAAAAGTAAGTTGGAGCCAAGAGCTGATGGTCCTTTTGAGATCTTAAGAAAGGTGAATGATAATGCATACAAGATCAAATTCGACGTGGCAGATTTCAGCTATAGCACCAAGGTCCAAGGAATGACCTAGGCTTTGCTCAGCAAAAGTTGAACCTTACCCATTTTTGAACCAATGCACAAGTCCAGGTTACTGTGCTTGATTTCCTTAACCTCGAGGAGGTTTAGTGTCATTCTTTTCACTTAGATGCTAGCCAACATCCTCAAATGCCATGTAGAGAAATCTAGATTATGTAAAGTGCTTCATTGAAATTCAATGCATTAGGTTAATCGTTGTAGTTTGGCCTCAATTCTGACCTGGTTTGAATTTCTAATTGGTACTCCTCCCTAAACCTAATTTAGCACTAATGTCTTACTTGGTGTGTTCATTGAAATCCTAATGACCTCATCCATGCATTAAAATTTAGTCTGAACTATGCTGATATGAATGAGCAAGCTTGCACCAGATTAGTGCTGAATCGGGTTGGTCTGGCTGTTTTGGCTGTACGATGGTTCTGCCGTAAAGTGAGATTTGGAGACCTACGCAGTTGCTTATCTTGATGCTTGGAGACCAGTAACATCATCATGGGGACTTTTGTAGCTTTGTAAGGCAACTTGGCCAGTAGGAGAAGAGATAAAGATACACTACTATTCTAATTGGATAGTCGAAAAGATAGCCTACAACAGCAACCATTTTTCCCTCTCCCATGTGCAGGTGAATTAATTTTGAGCTAATCAACATGTTCAAGCTTGAGTTTAGTCATTAACCACCTTATATTTGCCAAAATCACTAAATGTAATTAGTTTACACTAAGTATGGTTTATAATTTTGTTAGTTTAAATAGATTAGAGGTTTCCTAACTTATAGGAAACCTCATTCCCAACTTGGCAAAATGGGGGATCGGGGATGAATGCTTGCTTAGTAACTTGTTCAACTCATATTTCAATGAATTCATGAATGAGGTTCAGCCTTGGCTCCTTTGAACTAAAAAAAAAACACACACACACACACACACACTATTCTTGTTTATGCTTTCTTAAGGCCAAGTTAGGTGGTCATCTAGCAAGAGTCTTAGCTCCTTTTTATTGTTGTTCTTATGTCCAAGGAGTGGTTAAGGGCCTTGGCATTGCCCTTAGTGGTGATTCTGTATACAAGAGTGGTGTTGGTTTCCTTCAAACCTTCCTTCGTTATCCTAGTTCGAAGTTGATTCCCATTACTTGCTGACATTCTATTTTCGTTTGACTTCCATCCTTAAATGAGTGTGAGTTTAACGTTTATAGAATACATCAGCTTTGCATTCCTAAGTGCTTTTTGAGAGACCTACTAGTATAAGAGGCTCATGGTGCTTCTTTAGCTGGCTATTTTGGCCTCAACAAGACAATTCACATCATGAATGAGCTTTTTAGCTGACCTAAGATAGGACGAAATGTGTGCATGATCATTTCAGCTTGCTCCATTTATCATGATGCTAGTAGTCAATTCCACTAATTTTTGTACACCCAACTGCCCCATGCAATTAATGGTGTATGAGCTTAATGGCAACTCAAGCAAGTGAACTTTTCAATTCTAGCTAGAGGTTGATTCAAGCTACAACGGTGGAGTTTGACCATAAATAGAGGATATGAATGGGATCAAGGCTGTACCACCACCCAAGGTAAACAAGGAATCCACCCTCAAAACTCTAAAGGTTGTGCCAGCAAGTTCAGATTACAGGAAACCACTTAGTTATAAGAATCACACAAGATGTTTAAAAGTGACATTTGAAGAGTTCGTGTTTAAACACGAAGTAGAACTTTTCATTCATGGATTCTGGTTATAATAAGCAGCCAGACATGCTTGAACATGCTTAATTAAAACCATGTAAGTATATGTTCACTCAGTAACCAAACAAGTGGGTAGGTCCCTTAGCGATTAGGCAACCATAAACGAGCTTAGCTAAACCGAAATACAAAACAGGCATAACTGAAGCTAATTATAAAGTGTGAGTCTACTAAATACATGTTTTTTAGACTAAAATCAAGCTTGAACATCCTTAATTAACTCCTAACTGAGCAACTTAGAGATAGGAGAGAGAGAAAATGGTTTCTAAAGTGACCTCCTTTTCGGCTGGCCAACCAGGTTGCAACTGGATGTCAAACTTTATCCCCATTGGCCAACGTGTCTTCTAAAGCTGCAAACCCAGCCATGATGATGCTTTTAAACATCAAAGGTGGCAATGGAGATAGTAGGAAGGTCACGAAATCCCCTCCATTAAGGAAGATCATAGCAAAGCCAAAATAGCTTGATTAGACTTAACTAACCTAGTTTTACAGTAAAAATGATCAAGTTGGTTCCCTAACGTATGCCTGGCCTAGAACATACATTGTTGAATGGTTAGGTTCCCTATGATGCTAATAAGCGTCCCAAATTGTAACAGTTAGCAAGATGTAGGTGAATCACTATGAGGAACTTGTCATGATTTTGATTTCCCATCATGGATTGGTATCTTAGAATGTTAGCTCCCGTCTTGCGCAAAAATAGTTGTCCTAAATCAGGTTTTAGGGCGTTATCCCACCTATTGTTTCAATAAGGCCAGAATGAGACTATCATAGTTAACCTGCACTGTTTGGAACAACATAGCAAAATGCCTAATACTTAGGCTAAAATTGGGCTTCCTCAGCAAAACTAGACATCTTATGCAATCAAGTAAATTTGGACTTGCCCATGCAATGTCTTGGCAGCTCTAAGGATCATGCCAGCCAAAATCATGCCAAGTTTTAGATTTGAACAATAGAGCAACGAGTGAATCAGGTTAATCAATGCTTGCTTATCTTGGTCTTATATGGCTTGGTCAATACCTTGAACATGACTTGGATTCAGGGAAGTCTCGAGGATGCCTCACTCTACATTAACCTCCCCTTCTCCAAAAGGATTTTACGTCAAATTCGAAGGGTCTTCAAAACGGTCTTGTACATAAGAACTTAGTCTCTAATATTCAAAGTGGCTAAAGCTGCTATATCTCCTAGGAGTTGTAGTTTGTAACCATTGTCTCCCACTCCCTCAATGATCTTCAATGGTCCATGCCTTCTTTCCAAAACCTTGTTCTTCCTTTTGGGTGGAAACCTCTCCTTTATGAGGTGTACGCAAACTAGATCTCCTAAGCTAAACTCCATTTACTTTCTATGGTTATTTGTTACAACCTTGTGATGTATTCTCTAACAGCTAATCCAACACTTAATCAAGAATGAAACTTAAACCAAAATAGAATGCAAGCAATTGATAGACTCAAATTCTAATCGAGATAAGGAGAAAGCTTCAATGGATGGTAACACCACTTTTGGATACAGAAACACCTTTGTGAATAATGCTAGGGAACTTACCCAATCTTTGCATATAGAAATTCCACCTAAGAGAAGCTAAGACTCTTGCAAGATCACCACCTTACTAGACCTCAAGCAAGGATAAGCTACAAGAGAATTTTTGAGTTCAAAGGACTTAAGGTTAATCTCTTCCACTAGTTGCCAGTTGCCTTCCAAAGCTGCAAAAGTCTCACTTACGATGTTCCTAGTCTCTCAAGTAGCCAAGCAACCAAGCAAGTAGATAGGAATCAAAATCCTTCATTTAAGGAAAAACCATTGTAGAATCAAAATAGTCAAAATAGTTCGGTTCAACACTAGTTTTGTATAAGTTGGTTCCTTGATGTCCACTAGGTTTAGATTGGATTTTAATGAGTGGATTAGTTCACTAAGATCTTAAATAACAATCACGCACATTGGATAGTTAATATCGCATAATAATCACATAAGGTCTCCCACACTCGTTATTACCTCAATAACCTTCAAGATTCAAAGATATTCCTAATCTCAACGTATTTCGTATAGGAAAAGTTCTCAACTTGTCTAAACTATGTCTCTTGTAGAATAGTAGTGACTAGCACTTAATTAACATCACATAGCAAGCATACCCCGACTCAAAAGTAAGCTGACTCACGCACAAATTCAGATATAGAGATTAGTAGAGAAATTAAGTCATACATAAACACCTATCATCATGGAATTCAATTAAAATTACTAACTGAGATTCATTTTGGTATTAGATTGGACTTAATGCATAAAGGCAAGCAGCATTACTTAAACTGAAATATGCATTTATAAAATGGTCGTTACTCATTGGAAAATCAATTGTGCTCAATAAAAGGCTCTTTCCAAGAGCACATGCACTTTTTCAAATCTTTGCACTAACATAGTCGTCAAACGAGGAGTTCTCATCGCATAACAGGTAGGACATCATTTTGAGGGCATTGAAATCTCATATTCCTGCTCATAGGGGAGATCTACACTCGACCTAAGGGAGATCTACACTTGACCTAAGGGAGATCTACACTCGCCCTTCATATTATCCTCGTTTAGCTCATGCATTATGTTGCATCCAGTCCCCCTTCAATGGACCGTTACCCTCGTCAGGTTCCTCTAGGATTCCCAATTATGCATCTAACTCCCTAGGAATTAGGGTTCCCACATACCGGGTCTGCTTCCTAAACATTTGCGCAAGCACTTAGCACCATTCTCCCGGCCCAAAACATTTTAGATGCATTTTACTTTAAATACACTAGCATCAAAATTCTCATTATATCACAAACAATGCCATTTCAACCTTTAAGAAGGCTAAAAAGCCTTAATAAATTCAAGTTGACTCATGAGAAGCATATGACCATTCATTTTATCAAAATATTTTTTTAAATGAATTAATATCCCATTACGCATTCGGTATTTAAGGGAATGCTATCAAAACTCATCTCAAAAGTTTAGAAGCATACATCTCACTCATAATTACGTTTACTCAGAAGCATTCTTAACAAACTACTGATCTAACATGCATCCTTGATCATGAAACACAAGGAAACTTGCTATATCGAAACAATTATCATACACCCTTGTCACTGCACACTTTTAAACACATTACTAACATTCTTAGTTGTAATTCACATTACTTTCCACTCAACAGCTCACATACAAGCCTCTGGGGACAATCAAAGAATCATTAGAACTCATTTTAGAAGCCATTAGTTGCAATTTACTTATAACTAGTCTCACTTAAAGAAAGTCAATACTTTGATTTATGGATTTATTTTAGTTTGTAAAATGTGAGGCCTCTGAAACACATTTGGCAAACTTATTTACCACAATTAGTTACTGATATGCAATCTTTTAGCACATGAACGACAAATAACTCAATTTCGGCCTTAATTTATTACAAATAGCAACTCGATTATTCAAGTAACTCAAATAGCCAACAATTCGATTACAAATTCGATTCACTTACAATGGCCAAGCAAGTCAATTTGAACGTCAACCTATACTAGATAGCCAGGCAAGTCGACTATGATTACAGCTTACTCAAGCAATTCATTCTTAATGTCGGGTTATGCTAAATAACCAGTGACCCAATTACAATTCCAGTTAATTCAAGCAATTCATTCTTGATGTCTTATTTTTACCTAATAACCAAACCATCTTTCTACGGTACTTGATTCCTATACATTTAAATTCGTTCCCAAACGAAATCAATTAACTCCATAATTGCACAATATTAAGATAACTAGGTAAAATAAATATCAAAACTTGCTAAATTATTAGTACTTTAGGAATCAAGAACCACCCACCTCGCTTCGAGCTAAATGAACCCGAATAAGGGTTGGATTGTGTTCATGCATGTGGAGCCCCTATAGTACAACTGCTGCTCCTCCTTTTGTCCCTCGATCCCATCAGGATTGCTAAATTTGTACTAGACCGATGGTTGTGGTGGTAGTGGCGTGGCAGTGCTTGTCACGGTTGTGGTGTCTAGGGTTTGGCTCCCACACCTCCTTGCTCACGCTCTCTCTCTCTCAGCTGGGTTGGGAGTTGCAGGCGGGCAAGTAGAACCCCTTCCCCCTTGCTTTCAGTTTTCGCAACGAAGGAAAAGGCCTCGACCCCCTTTTATTTCCTTTTCTCTTTTTTTTGTTTGCTTGTTTTAGTTGTTTAATCCTGCCTACTAACCTAAGTTCGGACCCGTATCATCTGATCTCGCTTAATCTCGACCCCAAACATCCTCACACGACTTGATAATTTAACATAATTACGCCTCGACTTAACTTTTAATGATCTCACTAATTTCATGTAATTACGTAACAAATTCCAAAACATAATAAAATGGCTCCGTATAAATATTACACCTAATAAGTGTGCAAACAAATAGTATAACATGGCCAATTAAATAGAGCACAGTTAATGAAAACATTAATCTAACCAGTTAGCTGCGGATTAAGAATCCCGGATATTATAGTTCTCTTGCAAACTACGAAATAAGCATGGAAAACTAGTCCACAACCACAAAGATGGAGTCTTTGTTCCTTTGAGTCTCAGGTAAGCCAACGATGAAATCTATGCTCACATCAACCCAATGAAGGGTGGGAATGGTCAAAGGTGTGTATAGGTTGTGAAGGAGTGAGTGACTCTTAGCCACTTGACAATTAACACACCTCTTTAGAATGTCTTGCACATCCTTACTCATACTGGGCCAGAAGTGAAGTTCCCTTAGCATGGCAACAGTCTTGTTCTCACTGTAATGTCTAACCAGCGAACCACCGTGAATCTCTCTAATCACCAACTCATGGGTGCCACCCTTTGGAATGCACAAGCGAGTACCTTTGAACAAGTACCCTTCTTAGACCAAAAAGTCTCCTCTGAAATGATTTTGACATTCTATGTAAGGCTCCCCAAAGTCTTCACCATCAGCATAAAGGGACATAAGATGCTTACATCGCATAATGTAAGCTTGTAGTTGAAACAACAGTAAGTGTCTTCTTAATAAGGTTTCAGTTCCTTGGTTTAGCTTCAGGGACTTATGCTTGACTGTAAAGGGGAATTATTGGAGGTATTCCACCAATTTATTATGTCCTGAGCTAAGCTTGTGCTGCCCTTGAATATACATCAATGTCTCACAGTCATAACGCAATGTGAACTCACTAGGTGTCAAATAATGGCTCTAATGCTAAAGAAGGCTTGGGGGTCATCTTTCTTAGGCAAGGACTCCACCAATTCTAACTCCAAAAGCACTATATTCAATCTCAAAGGCGTTGTCAATGCAGGGTAAGGCTCACACTAGGGCTTGAGCAAGCTTCGACTTGATCTCCTTAAAGGCAGTTTAAGCTTTACGGGTCCATTTAGGGGATATGCCCTTAATCACCTCGGTCATGGAGCCTATAATGATGCTAAATTTTCCTATAAACTGCCTATATAATGAGGTAAGTTTATGGAAACTCAATACATCATGGATGCACCTTAAAATAGGCTAAGATCGAATAGCTTGTACTTTGTTTTCATCCACTTTGATGCCTTGAACATTGACACTATAACCAAAAAACATCAACGCATTGGTGAAGAACGTAGACTTTTTAAGGTTACCTTAAGGCTTTTCCTTCTCAAGAACCGTTATGATATAAGTTAGATCGTGTCGGTGTTCTCTTACGTCTTGCTGTAAATCAATATATCATCGAAGTAAACCACCACAAACTTACTAATGTAAGGTTTAAACACTTAGTTCATAAGTTCTATAAAGGTAGTTGGTGCATTAGAGAAACTGAATAGTGTGACTAATTAATCATACAAGCCTTCTTTGGTCAAAAGGTTGGCTTTTGGGTGGAGGTTTTCAATAGTCTTGTTTGAGGGGCTTGACTTTTTATTGTTGGGTTAGCTTGTAAGCTAAAACACATGCCTTATTAAATGTTGAGTATTTGCTATAATTTAACCACATGAGCATCCTTAGGATCAAATCCTCCTAAGTACCTCACAATGGTATGAGCTTCAGTCTCTTATAAGTCATATTTAATCAAAAGTTTCTCAAATTCTCCATTATACTCCTCTACACTCATGGTACCTTGGTTCAAATTGTGTAACTGGGAGTAACTATTATAGAGGTAAGAAGATGGTAAGAAACAGGTTTTAAGCTTAGACCTCATTTTCTCTTAAGTTCTGATCTTGCATTTTCTTTTGCTAGCTCTTTTGGCACACAAAATAGTCCACCAAAGGGATGCATACTTTCTAAGTCTAAGAGCAATAAGTTTTACCTTCTTATACCCCAAAATCTCATTCTAGTTGAAGAGTCATTCCACCATCCGTAACCATTCCAAGAATTCATCTGAGTCTAGCTTTCCTTCATACCTTGGGACCTCAACTGTAATGTTATTAAGTTTAAGTTGTTGCCTTCTTCCTCTTCTCCATCTGCTTTGATGCTCCTCCTCACTAAAAGAAGCAAAAGGATTGCTTTCCTTTTCACTTTCTTCCTGAAGGGTAGAACCGGGTGAGCTTGATGAATGAGAGCTCACAATGATCTTCCTTTTTTGCTCTAAAGATTCACTAAGTTGGCTTCCCATATACTCATAATGGTTCTTGAATTCTTCATTGTTGGCCTTCATTGCATCATAACTCTTTATCAAAGCTTGAAATTTCTCTTCTGAAGTCATACTAGCATTTATTACTCAAATTGGTTCTTTGTGTTTTGGATTTTGTTTGGGTAGTAGGCACATGTTTGGGATGTGGTTCCAGGTCAAGGAGAAACCTTGGCTCTGATAATGAAAATGATGTATTCAATTAAGGACTAACTGACACTTAAATCAAAGTGAAAGCTAAGCCTAAATAGAATGCAAGTAAGCAATGCGATGCAGGTTCAAACTAGTATAGAGAAAAGGGATAAATGGACACTAACTCCACTCTTGACATATAAACACCACCAAGAATGTTGTTAGGGCCCTTCACCATTTTCTAGACATAAAAACATTATCAAAGAGCAGCTAAGACTCTTACTAGATCACCATCTTGCTCGGCGTTAAGCAATGATATGCTAGAAGAGAGCTCTGAGTTCAAAGGAGCTAAGACTCAACTTCATTAATGAAATCTTCCAATATGCTTGTAATAAGGGAGGAAGCAAGTAGATATACACATCCCCCTCGTACTGTTGGGTAGGAATGAGGTTTCCTACTAGTTAGAATGCCTCTAATCTTGCTTAAACTAATCAGAATACAAAATATGCTTAGTACTACCTAATTAGATTAGGTAAGTCTAGTAAATACAAGTTTTTTAGTGACTAAACTCAAGCTTAAACATACTAATTGTCTTAAAAGTGATGCAGTTGCATATGGCAGAGAAAACTTGCTGCTACTGCTCCTTTTGAAACATCCACAAAGATTGTTTATATATCTTTTTCCCTTCTCCTAGTGGCCAACTTGATTTCCGAAGACATAAAAGACTTAATGATTATGTTCCTGGTCCCATAAGCTCCTAAGCAAGCAAGTAGGAAGTTTCCCAAAGCTTCCTCCAGAAGGCAGAACCATTGTAAAGTTAAAACAGCCAAACAACATGGTTTGGCACCAATTTTGTGCATGCTGACTCTTTCACCTTCACTAGGTTTGTAATTGATTTTAATGCATGGATGAGTTCATTAGGATGTTAATGAACTGCCTTAGTGACAAAATGACACCTGAATTGGTTATAAGGAGGTGAACCAATCAAAAAGTCCAACTGGGTTGTAATTAAGCCAAAACTACAGTGCTTAACTTACTCAAATTGAATCTTTATGAAGCAGTTGAATTAACCTGGATTTCTCTTCATAGGTAGAAAAGTTAGCATTAAACCTGCTGGACATTTAGCATATGAGATCCACAAAATTGGGCTTGTGTACTAAATCAAACCCAGGCAAGCCAGTACTATGGCTAAGCAAAGTTTAGATCATAACTTGGACTTGGGTCCTTGAACATAGACTATCTTGTCTATATAAAACAACTGCATCATGTAACCTCCATCATTCTCCCCTACTTGAGGAGAATTTGGTATTAAATTGACTAGATGATCATCTGCCAAGTTAGGGCTCAAATCTGACACATTGAATGTGGTCAAAACACTAAAACCTCCGGGGAAATTTATCTTGTATGCATTATCATTGACCCTTTCTAAGACTTCAAAAGGACCATCTGCCCTTGACATCAACTTGATTTTGCATTTAGATGGAAAACAAAACTCTCTTCTTGTGTTTGTTGGCTTGAGATTGGTAGGAGACGTTGGGTTTCTAAGTCTTGAGTCCTGACTTGCTTATGGAGTTTCAGAATCTCGCCCACTCTCTTGCTTACCTCCATACTAGGCTTCTCATCTGTGGCTTTAAGTAGAAGATCAAGGGGGGCTTAATGGATCAAGCCCATTCATCACCTTGAAGACAGACATCCTCGTACACAACCTCAAGAGAGTTCCTAAGGTCCTATTATGATCTCGATCTAGCCATCAATTTAGGGGTGACAAGTTTTGTTGTACTTCAGCTTGGTTCCTATCTTCTTCCACATTGTAATCCAAAAGCAACTAAGAAACTTGGTACCATGGCATGAGACAAGTGCCTTGGAATACCATGCAATCTCATGACTTCCTTGAAGTATAACTCGACAATGTGAGTGCCATCATTGGTTTTTGTACAAGCTATGAAATAAGCCATCATAGAAAAGTGGTCCACCACAAAAAAGATGGAGCCTTTGTTCCATTATAGCTTAGGTAAGTTGAGTATGAAATCTACGCTCACATCAACTGAAGGAAGGATGGGAGCAAGCATAGGTGTGTATAGGCCATGATGGAGTGAGTGACATTTAGCCACTCGATAAGTAGCACACCTCCATAAGATGTCTTGCACATCGTTACTTTTGCTTGGCTAGAGGTAATGTTCCCTTATCGTGGTGATGGTCTTGTTCTCACCACAATGTCAAGCCAGTGAACGATTATGAATCTCTGTATTAGTAACTTAAGGGTGCCACACTTTGAATGCACAAATGAGTACCTTTAAACCAACATCCGTCTTCAACCAGAAAGTTTCCTTTGGGATGCATTTAACATTCTCTGTGAACCTCTCCAAAGTCTTCATCACCGATATAAAGGGCTTTAAGGCACCCAAAACAAAGAATGCAAGCGTCAAGTTAAAACAGTATGCTTGGTTTAGCTTTCCGAACTTATGCTTGATTATAAAGTGGATTAATTAGAGGCACTCCACCCATTTATCATGTCATAAGTTAGGCTTATGTTGCCTTTGAATATACTTGAAGGCCTTGTGGTCAGAATGTAATATGAACGCACTAGCCATCAAATAATGGGCCAATGCTTAAGCCCCTGCGTAATAACAAAACATTCTTTGTCATATGTGGAGTGCTTTCTTCCTGAATCACACAATTTCTCGCCCAAGAAGGCAAGGGGACTTCTTCCTTTGGGTAAGGACTCCACCAATTCCAACTCTAGAAGCACACATTCAATCACAAAGACCTTGTTAAAACACAGCAAGGCTAACACCAGGGCTTGAGTAACCTTGGACTTTATCTCCTCAAAGGCAGTTTGGACCTTGGGGGCCCATTTGAAGGATGAACCCTTAACCGCTCTGTCAGGGCAGCCATAATGATGTTAAAGTTTCTTATGAATCACCTATTGAATTAGGCAAGTCCATGAAAACTCTGTACATCCTAATTGCTCTTGGGAATAGGCTAAGACCAAATTGTACCTACTTTACTTTCATCCACTTTGATTCCTTGAATAGTCATAATGTAACCTAAAAGATCACCTCATTGGTGAAGAAGGTGCAGTTTTTAAGGTTGCCATAAAGATTTTCCTTCTTAAGAACCATTATAGGTGAGTTAGATGGACTCGGAGTTTCACTTTAGTCTTGCTATAAATAAGTATGTCATTGAAGTAAACCACTGTAAACAAACCAGTGTAAGGCTTAAGCACTTGGTTCACAAGCCTCGTAGTCCATTAGACAATCTGAATGACATGCCTAGCCACTTATATACTCCTACTTTGGTGATGAAAGTTGTCTTTCCTTCATCTCCTTCTCTAATTCGAATATGATAATAATGACTTCTCAAATCCACCTAGGATAGCACATTGGAACATGTACCTCATATAGGGCTTCCAAGGCATGTAATGAGATGCCTATGCTTGATGGTAATCTTATTGATAACTCAACTATCCATACACATTCTAAGGCTTCTATTCCTTTTAGGGACTAAAAGAGCTAGGACAGCACAAGCTCTAACTGGTTACCTATGCAGGCCCTTGGAGATCAGCTCCTCCACTTGCATTTGAATCTCCACGGTCTCCTTAGGATTTATCCTATAACTTGGTTTGTTTGGGAGCATTGCTCTAGCAATGAGGTCCTGATGGAGCCCCCACCAACCAAGATGAGGAAGAACGTCCAACAAGTCAATCAAGGTCCTTTACAAACTCCAAAATCCAAGTAATGGCTCAAATGATAGAGAAGGGCCAAACTAAAGTAACCGGGTTTAAAGGCTAGAAATTGCCCGGTTTTGTTCATGTCATTACCTAAGCTACATTGTGGCTTAAGTCTTGAATTTTTACACTTTTGGAATCCTTATGATGTCTACTTTCAGGTCCAAGCATTAATTTCCAATCATGCTCACAAGAAGATAGGAGATTAAGGCCTTTCGTCAAATCGGCCAGTTTTGGTTAAAAACTGCACGGTTAAATGTTTTAGTAGAATTACCCTACTTAAACATAATTTAACGTTGATATGTGTTGGGGGGGGGGGGGGTTGTACACAACCTAATGTTTCCCCCATGGCGTGAAAACAAAATCATGCTCACTTTTGTTAAGTTTAAAACTGGTCTGAAAACCGGCTCAATTCTGCCCGTGCACCCGATTTTGTGCAAACTGGTTAGTTTGCCTTAATTCGTGTGTTTGTTGCATTCTAGCTAGAGAGGGACACACTCTAGGGCTGGGCACACATCCCAAGGCTTCTAGAAGGCAATCATCAGCTGTAATCTTGAAAAGAGCAAGCAATGGGAAGCAAGTTGCAATGGAAATTGTCTCTCGGATCCTAATGGCTGGCCAAAAACGGGTTTTGAGTTTAGGGCTGCTCCTTTGCTTAATTTGCTAGAGCTGGTTCTATTAGCCTTAAATAAGCATGATTAAGTTGTAAACATCATTTGTTTTGCTTTCTTTAATGTTTTGAATGTAATTAGATTAGTTGTAATCAAGGTTTATACATGGTTAGCCCTAATCGTGGGGATTAGCTTAAGTTAATACATTTCCTCTCTACAAAGGAAAGGTTTAGGTGCTTGCTTGCTAGCTTGCTTACTTGCTAGGCTTGTAAACAAAAGGGAACCCATGGCCATTTGCTGCATATTACACTTTTAATCAGAATTACAACCTTGAGAGCTTTCGTGCTTTCTCTTTCAAATACTTAACTTGCTTATCCTTATTTTGGTCGATTAAGGTAGTGTTCAAGTAAGTCCTAATCTTTGTTTAAGTGGTGATTCTGTATCTTAATCAAAGTTTAGGGACCCTAAGATTATGTTTGGTGGTGTTTTTGTATCCAAACATTAAGTTTAGCACTATCATTTCCTTTGTTCTTCTACGCAGGTTCAAGGAACTAAGCCGAGTTCAAACTGCTTAAACCGTGAGCTATTGAGTTCTTACTTTAGATTTCTTTCAATCCTTCAAAGACACATCATATTTGGTACCAGAGAAAAGGTTTCACCTTGGCCTGGTACGCCATCTCACTTCCAGAATCCATTCATTCATCCCATTCCAAACACACTTCACTTTCACTTCCCGTTTAAGTGTAAACACATTCCGTGAGTATGAGTTCAGGAAGCATGACCTTAGAAGAGAGGTTTGAAGCATGTATGAAGAAAAATAAGTTTCTATCTAGAGTGATTCAAGAGGATTCTCAAAGAAATCAAGAGGCTCAAGCACAGAATGAGTACTTGCGAGAACAATTGCGTTCAGGTTTGAAGCAAAAGCAAAAACCGAATGAAGATACCTTTCAATCTTAACCAAGAAGGTAAGAACAAGTCTTTAGTCATGAAGTTGATTCATCAAGTGCAGAAGAACTAACTAGAATGACTAGAGGGGAGCCACGGTTTCAAGCTAATACCAATGACTTCAAAGTAGAAGTTGCTGAATTTGAGGGTAAGCTTGATCATGAAGAATTCCTTGATTGGTTGCATATTGTTGAAAGAGTTTTTTAGTATAAAGATGTTTTTTCTGATAAGAAGGTCAAGTTAGTGGCCTTGAGACTTAGAAAGTATGCATCTTTGTGGTGAACAAACTTGAATGCTAAATGGCTAAGAGAAAGGAAATCAAAAACCCAAACTTGGGATAAGATGAAATCCAAACTCAAGGCACGTTTTCTACCACCAACTTTTGTCCAAGATTGTTATTCCCAACTCCATAACCTTACCCAAAGCAATATGAGTGCTGAAGAGTATACACGTGAGTTTGAGAAATTGCTAATCAAGTGTGACATTCAAGAGCCCGAAGAGCAAACCATAGTTAGGTACTTGGGAGGACTTGATCATAGGTATTCTAATGCGGTTGGATTACAAGCACATACGGCCTTTGATGATGTTTGTGTGCTGGCTCACAAGGTGATGCAGGAAAAGAAAGCCAAACAGCCTTAAAAACCTCAGAATACACGACCTTTCACCCGGAGCGAACCTTTTAACAAGGGGAGTTCTAATCCTATTCCTAGGCCATAAAACCCGTTCCCTTCCTTCCCACAAGGAGCCCCGGCACCACAAAAGAACCAAACACCTCAAAATAGGCCCCATCCTAATCCCATGAGTAATAGAAGGTGTTTTAAATGTCAAGGGCTTGGGCATGTAGCTCGGAGTGTCCAAACAGAAAGGTGATTACCCTAGCTAAATGGGCAACCATGAAGGAGGAATTTGAAGAGGAGGAAAATGAAGTTGAAAGTGAACCAGAACTTGAGGAAACTCAAGAAGAAGTTGTTGAAGAGGCTGATGAAGGATAACTCTTGGTTTTAAGGAGAGTTGTAAGCAACCAAAGAGGAGTTAGAGATGAACAAAGAGAAAACATATTCCACAACCGGTGTACTGCCCAAGGGAAAGTGTGCTCTTTGATCATTGATGGAGGGAGCTGTGCAAACGTGGTTTGTCTAAGCATGATTGTGAAGCTAGGCTTGCAAACAATGACTCATCCACATCCTTACAACATCAAATGGCTGAATCAAAGCAAAGGAATCCAGGTGAACTCTCGGTGTTTGATCTCTTTCTCTATTGGAAATAACTATCAAGATGAGTTATAGTGTGATGTTATTCCTATGGATGCATGTCATATGCTTTTAAGGAGACCGTGGCTATATGACCGAAAGGTTATGCATAATGGCTACCTAAATACTTACTCATTCACCAAGGATGGTAAGAATATCTCCTAGCCCCTTTACCCCCATCCAAACTCCACGAAATTCAGCCACAAGATAAGCCCAAACACACTGATTGCCTACTGTCCGTGAGTGCACTAATTCTAAAGGCTTCCCAACATGAGTTTAGAGCCTTTAAAGAGTGGATACTAAGCGCGCAAGATGAACCAAAAATTTTGATGCCCACTCATCCTATAGCAAGAACACTCATTGAAAACTTTTGTCACTTGTTTCCTGAGGAGATCCCTATGGGTTTGCTCCCAAGAGGGACATCCAGTATCACATTGATCTTATTCCAGGTTCCATCCTACCAAATAAACCAACATACATGATGAATCCTAAAGACACCATGGAGATTCAAAGATAGGTTGAAGAATTGAAAGACAAGGGCTTGATCCGTGAGTCCTTAAGCCTGTGTGCCATCCCTGCACTTTTGGTGCATAAGAAGGATGGACAAATGAGAATGTGTGTTGATAGCAGGGTCATTAACAAGATCACCATCAAGTACAGGTACCCAATACCTAGACTTGAAGACATGCTAAATGAGTTATATGGCTCCAAAGTGTTCTCCAAGATTGATCTTCGTAGTGGTTACTACCAAATCAGAATTAGAGAAAGTGACAAATGGAAGATAGCTTTCAAGACTAAATGAGGGATTTATGAGTGGTTGGTAATGCCCTTTGGTCTTTCAAATGCACCTAGTACTTTCATGAGGTTAATGAACCAAGTGTTTATACCTTACATTGGAAAGTTTGTGATAGTATACTTTGATGATATTCTGGTGTATTCTAAGAATGAGCATGAACATCAAGGTCACTTAACTCAAGTTATGGTTGTCTTCGAACATGAGAAGTTATTTGGTAACCTTAACAAATGTGCTTTCTTTACTCCTGAAGTTACATTTCTTGTTTATATTATTACTGGAGACGGTATTAAGGTAGATGAAAACAAGGTTGAGGCTATTCAGTCTTGGCCAGTACCAAAGAGCATACACGATGTTCGAGTTTTCCATGGACTAGCTTATTTCTACGGGAGGTTTATACATGGTTTCAGCATCATTATGGCTTCTATGACTGAAGTTATCAAGGGTACATCCTTTGTATGGAATCCAAAAGCACAATTTGCCTTTGAGGAGATCAAAGCAAGGCCTACTCAAGCACCTATTCTACCCTTGTCGTGCTTTAGTTTGATCTTTGAAGTTGAGTGTGATGCCTCTGGTGTTGGCATTGGTGGAGTTCTTACTCAGAAAGGTAAACCTCTGACCTTCTTTAGTGAGAAATTATGTGATTCAAGAAGAAAGTACTCCACTTATGATAAGGAATTCTATTCCATTGTGAGATGTTTAGAGCATTGGAGTCATTATCTTATTGCAAATGATTTTATCTTACATTCTTATTGTGAAGTTTTAAAGTATATACAAGGCCAGTATAAGTTGAACTCACGGCATGCCAAATGGGTTGAGTTTATGCAATCATATGACTTCACCATCAAGCACAAATTAGGCAAACTCAATCAAGGTGCAGATGCTCTATCTCGGAGGTATCTTTTGTTATTTCAGTTAGATGCTTGTGTACTTGGTTTTGAGCCTCTAAAAGCTTTGTATGATAAAGAGGAAGACTTTGGGGAGTTGTATGCTAATTGTTCTAAACACCCCAAAGGAGACTTTCTAATCGAGGAGGGATTTTTATTCAAGGGTACACGGCTGTGTGTACCATGGTGTAGCAGAAGGGAGCTTCTAATATGGGAAGTTCATGGAGGATCTTTGGCTGGACATTATGGAGAAAATAAGACAGTCACCATGCTAAGGGAGCATTACTACTGGCTAGCCATGGAGAGAGACGTGCAGGACATACTCAAGAGGTGTGGGACATGTCAAGTGGCTAAAAGCCATTCCTTACCCCACGGCCTATACACACCTTTACCTATTCCCACCTCACGATAGGTTGATGTAAGTATGGACTTCATTCTTGGACTCCCTAAAACCCAAAGGAACAAGGATTCTATCTTTGTTGTGGTTGATAGGTTTTCCAAGATGTCTCATTTCACTCCACACAACAAGACTAATGATGCTACACGTATAGCTGAGTTGTATTTCAAGGAGGTGACAAGATTACATGGTATTCCTAGGTCCATTGTTTCTGATAGGGATACCAAGTTTTTAAGTCATTTTTGGATGACTTTGTGGAAGAAGTTAGGTACTAAGCTGAAATATAGTACTACTTGTCATCCACAAACAGATAGGCAAACTGAGGTTACTAATTGAACCTTAGGAACACTCCTATGAGCTTTGATTAAACTTCATGCCAAAGCTTAGGATTTGCTTTTAACCCATGCAGAGTTTGCTTACAACTGGACACCAAGCAAGGCTATTGGTCTTTCCCCTTTCAAAGTGGTCTATGGACTTGATCCCCTTAGCCCACTTAATCTTACACCACAGCCTATGGACCAAAAGCTAAGTGCTGATGCAGCATCAAGCTTAGAAGAAATCAAGAAGATTCATAAGTTGGTAAAGAGCAAGATTGAGAAGACTAATGCAGCATATCAAGCTCAAGCCAGCAAACACAAGAAGAAAGTGGTTTTTCAACCTGGAGACCTCACATGGATTCACCTTAGGAAGGAAAGATTTCAATCCAAAAGAAAGAATAAGCTCCTGCCAAGAGCTGATGGTCCATTTCAGGTACTTAAACTTATTAATGACAATGCTTATAATGCTGATTTACTAGGTGACTGTGGAGTTTCAGCCACATTCAATGTAGCTGATTTGAAAGATTACCATGAAGATGATTACCTTGCGGATTTGAGGATCAAATCTTCTCAACAAAGGGAGGATGATGGAGCCCCCACCAACTAAGATGAGGAAGAAGGTCCAAAAAGTCAATCAATGTCCTTTACAAACTCCAAAGTCCAAGCAATGGCTCAAATGACAGAGAAGGGCCAAACTGAAGTGACCGGCTTTAAAGACCAGAAATTGCCCGGTTTTGTTCACCTCATTACTTAAGCTACATTGTGGCTTACGTCTTGCTTTTTTACATTTTCGGAATCCTTATGGTGTTTACTTTCAAATCCAAGCATTAATTTCCAATCATGCTCATAAGAAGATAGGAGATCAAGGCCTTTTGTCAAACCGGTCAGTTTTGGTTCAAAACTACACGGTTAAATATTTGAGTAGAATTACCCTACTTAAACATGATTTAACCTTGATTTCTTTGTTTTGGGGGGGGGGGTTTATACACACCATAAGGTTTCCCCCCATGGCCTGAAAAAAAAATCATGCTCACTTTTGTTAAGTTCAAAACTGGTCTAAAAACCGGCTCAATTTTGCCCATGCACTCGGTTTTGTGCAAACCAGCTATTTTGCCTTAATCCGTGTGTTTGTCGCATTCTATCTAGAGAGGCACACACTCCAAGGCTTGGCACACGTCCCAAGGCTTCTAGAAGCTAATCATCAACTGTAGTCTTGAAAAGAGCAACCAATGGGAAGCAAGCTGCAATGGAAATTGTCTCTCGGATCCTATTGGCTAGCCGAAAAGAGGTTTTCAATTTACGGCTGCTCCTTTGCTTAATTTGCTAGAGCTAGTTGTGTTAGCCTTAAATAAGCATGATTAAGTTGTAAACATCATTTGTTTTGCTTTCTATAATGTTTTGAACGTAATTAGATTAGTTATAAGCAAGGTTTGTACATGGTTAGTCCTAACCGTGGGGATTAGGTTAAGTTAATACCTTTCCTCTCTAGTAAGGAAGGGTTTAGGTGCTTGCTTGGCAGCTTGCTCACTTGCTAGGATTGTAAATAAAAGGGAACCCATGGCCATTTGCTGCATATTACACTATGAATCAAAATTACAATCTTGAGAGCTTTCGTGCTTTCTCTTTCAAATACTTAACTTGCTTATCCTTAATTTGGTTGATTAGGGTGGTGTTCAAGTAAGTCCTAATCTTTGTTTAAGTGGTTATTTTGTATCTTAATCAAAGTTTAGGGACCCTAAGCTTATGTTTGGTGGTGTTTCTGTATCCAAACATTGAGTTCAGCACTATCATTTCCTTTGTTCTTCTACACGGGTTCAAGGAACTAAGCCGAGTTCGACTTGCATAAACAGTGAGCTATTGAATTCTTGCTTTAGATTTCTTTCAATCCTTCAAAGATACATTACTTCCATATGATGTTGTATGGCTCTTTTGGGCAAATGTACCCGAGGGTGTGTCTTCAGGGAAGACATGAATAAAATGCTTAAGGAGTGAAATGGATTAAGGTTGGCTTGGCGTATTGCTCTTGGACTCTTCAAGGGATGTGAGAATCGACCCCTTATAAGCTTTAAACTCATGGGAATAAGCTTTAAGTAATGGTTGACTGTAAGTGAGAAAGAGGTCCAAATGCTCACAGCATTTTTATCACTTGTTTTTATTGAGCTAGGAAGGGCTTAAAGGAGCAAGGGTGATCTTCTTTCTATATTTGGAGAAGGTATCAGTGTTCAACTGTCCATCAAGCATTATCTTTCTATCAAATAGACATGGTCTTCCTAAAAGAATGTGACATTTTTCTGTTACTCCGTTGCTCATCCTGGTAATCTCACCAATGAAGAATGTAATGAAGTATCTTAAATTAACTTTTAAGCCTTTACCTTGACTGAGCCACTCATGCTCTATGGTGGGTAGCTGCATGGAGATTAACTTTCTCCACTATATTAAGTGAAACCACTAACGCACAACTCCTTCCATCAATGACCATACAACATACCTTCCCTTGGAGAGTACATCGAAAAGGAAAAGATGTACTATAATTGTTCTTCTTTGGCTCCTAGGTCCACCAAATGGTATTCATAGTACCATTCATCAACCTCCTTCACTACAATGACCCCAATGCCCATGCTCATTGATTATGCATTCTTTAATTAAACCCATAATTCAAACTGATAAGCCTGATGATTGGGGCATTACTACCATCCGAAAGGACTAGGATTTAAGCATGTCCACTACATATGACATAGCTAAGCAATGGTCACAATCGTACAAATTCGGATATTATGAAAACATATACAAATAGCAGCTAACCTCCATAAGGTTTACACATCACAATAGAGCAATTCTCCTTAAAGTTTACAACTTTGTTAACTGAATATCTTAAAATTCAATTCCCAAAATATTCTTGAACCAACATCATCATTGACCCCTCCGTATTCCCTGCTCACTTACTTTCTTCAGCTGGTTTGCTACCATGAGGGTGATTCGCTGAGCATTTGCCTAAAACAAAACATGGCTAACATTTTAAAATATGAGTCGAAGCTCAGTACATGCATTCCTGTATTATTAAATGATCACTAAAAAAATTATTGGGCGCCTGCTTTGCAATTCATTTTACTTTAAAACACTTAATGAGATAAATGTACAACTGTATTACCAGTTATTAGCGACTAATAAACCCTATGAAGTTGTTATGATATATAGATACGTGCGCACCTACCAAGCTGATCGAGAGATCTAACCTGAGGCCACGTAGATAACTGAAGGGTGAGTTCCCTAAAAATGATAACTAAAGGGGTTACTAACTAAGCGATAAATCATTAAGCAAACGAATTCATTGATACACTTGCGAACACATTATAACTTTCTAATTTCGAAAGATACAGGCGATGGACGTACCTGGGGCATTTAAAATGCAATCACACTTGATAATATTCATGCATAGTGAGGAACGATAGATTAGGCATCGTTTCTGCTTAAGAAATGTAATAACAGGCATATGTAGCTAGTAAACAATGCTCACTTCCATAATTTGTAACTTTAGTAGAAATTGATTAATTAAATGGAATGCATAACTCAACATTTCAACATAAGATACATTACACGAAGATGATTTGAAAACTAAATATACTAAAGTACTTTAATTGAAGGTAAAATAAATTGGAGCAAAATAGACCAAAGTAAAATAATTCGGATTATAATGAAAAGGCTTTGATGGTTATAATTGGAATATGGGTGTTTAATATTTTTGAAATGAATAACAAGGGCTTGAGGCCAAGAGGGGTGTAATTGGGTTCGCAATTGCTTTGATGACACTGACTTGGCCCAACAAGCACTGTCCTTGAGTCATTACTTTCCCCAGTTCTGCAATTTCATTCACATGCTATTAACTCAATTTTTCAACCAACTGAGTTTTTAACAACAATTAAAGTTGTTAAACTCCCTAAACTTCATATCTTCATTGCAATGCCCGTAATTATTTAAAATCCCTTAATTAAGCTCCCAATTTTTTTTCTCGTAAATCACGATAAATGCCTTTTTTAGGCCCATTGACCTTTGTTTCCTTCTTGTCCTTACCTTATATAAGCTAAAGTGCTCAAGAACTATCTCATAATCATCCTTACATATTTTTCAATCTTTTTCTTGACAAAAACACTCAAAAGGTTCCAATAAACTCACTTATTCTAAATATCAAACCAAATAACGCATGGTCATGAAACCCTAGGTTATGTCTAAGTCATATTTACATCCAACCCACCAAAGAAAAGACTTAACAAGATCACCCATGACCTTAGATTCATTTTTTTTCACACGAAGAATGAAAACAATCAAATAAACAACACAAGCTCCCATCTTCTTGATTCAAACCCACTTGATTAAGTTCAAGCTCAACTCCACAATATCTAACATCTCCAAAAACAATAAAATTTGCACGCTAGAATTTGTTTTGATCATAAAAACATAAATCATAACTAAAATGATGACCATAACCAAAATTCATCAACATAGAGTTACGGTTTTAACTCAGTTTGAACTTAGATTCAGAGAAGAGGGAGTATAGAGAGGTGGGGTTTGTGGTGGTTGCTAGTGCTGGGGGTGATGGAGTGGCTGGCGATAGCCACTAGGTGGCGGCAGTAGTAGTATGCACACGGCAGTAGGTGTAGGGGAGGGGAAATCGGGTTGGGGAGAGAGATAAAGAAGAAGAAGAAGAGAACTTGTATTTTTCTTCTTGAAAACTTAGACATATCTTGATATTTTGGATGATTTTATATATTCAGAAAGTACCTTTTTGCTAATTAAAATTAGACATAAGAAATGTTAATTAACTAAATTCATTAATAGCAATTCTTAGGCTTCAAATTGGGCCCAAAAAAAAACACCTTTGCGACAAATATTTTTACGTAGCTCAAAATTAAATTTTTGTAATGTAATTAAAAATAATATAACGTTTAATCACATTTACTAGGGCCTACTATCGATTCACCCTAAATTGCGATGACAATTGAAACTCGAATTGTAAAGTGGAGCCCAAAATGAATTTTTCCCAACTGAAATGATTAAATGTGATAAATAGATGCAAGACATTAATAACATCACTTAGTTAAATAAATAAATAAACACAATTTTGGGTCAGGTTGTTACAGACTTCCCCTATTAAAGTGTTTCATCCTAGGAACTTATGAGTTTTATCAAAGATGTAAGCTTACCTCAAACATGAGTGGGTATTTGGCTTTCATTTCTTCCTCAATTCCAAGGTTGCTTCAAAGGAGGTATGATTTGTCCAAAGTACTTTAACTAAAGCTATTTTGCTTGTTGCATAGCTGCTTAGTCCTTTGACCTAGTATCTAGATCGGTCGCTCTTCGTACACTAGATCCCTGGTGACTTTAATGATTTCACTTACAGCACCATGGTCAGGATCCAAAATGTACTGCCTCAGCTGTGAGACATGAAACGGGTTATGTACGTGTTAGAGTTCGATAGGCAGATCCAGTCGATAAGCTGCAGGATTCAGTCTTTCAATGAATGCATATTGTCGAATATATCTTGGGCTTAATTTGCCTCACACACCAAACCTCTTTTACTTTTAGTTGGTGAAACTTTCATGATAACTTTATCATATACTCGAAACTCCAGATGCCTTCTTCTTTTGTAAACATAGTTTTTCTATTGGCTCTGGGCAACCCGTATAGCTTTTTAATCTTCCTTATAATTCTAGTAGTTTGTTGAATCAGTTCTGGGCCCAAGGTCAATGTTTAATCTAAGTCATTCCAAGACAATGGGGGTCTACATTTTCTTCCATATAGAGCCTTAAGAGGGCCATTTTACTGGTGGAATGGTAGCTATTGTTATAGTAAAACTCCACCAACGGTAAGTCGTCTTCTCATTTCCTTTGGAACTCCCACACACAAGCTCTTAATATGTCTTCTAAAATCTTATTCAATCTTTCGGTTTGCACATCTTTTTCAAGATGATAGAAGCTACGAAAATTCAATTTGGTTGTAAAGACTTTTGAAGTGCTTGCCAAAAGAAATGGGCTTCAAATCTCTAATCTTTATCTTACATTATGTCCATTGGAATTCCATGAAATTAAACTATCTCCTTAACATATAACTTGTTAGTTTTTCAACTCTGCAAGTATCCCAAATTTCCAAAAAATGGGCTAATTTAGTTAGTCGATCAGCTATTACCCATATGGAATTCTTGTTTGAAGCAAAAAAAACTAAACCAATGACAAAGTCCATTGAGATTGAGTTCCACGTCCAAGTGGGGATTTCTAAAGGTCATCGTTCACCCAAAGGACACTAATGCCCTGGTTTAACCATTTGGCAAATTAAATACTTCGCAGAATAGTCTATGATCTCTTTCTTCATATTATTCCACAAAAATTATTGTCTCTATACATCTTGGTGCCTCCTGAGTGCAACGTGTATTGGGTGCTAAGACCGCCATCTAAGCTCTTCTTCCTTAATTCCTCATTTTTCGATGCACACAAACGATTTGAAATTGCAAGGTTTCCTCCTCGTGTACAACCAATCCAAGCGACTTCCCTCCCTTAAGATTTTGCTTTATCCTTTAGAGTTCAAGGTCATCTTCCTAGTCCACTCGAGTTTCCTCCATTATGGATGGCTGTAAAGTAAGTGTTGACAATTGAACACTTGCTTCCCTGTGTGATACTAACTAAACACCCAAGTGCTCAAGTTCTCTTAAGAGCTTCAACTAGGTAATCACTATAGTCTTCAAGCTATGTTGTGCCTCCTTGGTCAGGGCCTCTACCACAACATTTACATTCCATGGGGTGATATTGGATCTGTAAGTGATAATATTTAAGCCATTCTAGCCAATGCCTTTGTCTCAAATTGAGCTCTTTTTTTTAGTGAAGGTATACTTTAGACTTTGATGACTTCTACAAAAGATACAAGATACTTCATATAAGTAATGTCTCTAAATTTTCAATGCGAAGACCATAGTCACTAGCTCGAAGTCATGGGTAGGGTAATTTCTCTCATAAGGGTTGAGCTGTCAGGATGCATAAGCTACGACTTTATCTTCTTGCATTAGGGCACAACCCAACCCATTCTCGTAGCACTACAGATAGTGTAATCTTTACCTTCTACTACCAGTGCTGGGATTGGGGCCTTGGACACTTTGCAATGGATTTCCCCTTCTACAATTGGTTAGGGGATATGATATTTTTTTAATAAAAAAATCCTTCAGAAACCTTCGATGATAGCCAGCTAAACCCAAGAAGCTTGTAATCTTAATGACATTGGTGCGCCTTGGACACTCTGCAATTGATTTCAGCTTCTGTGGGTCAACCTTAATCGTTTCCTTTAGAACTACATGTCTAAAAAATGCTATTTCTTCTAACCAGAACAAGCACTTCTCTAATTTGCCATATAATTGGTGTTCCCTTATGTTCAACAACACTGTCTTCGAATGAGTAATGTGTTCATATTTGTCCTTCGATTATATTAAGATGTCATCCACAAACTTGCCTAAATAGGGTCTGAAAACGCTATTCATAAGATCCATAAATGCCACAGGGGAATTGGCCAGGCTAAAGAGCATCACCATGAATTTATAGTGACCATACCTCGTCCTAAATGCGATTTTGGTGACATTTTCAGGTTGAATCCTAAGCTAGTGGTATCCCAAACTCTGAATCAATCATGGAAAAGACTCTTGTTCCTTGTAGTTGATCAAATAAATGATCAATTTGGGGTAAACGGTATTTGTTTTTTACGGTGATATTATTCAGCTCTCTGTAATCGATGCACAACCACAAGGTTTCATACTTCTTACAAATAAAACTAGGGCACCCCATGGTTCTGCACTTGGTCTAATAAATCCCTTCTATAATGACTCATCTAATTCAATCTTCAGTTCCCTAAGCTCTACTGGGGCCATAAGATATGGAGCTTTGGAGATAGGTTGGGCACGGAGGACTAATTCAATCTCAAAATCAATTTCTCTTTCCGAGGCGGCTCCTGGTAATTGTTCAGGAAACTATCTCTAAAGTCACAAAGTACAAGAATATGTTCAACCTTTTTTTTCCCCTTTTCTTCAGTGACAATGGTATAACACCAATACCCAACACATCCTTGACATAATAGCCTACTTGCTTTCATAACAGAAATCAAGGGACATGATTTTTCCTCTCTTTGCCCATAAAAACATATGTCTCTCCTTTTTAATCCCTCAAAAGAACCTCAAGATCTGCACAATCAACCTTAGCCTCATAAGTATGTAACCAATGCAAATCAAATTGGATCAAGTATCTTGGAATATAATTCTACCAATGGTAACAAAGACAAGGTTTTAAGAGGTGGGGCACATAACGATAGACTCATAGGGTAACTTGATTCTATAATTGGTTTTTGCCTTAACATACTCAACAATCAATTGCATTGCAGATCGGGCTGATATGTATGAATAATTGGCACCTGAATCAAACAATACAAAACATGACTTTGAACTTTAAAAGAGAGTTTTACCTCAGCTGTTCGCTCATATAATTCTTGGTAGGTATGGATTGATTAACTAACTAACTGATTGCGAATATAGAAAGCTAAAGCCTCTTTAAATATCCTCATCTTCAGCCTTTCAGATGACACAAACTCAGGAGCAAACCTAAATAGTTCTATAAACTTACTAGCACATTACATTGCCATCACACTACCACTCATCTTCAATTCCATAAATTCTTTTTCCTTCTGTTGTTAAGCCATAACGGGATAAAATTTGGCTCTCAGTTGTTTAGGAATTTATTCAAAGTGAAATCAGGTCCTAGTAGCCTATTCTTAACAGTGTTCCACCAGACGTTCACTTACCTAATCATGTTAAACGTCCCCATGTTCATCTTTTCTCATCCGCAGCCTTACTACTATGAAAATCTTCTCCATTCCTATAATCCATTCTTCTAATTTTACTAAGTCACACTTTCCATCACGTACTTTAGGGCTACCCTATTTGCTAATTATTTGACTTTAGGAGCGATTTCAAAAGGTGTTGGCGGAATTCATTTATCAACTTATACACCAAGGTCTGCTTTAGTTAGGGTTCCCCATATTACTACCCAACTCATGGGGGAAGAAATCAGGGCATTCTATTAAGGTTTGATGGCACATTACGTGAAGCTTGGTCACCTGATCCTTAACCCTAATAAGTACTTAAAGTGCATATCATTTCAGGGTCAAGTTGTAACATTTTTAGAGAGAATTATGTGCTTTATGACATAATCTGTACTCTCATTCTTGATTTTTGCTTGGGTATGGTTCTTTAATGATATTTATAAGATTTTAGACCATTTGACCCTCGTTTGAGTGATAGTTGACCCCCTACGGATGGCCCTGAGTTGCCATGCTAGTGGAGCAAGAGAAGAATAGAAGAATTCAGTTAAAGCCAAGACCACGGTCCAACCGTGGTGGATGCCATAGATGATGGGAAGCCTATAACTAGTAGCCTCTTCATCATCCTTCATTCTGCAGCAGAGGATGCTCTGTTTGTTGCTTAAAAGGCATGTTCCAAGGTAGAAAAAAGAGAGTTTTTGAGAGCAACCATAGCCATTTTCACTACTTCTCTCACATCTTTCTCTTAATTTAGTTTATTTTTAGGTCAGTTTCGAGGTTTGAAAGGAGACGCTTTGTTCTTGGAGGCTTGAAGATTGTTGCACAATTCAAGCGCGGCCACAGCTGTAAAGTTTTCCTTTCTTCCTCTGAATTTGTTCTTAAACTCTTGTTTTTTTGTTGAATTAGAAATATGAGTGAGTAGTTTTATCTTATCTAGGGATTTGTAAGCCATAGCATTGTAGTTGGATCCCTTATCTTTGAAAGTGTGTGCTTATTTCATGTTTGGATTGATTCATGTGTATCTTGAAATTTGAATTTCGTGAGTGGAATTTGGCCAATTTTTCTTGGACGGATAACAATTGAAGTACAAGATTGTTATACTATGTTCTGCGGTATGGAGGAGAAAGCGTTTTCTCCATATTCTTCCTTATCAGATGCATTTCCCCTTTATCTTGAGATTGACATGGAGGATGTTTTGAATTATCAAGATCCTCCCGATTTTGATTTGATTACCACTGAGGTTCTGACCACGGGTATGTTAAGGTGGAGTTTGTTGCTCCTACGCCACCTACCATACCCAAGGTTAAGGCTATGCTTCTATTGAGTCTACCATGAGTGGTTACTATAGGTTTGCCTAAGCAGTTCTCTCCTTGGCTCCTATGGAAGGAGTTTACGTAGACTTTGATTTGGGGATTAAACAAGATGATAGTGGCTAGTGTGATGGATCACAGACTCAGTTTGTTTTGTTCACCGATAATATGTTAGAGCATAAATTGATGATGATGAACGACCTCTAACCCGTGCTTCTATGGTGGTACCTTCGGTTGAAGCAATACAATTTTGTGTTTGCGATACAAATGACACACATACTCTTACCAATCGCGACTGCACATAGAAGCAGGGTCAAGCTCTTGACCTTAAAAAGGCGCTTCTTGGGAGGCAACCCAAGCCCCTTTTGTAGCCTTGATTCGCTTTTAAGGTACTTTTTCTTAACAAAGAGAGTGAAAATAAATAAAACAAAGGAGTAAAATTATTTAAAAAAAATTAGAGAGAAAAAAGAGAAGTAAACGCATGAATAAAAGAAGGAAAAAATGTTAGGCATCACGGTCCATATCACTCAAATACGACCTATGGCGTGCCCACCTAGCAAAATAAAAAAACCGGTGTCCAGCAATCACCACGGTCTGACCGTGGCGAGCTGCTACTGGCCGCAGTAAAGGGTTTTTACTGTGGCGATCGTTCACCTTTCCCCACTTTCATCTTCTACCTCGACACACTCTCTACCTCACTCTTTCTCTCTATAAAACTTCCATTGTTAAACCTTTATTTGTCACCTAGTTTCTTCTCGTTTTCACTCAATTTTCACTCAAAATCTACCCTTTTCTCTTAATCTTTCACTTTCTCCAACAAATTTCACCTCTTTCAACCATCTCTTCTCCAACCTCCTCTCACCTCCACCCATCCACCATAACTATGTTCTTCTCTCTCTAATCCTTCCTCTGTTTGACTTAAGTTTTCCATTTTTCTTTCTTACATCTTTGTTTTAGGTTTTTGTTTCAATTTTTCTTACATTTTGCACCCATGGCACCCACCAAGAGCTAAACGAGCATCAAGGAGGAAGGAACATCTAGCCAAGCACCATCCCGACCCCAACAGACTTCCCTAAGTTCCACCACTGCACGGGCCGGAGGTAACATTCCTCATCCTCTTGGTTTAACTAACCCCGACCATGTTGCTAGATATACTTGGTTGAATGAATGAATGGTTATTGCAACTCGTTACTATGATGAGGAATGATTAGGTTGTTTAGGGTTGTTAGATGATATACAATGGTTGTTTGCATGTGGGAGGGACATGGGCCATTTCATTGAGATGAAGGAGCATACATATCGAGACCTTACCTTAGAATTCCTTAGTACTTTGCATGTTGAGGTCACTTGAGGGCCTCAATGTCAAGCGAGATACGTTTCCATTTATTTGCAATGGCAATTTTATGAGTTGAACTTAGATACCTTCAATAGTATATTTGGCTTTCCAGCTGGCATGGATTTACTAAATCGCCAAGCCCCCTGAGAATTCAACCAATATGCCTTTTGGGGGGAGCTCTCAGGGAGTGTTAGGTAGAGCACTAGATCTTCCAAGTGCACTCACATTAGGAACCCTTGCATTTGGGTAGCTTAGCATACACTTGCTTGTTGTCTCTTTGCTCAAGATGATAGTTTGAATGTTCCGACATTGCCTGAGTTATACTTTATGTCATGTATGCTTGATGGTGTTCAACTTGACCCTGGGCCGGTCTTGGCTCGACAGTTGTATAGTGTTGCTGTTAGCACGAAGTGTAGGATAGTCACATGTGGTATCATCACAACCATTACTAGAGTTTTTGGTGTTTAGCCCAACCCTAAGGATCAAGTATCTGGGTCTAAGCAGCTTCATCAAGTTGCTTTTGAGATACTGAACTTTTGTAGAGTGGAGGTTGGACATTTGTGCTGGATGTACTTTGGGGATCGCCTTTTGCCGCTTCCCAATGTTGATCGCACTGCCTTACTTCACCGGGCTAACGTTTACTGGGTAGTTGGTGATGCTAAGGTCATTCAAGCTGCATCTCCTCTACCCTCGTCAATTAGTCAAGTCGGACCTAATTCCTCTTCCCAACCACCCTCCATCGACAATGCTGACCTACAAGCCACCCTTCGGTGCATTCAGGAGCAGCAAGTGTCCCTTCGAGCCTATGTTGCATATGAGAATGCCACTCTTTGTGACTTTGTCCAAGAGCGCACAATGAGCTTCGTGGGATGCTTGCTACCAAGACCAAGTACATTCAAGATTATTAGGCTCGTTTAGAGACCTGGCGAGATTGGCGTATCTCTTACGGTCAACCACCTTACCTTCCTTCCTGAGCTCCATTTTGATTGCTTTTTGCTACTCCCCTTTCCTTTTCTAGTCTATCCACACATTAAGGACATCGTTTGCTCATGCATGGAGGAGTTAGTTAGTTATTTGATGGCAGTTGATGCCTGACTTAATTTGGTGTGTGTTTGTGTATATCTTGTATATATTCTTCATGTTTGCATTTAGAGTTGCATTGTAGGTTGTAGTTTTATGTAGTTAGAGCATGTTGGAAGTACATTTAGGTTTCTTTTGATTTTAGGTTGCATTTTGGGTTTTTATAGATTCTTTTCATAGTTTTTGCATTTTGTTGGTATTGTTATTAGGATCATGCATCTTCTAAACCCAAAAAAAAACTGAAAAAATTTTAAAAAGAGAAAAATCTTCCGATGATGATCTTTGTAGATTAGGTAGACTTCTTTGGTTTAACTGATCCTTTTATTTGCTCAATTGTGCATAAAAGTATTTGAGAATGAGTTTGCGAAAATGAGCTTTATGTTTTGACCATATGTTGAGTGCAAATTGATTACCCCATGACTCTTTAAATGAATATTGGCATATGTGTACTAATAAGCTAGTTATGATCTTAGTAGATAACCCCTGAGGCTTTAAGCTTTTAAAGACTAATTTATCAGTTTAGTCTCTTCTGAATTCATGGGTTACTCTTCCTAGGCATCATTTCTCTAGAACTTGCTTTGACTCCCATTAAAGATCACATTTTGCATATGCACTTAGACAACATGATTGAGGCATTCTTTGTCTTGTTAACCCCAAAAGCCAAATAGTCACCCTTCATTATATCCCCTGCTAGCCCCTTTGAGCCTATATCCATTTTTATTGATTTTAACTTCCATACATAGCCTTTGGCCAAACATTTGTCTAACCCTTAAGCCAAGACTAGAGGAGCACTTCAATTAGGAGTTAGTAAGGTGTAATTGAGAATCTGTTTGGTGGATTTGGTTGGTTGGTTGTTTGGCCAAATATTTGTGTTCTTATGTCATGCGTAAGAAATCTCTTGTCTTATTGAACAAAGCTTAGAGAAGAGTTAAAATTCAAAGTTTGATAAGAATCTCCTAGGCCAACTCTTTTGAAGAAAACAAAGCAAGTAAAAACGAAAAAAAGAAACAAAAAAAAGGAATAAAAAGAGTGTTGCACTTGTTTGGATTGTAAAAAGTACGTATGACATTCAACTCTTTGCTCTTTATTTGGTTGTGTAGGGGGATATATTTTGTAGTTGAATTGTATTGGTTGAAGAAGAATGTTGAATGAGTGCATTGGAAACGTTTGGCTCTTAATCTATGGCTTCCAGCTCCACATTTGCAAAACATTCGTTCCCCTTTTACCTTCACCCATGGCCCTGTTACAACCTGATAAAGTCCTCAATATCATCCAATGTGTATTGCATACTAGTGATAACGAATTAGAGAATCTTATGAAGCCTATGGTAGATGTGAGTCTATGGACTGAGAATTGAGGGAACCTTCTTACAGTTTTAAACACGTGTGTCATAAGTGCCATATGACTATAGTAAGGTTCTACCAGCATTCATGGCTCCATTTGTTTCATTTGTTAATGTGATTGCATTTGATGGTTTTGGGAGATTGATTCAAATTTCAAACTGTGGTTTATCAAATGATTTCAAAAGCTTCTTTTCCTAATCTGCTTATTAAATGGTTCTTGTACTTTCGGGCTAACCTAAGATCGGCTTTGCTATTGAGATGCTACCAATGTCTATCCTTAGGAGGTTGTTAGTAACTTTCAGTCTTACTATTGCCTAGGACAAGCAACGATTCAACTAGGGGGCATTTCATAAGTGCTTAAAGTGCATATCATTTAGGCTCATTTTGCAGCATTTTTAGAGAGAATTATGTGCTTTATGACACAATTTGTAGTCCTATTCTTGTTTTATGCTTGGTTGTGGTTCTTGGATGGTGTTTACAGGATTTTAGACCATTTGACCGGCATTTGACCCTCATTTGAGTGTATGTTGACCCCTCACAGATTGCCCTAAGTTTCCATGCTCGTGGGGCAAGAGAAAAGTAGAAAAATTCAATTTTAGCTAAGACCACAGTCCAGCTGTGGTGGATGTCACAGACCATGGTGAGCCTGTGACTGCTAGCCTCTTCATCTTCCTTCATTGTGCGGTTAAGGATGCTCGGTTTGCTACTTAAAAGGTGTGTTCTAAGGTAGGAAGGACAGAGTTTTTGACAGCAACCATAACCATTTTCAGTACTTCTCTCACATATTTCTATTAGTTTAGTTTAGTTTGAGTTTAGTTTTGAGGTTTGACCGGAGAACATTTATTTTTGGGGGTTTGAAGATTGTTGCACTATTCAAGGGCTACCATATTTGTAAAGTTTTCCTTCCTTCCTCTTAATTTGTTCTTAAACTCTAGTTTTTTTGTTGAATTAGAAATACGAGTGAGAATTTTATCTAATATGGCATCTTGTTAGTCATAGTATTGTAGTTGGATCCCTTATATTTGAAAGCTTGTGCTTATTTCATGTTTGGATTGATTCATGTCTATCTTGAAATTGGAATGTTGTGAGTGGAATATAGCCAATTTTGGTTGCTTATGTCAGGCAGTTGAATGAAGTAGTGAAAGGTGGAACTCACTACTCGATCGTCTTGATAGAACTTAATTTAGCAAAACTCAAGGGAGAATTGTTCGTTAAGGGGAGACTTAACATTCATAGATCTTTAACCTAGACTAAATCAAAGACACTTGAGAGAGTGTTAGTTTACTTTGTTTAGGCAATTTAGTTCGCTTCGAAACAAAGGATGAAATTCAAGTCGATCAATCTATGAGAAGTGCATGCTTAACTCTGTGATCCAACTCATTACTTGGTGAATCAAATTCCTTGATGCTTTACTCTGATTGAATTTTTGAATACTTAATTAGTTTATTTAACCCACTTCATTGAAAGAATTGATCGCTTAGCAATTTCAGTAGGTCATTGACTGGATAGATTACTTTGCTCTTTAAGGACGATCTTTTATTCTCCACTACAACATCCGTGTGCTTACGAATGTGTTAGAAC
Source organism: Selenicereus undatus (assembly GCA_017589665.1). NCBI lineage: Eukaryota > Viridiplantae > Streptophyta > Magnoliopsida > Caryophyllales > Cactaceae > Selenicereus > Selenicereus undatus. The sequence continues at coordinate 55,660,830 of JACYFF010031959.1, read as the reverse complement.
CTAAGCTGAATTATCTCTGCATTATTTTGCCATGATTCAGACATTGTTACTATATATTAAGCTGAGCAATCCAATCGCTTCACTACAACCAACATATAAGATCCGTGTACATAACAGATACAAACCAACATGGTTTAAGTATTATTAAAACTTATTCCAAAAGCTTCATTATATCGTTACGATAATTGTTCACTTACATACATGTACATGGTCCAACAAAAGAATATTACATCCAGCTAACTACCCAAAGTCAACCTTTACTCCTACCTCCTAACTAAAGCAGTACCTAGCCCCAATAAACTAAGCCTCCCACATGCTCAAAAGCAGGCCGAATTAGTCAACACAGTCGAAAGGATCTATCTGACTATATATAATGTCATAACCTGCTCGAAATTCATCTATCCAACCGACCGTACTATATACATGTAGGGCTCAAAATGTAACATAAATGAGGGATCAGCACCTAAATCAATGTAGCGATCCCTAGATAGATCCTAGTCTGGGTCAAACTCATCCCTAAGCTCCTCGCCCGAGTCAAAACTACTGTCTTGAGCGCCCAACTCTGCATCCTTGACAACATGTTTAGGCTAATGCTCCCGCTACTTTGGGAGCTCTTGTGGATCCTCCATGAGCTTGTCATCAAAACTAAACTCCACTACCTCTGGTGTATCAACGAGATCCACGACAATGTGAACCTTCCCTGATGCATCAGATAGAGGGATCCCTCTCAAAATTTCTACAACTTTGGTCTGCCAGCCGGTTGAGGAGTGTCCGGTCATATGGTGATGGCGGTTCCTAAGCAAGTGCAAGTGCCGCTAGAAGGGGAAACTGCAAAGTATAAAGAAAATATATGCTGTAGAGTGTCCCTGCTAATCCCTCTCTGCTCAAACTCCTCCCTAAGTAACAGCTCTGTGGTCATGGTAGCCCAAGCCCCTTTAAGCTGGAAGCTATATCTATCCCATTCTGGGCTCTAATAGTTTGAAATCATGATAGTGGGTCCTAAACTCGATCCAAGGGGCACCTGTAGGCAAGGACCACATAAAACTTAAAAAAAAAGTGTATAGACTGTAACACCATAAAACATAAAAAAAAGTGTTCTTTATGTGGGCTACGACACAATCATGTTGTAAGGAGATACAAGTGACCACATAAATACCCGACATCATATTCACTGTGTACGAATCCATGTAACAAGGAAGAACATATAAGAAGAACATGTGATAGATAAAAAGGCATTTCTATTATCAAAAATCTCTAACGATATATTATTAACCTTCCCTAACCAAACTTCTCACCCTCCTATCCCTACTTTCCATACTGCATATTCGACTAAGGAAAAACAAAGCTAGCTCCCATGCCGAAACGGAACTCCCCCAATGCGCATGTCGCACTGACAGTATAATCTATAATTAAACCCTTAATTATAACCGATAAACCTAATGATTAGGGTGTTACAGCCGTCCAGAAGGACAAGGCTTCAAGCATGTGCACGACATATGACGTAAGTAAGCATAGATCATAGTCACACACATTCGGGCAATATCACACCGTAAACAAATAGATGCTAATCACCATAAGGTTGACACATCATAATTGAGTAATTCTCTATAAAGTTTACAAATTCGTCAATTGAAGATCTCGACCTTCAATTCCCAAAACATTCATGAACCAACTTCATTACCGATCGCTCCATATTCCCTTGCTCAGTTACTTTCTTTAGTAGGTTTGCTAGCATGAGGGTGATTCACTGAGAATTTGGCTAAACAAAAAGTGACAAGCATTTTAAAATGTGAGCCGAAGCTCAGCACATGCACTACTGTATTGTTGAATGATCACTGAAAAACTAGTCGGACGTCTGCTTTGCAATTCATTTTACTTTAAAATTGTAAATGAGATGAGTGTGAAATTGTGTTGCCAGTTATTATCCGGTGGTGAACCTGTTGTAACTAATATGATATATAAATTGGTGCACCTGTCAGGCTGATAAGAAGACCTAGCTTAAGGTCGCATAAGTACTGAAGGGCGAATGCCCTATAAATGACGCCTGATGGTGTTAATGATTAAATGATGAATCACTGAGTAAACTGATACATTGATATACTTACTGAGACATTAGAACATTGATAAATCCATTCTGACTTCTAAAGATACCAGTAATGGACGTACCTGTGGTGTTTAAAGTACAATCGATATTCATGCACGATGAGGAACAATAGATTAGGCCCCAATTCTCCGTAAAAGATGTAATGATAAGTGTCTAACACTGCCGCAAGCGCATGGGTGTTCGTGGTATAGATAAAAGATATCGTTCCTCACGGACTAAAGTAATCTATCCAGCCTAGTCTTGTCAAAATATGATAAGCAAAACTCAATTTCAAATGGATTCGATTAACTACTGGAAATAAACTTGTCTAAATCAATAAAAGAAAAACGTCTAGGAATTTTTACTGTTGTGGAATAGAATTGGATCAAAATGAATAAACATGTGCTATTCTTTGATTGGTTAATTCCGAGGAATTATAATCTTGTCAAGAAACTTGATCTATTCTTTCGAAATCAATCAAATTTGCCTAAACTAAGCAAACGTCCTTCTTTCAATCTAATTTGACTTAGTCCAAGTTTAATATATTCAATTACTTACTAGCCCTCCTAACATATAAATCTCCCTTTCGAGACGAAGTTATGCTATGTCTATTTAAACAGTCCAACAACCAAATGTTGTCTTTCAAATGTTTACTCAATTGTTTCAAGTGTGCAAGTAAATTTTGGCCAAATATCAACTCACAACATATCAAACACTTGATAAAACGGAATCAAACCTACCACGAAAATAAGCAAAATTCTTTAAAAATCAAAACATGATCCAATATCAATTCCAAAAACCACTAAATTCCTAGAGAAAAACTACTCAGACATGATAAAAGATAAACTAACCAAAAAGATCGGGGAAATCTTGAGTGGAAGGGACTCAAATGGCCTTCACCAAGGGCTTCAGAACTGCCTCAGGATCAAAACTCTCACACTCAAAACCCTCTCAAAACTAAACAAAGAACAAAAATTAAGAGAAAACAAACTAAACTAAACTTCTCTAATCCTACTTGTTTGCTTTGGATTGCCTTGGAGATGCTCTTCCTTTGCTGCAGAACGTTCCCATTTATGGAAAACTTTGATCGATCTCAGCCGCACAGCCGAGGGAAAATAAAGAGGCAACAGGTACAGGCGTACCACAGTCTGACTGTGGTCTACACGGGATCTGGGTGTTTGCTCTTTCTTTGCTCTACGATCAAGGCATAACATGGATGATCGTGGGGGAGGCTGAAATACATCCATTGAAGGGCAAAGGCTGGGTAAAAAGGCTAAAAATCCTGTAAAACACATAAAACAACTACACCCAAGCATAAATCGAGAATAGGAGAGTAAATAACATCATTAACAACAAAGTTCTCCTAAAAACGAGGCGAAAGAGCCCTAAAAAGGTGTACATATTAAGCACTTATCAAACTCCCCCATGCTTAAACTGTTGCTTATCGTCAAGCAATGCAATGATTAAATACATACACAACGTCCTCAGGATATACATAGGTAACTTTCAAATGGCAAGGATGATCCCAAAAAGATGCAAAAATATAGTTAAGAATTAGAATAGGGAATGAAATTTCAAAAATTTTTTATGGACCATGATGCAAAATTTGAACCAATCTTCCTCCAAATTATCAAATACAAACATTCTAGCATATGAAACGAGTAAGACTAGCGGGGCCGATAGAACCTTACTATGGTTATGTGGCACTCAGCACTTATGTGTTTGACGATGTATATATATGAAGTTCTCTCAATTCTCATTCCTTGGACACAAATCTACCTTAAGCTTGATAAGATTCTCAAATTCACCACCATTAAAACGCAAATACATTAAACAATCATGGGGGCTTTCACAGGGATGTAACGGGGCTTAGGGTAAAGCTGAGAGGGGAACAAACATTTTTGGAATTGCAGAGCTAAAAGCCGTAGACTAAGAGCTTAAATAATTCCAATACATCATACTACATCCTTGTCGAACCTTATCAACTTATGAACAAAATAAATCCCAAATGAAAAGAGATAGAGTCGAAAATCGCTAATATCATTCATGTAACGCCCCCAAAAAACTAATGACTTGATTTACGGAAAACTACAGCGGAAGACTTAATGATTTAAGGTGCTACCGTCGTCCTGATAAGGATAAGGCTCACTGAAACCATTTAATCTTGCAACTCAAGTTCAAATCACAGTATCTATTAAACTGAAACACTTCAAGACAAAGCCCATAATAGTTCAATCTTCAATATAATTGCCTTAATCATACCATATGCTAACTCGCACTCCACACTACCCAAGTATAGACCCAACTTGACCTGGACATCGATCCCAACATTCATGGTGTGCTGAATCCACTGTGAGCATCTGATGACTCCCAAAAGGGCTTGCTAATTGGAGAAACATGTGATACTTCATCACCTAAAATGACCACATGAAAACAATTCAAAAATATGTGCAAAAACTCAGTACATGCATTCATGTATTGTAAAATGAGCATAGAAACACTATTGATGGGTACCCGCCTTTGCAATTCATTTAGTTTGCAATAATAATGAAAATGAAAGTAATATGAAACTGAATTGCTCATTATTATCTGCATGTGAAGCCCTTGCAATGATATGATCTATACATAGGTGTACACCTACCAATCCGATCAAGAGTTAGCCTGAAGCCGCACAGGTAAATGATGGGCTGACGCCCTATAGATGATAACTGAAGGGGTCAAAAGCTAAATGGCAAATCACTGTATTAACTTATTCATTGATAAACTCATTAAGAGTTGTAACTTGATAAACATGTTCTGCTTTCTAAAGATACAGGCAATGGATGTACCTTGAGTCTTTAAAAATGTCTTCTGACTTGATAAAAGTCAGCAGTTTCATAAATGTCATCTGACTTGAAAAATATTTTATGGCTTGACAACACTTATGTATAACAGGGAACGATAACTAGGCCTCGACTCTGTTTGATAAATGTCATTGTAAGTATATGTAGTCGGTAAATGATCTTTACTCACATAATTGAGTAAGTAAAAGTATGTGGAACAGAAATTGAGTAATTAGATGGTATACATAACTTGGGTATTTCAATATAACTTCAAAACTGAATTGGTGAAAGTAATTAAACTTGATATAAAGTAAAGGAAAGTAAAATAGACCTTAGTGAGAGAAATTAGATTACAAAGGAAAAGGCCTTGATAGTGACAAATGAAGGAGTGGTTGTATCCTTTTCTGAGATAGGTTGCTGATACAGGTTTAAGGCTTGCTGATGTATAGCTTACTTCAAGATAATAGCAAGTACACTAAATTGGGTTGAACAATACATTAGATACACTATGAATTGGGTAAGTAATAAATGATTGAGGCCAAGAGAGATATATCTTGGTTCAAAATAGCACAAACTGCAATAGCTTGGTCTGATAAATATGGTTTGTGAGTCACAACTCTCTCCACTTTTTATATTTCATTAATAAATCCATTAGATATAGAATTCCACCCCAAATGAATCATTGAACTCAAAAGAAGCTATTAAGCTCACTAAGCTTGGTATTTTCTTTGTAATGTTCACAAGTGATTCAAAACTCACAATTAAGCTCCCAAAATGCGTGTTTCTCTTCTTTTCTCTCATAAATCGAGCTGAAAGCCCCTACAAAATCCATGAATGTTTATTTCCTCTTATGATAGCCTTACTTTGGGTAAAATGCTCAAAAACCACTCCATGATAAACCTTACAAAAATTTCGACATATTTCTTTACATCAACATCCACAATCTTCCAATAAATCCATTTACTTACATAATTAGTCCAACCAACCTCTATTGGTCACAAATGGGACTTTCCATTATTCACCAATTTAGAAAAAAATTTGCAGAACATCCATTTTTGAAGCCATTAATATATCCAAACTCCAAACAACTTCATTTACACCTAATTACCTAATTCGTATCCAAAAACAGGGCAATTTTCCTCAAAATTCCGAAACTCATTTATTACACCACCAAAATTCATGATATTTTGCCAAAAACTCCCAAATATTATAGAGAATCTATAGTAAATGTTTTAGTATTTTCCTCCAAGTATACATTGCACAGAAATTGAAATAACAACCCAATTTGCACCAAAGCAGGGTAGTTCACTTCAAAATTTCATAACTCTTACAATACATCTCCAAAATTAACTCACTTTTTCCAGAAATTTCCCAATATCATCTCAAAGCTACAATAAAACTTTCACAAATTTTAGACTAGAACATTATTCCCAGTAATTTAGACAGTGGGTGATTGTAGCAAAAATCCGAAAATATCCATAATCCATGTATGAACAATAAGCGCTAGGTTATGGCCATCTTAAATAAGCATCCAAAACACCAAAAGCAGATATAAAAATGTCATTTAAGGCCTTATATACATAACTCATATCAAAATCACAACAAATGAACAAGCAAGCTTGGATTCAACTTTCAAGATTGAACTCATTTGATCACACTTCCAATTCATCACCCACAACATTAAACATCTCCAAACTCAATAAAAATTACATAATAACTATCAATTTGATAATGTAAACAATAATCACAACTAAAACAAGCCCAAAAATTCAAAATAAAATAAGTTAGGCTTGCTTTGAGTGATTTTGATGGTTGGGCATGATAGGTGGCAGCAAGGGAAATCGGGGCAGCCGGGACGTGGCCGGAAACCACCAGAACTGGCAGCAGCTGCTACCCCTGTTTTCTGCATGTGCGTGAGGTTGAGAGAGAAAGAAGGTTGGGTTTTTGTTATTTTTGTTTGGTGTATTTTGTATGTAAAAATTATGAATTTATAGCCACATATGGCTGTGAATTTTCAACCCAAAAAGTAGCTTTCTGCTACTTAAAATTAGGTGCTAAAATGAGCCATTAGTGAAATAACAAAGTTAGGAAGGTTTTGGACTTTTGTTTTAGGCCGAACAAGCTAACTTCGGGCTTGAAATATTATTCGAAATGGTAGAAAAATTTTAAATTGTTCGGGATTAAAATTTACCGAAGGTAAGAAAATAATTAGTCACTAAATTATACTTACCGATGCCTAATATCAATTCACCTAATATTTAATCAATCAACAAAACTTGAATTAATAATCAATGAAATTAAATTGCAAAGTGGGACCCAAATGAAATATCCCCCAACCGGGATTATTGTATACGATAAATGAAATTGGAAAATTTAAATGATATAAATAAATATGATACATATATAAATTGAGTGTAATTGAATTAATAAGCACGATTTGGTTAAACAAATAACCATGAGTAATTAAATCAATAAATATGATTAATTAAATGAATAAACATGCTTAGCTAAACAAGTAAATATGATTTAAATAAATAATTATGGGTTAGGGTTGGGTTATTACAGTTCATTCCCACCAAGGCTAATCACTTTCTTTGAAATTTTTTCTTTTTCTTTGTTTTCGGTTCGAATTACTTTTTTTTGGGTGATTTCTCTTCATGTATTTTTTTTATTTCTCATTTTTTTTCAAAGCGGAATAGCTAAGGGAATTCCATAACGAACTTTAAAATCAAACTCTTCTCTAAACTTTACACAATAAAATAAGGGACTAATAAAATGTTTGCATCGCTACACCAAATAGCCAAAATTCACTAAAGAGAACAACAATCCACCTTGCCAATGTCCTATCAAACTTGATGTAAAAGAATGTAACCCTCCTCCGGCCTTGGTGATATAAATCCCTCAATGAACACTAATTTGGAGGTCCATGGTAGTCAAGAGAATCCAAATTAGTCATCAAATGTCCAGAGAACCAATCAGATTTTTGCAAGTTTAAGAGGAACTAGTTGTCGGATTAATTCCAGCAAGACACGGAGTTTGTGAGCCCAATTAACTAGGCCTCTTTAAGGTTTAAGTCAAATAGTTCTCTATGGGTGTGAAGTCCAAGATGTTATCTTTCTAGAAAAACAAGTTTCAGCTCATTTGGACTTCATTTGACACTTCTAATCAGCTCTTGAACTGAAACCGTCCAGGCTGCAGTTTTGGGACAATTTATACTTAGTATTGTTTTATTATTTTATAGTCCTAACGACATCCAAATTATGTAATTATTTTTTTGTTAGTTCCATTGGGATGTTTGGCTTATTTGTTATGTTAGGCACAAAGCCATAAGAGCACGTTATGGGGTCCAGGTTAGCTGATTTTGTGAAGCTGCCCAACAGGCATTTGAGACTGCACGACTAGAAAGATCTGGCTAACTAAGGTACTTAATGATGTCCAAATCGTGATTTTAAAAAACGGGTGTTTTCTAAGCATCTTGAGCTTTCCCCCCATTTAAGGAAATCCCAGATTAATTAGCAAAATGTAGT
>JACYFF010031959.1:55612562-55652388 GCA_017589665.1 Selenicereus undatus | reverse complement strand
TCCCTAAACTCAAGCTTAGTGGTGAAATCTTTATCCAAGTGAGAGTTCAGTTTTAACTAGATTAATCTTTGGTGGTGAAACCTATATCCAAGGATTAGTTTGGTTTCTATCCTTTTTCCCTTGATTGTAATCTTTCTTGGTTTTAGCTTTCACTCTTGAATTGAGTTTAAGCTTAAACTTTCAGAGGTACATCAATTTTGGTGTCAGAACAAGTTTAGATCCTGGTCTGAGCCCGGCGCTCTTAAATTCAATCCAAACACATTCCCTAAACACATTCCTTAAATTCATCCCCAAACACAACGAACCCTTAGAATTTGTCCATTATGCCTTTATGTAGGAGCTTGAAGAAAGAGCTGGACTTGATTGATTTTGAGGCCTCGATTGACTTTGAGTACACTAGACTTAAAATCCCAAAATTTCACTGCAAAAAGGAAGAATTTACACGTTGGATTTCTAAGGTGGAGAGAGTGTTTTTTTTATTGCAACCTTGACGACCAAGAGAAGTTCAAAGTGGTTATTTCAAGATTAAGAGGTTGTGTAGCTCAATGGTGGCACAAAGATTAAGAGAAGAAAGAAAGCAAAAGAGAAGGTGAGAACTTGGAACAAGAAGAGAAGTAAGCTGATGGGTGCCTTTTGCCCACCCTCTTGCATGCTCAAACATGTTCCCTACTTCTGCCCCCACTCCGGGACCAACCTTTTAACAAGGGAAGTTCCATTTCCTTTTCTAAACCTGCGGCTCCTCTCTTTCCATGCCACAAGGAATTCAAGCTCCACAAGAGAGTCTACCCACAAACCAGACCCCACTGTAGTCCTTTTGGCAGAAGAAGATGCCTTATGTGCCAAGGACTTGGACACACCATCAGGGACTGCATAGAAATGTTATCACCTTAGTTGAATGGAAAGTCGTGAAGGAGTGCGAGGTTGAGGAAAAGAAAGAAGAAGATGTCGTAGCTAATCAGGAGGAAACTTAAGATGAAGTTGAGGTGAAAGTTGATGAGGGAGAAATAACTCTTTTGGGGAACGTTTCAAGTGGTTTTCAAGGTGATGAGGACCAAAAAAGCGAGAACATCAAGGTATGTGCATTAATCACAAATGGAGAAAACGAGAACACCTTAGCAGCTTTACCCTTCCCTAAACTCCATGAAAGCAAACCACAAAAGAACCATGAGCATCTGAGCCTTTTTCTTACCTGCGAAGAACCATTACTCAAAACCCCCTTAAGATTAAAAAAAGAATGGATTCTTGCTATTCAAGATGAGTACAAAGTTCAACCCTAAGCTATTTGTTAGCCACCTCCATCATTAAACATCCAATGGTATTTTCCATGGTTGGTTTGAAGAAAATAGCTTTTAAGAACAAAACAGGCTTATTTGAAGCGTTAATCATTTTTCAGTCGGAGTCCAATCCACCCATCCATACCCATTGGATTTGAGCGCAAATCCTTCTTAACGAGGGGAGGATGATGTAAATCCCTTAAGGAACACTAATTTTGAGGTCCATGGAAGTCAAGAGAATCCAAATTATTCATCAAATGTCTAGAGAACCAATCAGATTTTTGTAAGTTTAATAGGAACTAGTTATCAGATTAATTCCAACAGCACACGTAGTTTTTGTGAGCCCAATTACTTAGGCCTATTTCAGGTTTAAGTCAATTTTGTTTCTATGGATGTGAAGTCCAAGAAGTTATCTTTCTAGCAAAACAAGTTTTAGCTCATTTGGACTTCATTTCATTCTTTTAATCGGCTCTTGAACTCAAACTGTCCAGGCTGCAGTTTCGGGATAGTTTTTACTCAATTTTATTTTTATTATTTCGTAGTTCAAACAACACCCAAATTATGTAATTCTTTTTATCTTAGTTCAGTTAGGATGTTTAGTTTATTTGGTATGTTAAGAACAAAGCCATAAGAGCACATTATGGGGTCTAGTTTAGTTGATTTTATCAAACTGCCCAGCAGGCGTATGAGACTGCATGACTGGAAAGATCTGGCTTATTAAGGCTTATTAAGGGGGGTTTGAAGACATCCTGAAGTCCCTGCCCCAACTATAAAATGAAATCCCATATTAATTAGCAAAATGCAGTGGCCCAATAGCAGCAAAGACCGAGCTCCATGCTCCACCTAGCAGCCAATTTGTCAGCAAGGGAGTTTTTCCCTCGTAAATGGGTTTCCTCCTTCAAGGTGTGTGTGTACTAGGCTGGTAGCTTAAGCATAGCCATCACAGGTGACTCATGAATGAAGAAAATGCCATGTGTAATAAGATTCTGCCACTTTCCAAGCTCTCATTCAGACACTATGACAAGATGTGGCAAGCATGCATTCCTCTCCTTATTTTAAAGTGGCAGTAATGTATTCTTTCCTTCCAAGGGAGGAAAACATGACTCTTGCTTCCTATGATCATCAAGGACAACTTAAGTTAATCATTTTAAAGCTATTACACTCATTTGTTCTTGTTTTGTATCGGTTATATGCTAAATCGTGTACTTAGGTCTATAACTATACTTAGTAAGCTTCTCTAACATTAAGTGGTCTTTTAATGATTACCTAATGACTAAGGAAAGCCTTAGGCATGCCAATATAAATAGCTTGGCGCTCATTTCGTAACTCAAGTGTTATAAAATTGAAATCAGAAGTTGAGTAATAAACTCCTCTGTGTGTTACTTTAAATTCTCTACTTGCTAATCTCTAATTCGGCTAATTAGAGTTGTGTTCAAGTCAGTCTTAATCTTGATTAGGTTGTGAAATTCGTATCCTAATCTAGGATTAAGGGTCCTAAAACAATTCTTAGTGGTGAAATCTGTATCTAAGAATCGTTTCAGTTCTGTCGATCTTTCAGTTTTTAAGCCATTGAACCTTGTTCAAGGCACGCTTTCTCTTTTTCTCACCACATCATTTCCCTTGTTACCCACGCCATTTCCCTTTCTTCTCAGTAAACACGTAATGCTTTCCTTTCATTCCCTCTTCTTCCGTGTGTGACTACATCACTTAGCTTAAGGGTAAGACAAGTATTTGACCATGGGTTGAAAATAGATGGTTCAAATTGAGAAAAACTATTATAGGTTCAAAGGGGCTAACAAGGGATACAATTCATAACAAGGGTGCCCATTTGGCCGTGGGTTTCAAATAAATCAGAGGAAAAAAAGTGCCTTAATCATATTGCCTAAATCCATATGCGAAATGTGGTCTTGAATGAGAATGAAGGCAAGTTCTAGAGAAATGACGTCAAGGAAGAGTTACACATGAAAGAAAGTATGAGACTAATAATGATAAACAGTCTCTAAGGGCTTAAAGTCTCATGGGACATCTACCACAGTCAAAACTAGCTCACTAGCACACACGCCCAAATTTCATGTAAAGACTCACGGGGAAAATCAATTCGCATTTAACATGTGGTCAAAACATGGAATTTAGTGAAAAATTTCATTGGCAAACTTTTATTCACAATCTAGGCGAATCAAAGGATGAAACTAACCAAAGAAAACTACCAAATCTATAAAGAACACAATCGGAGGATTTTTTTTCGTTCATTCATTTTTTTTTAATTTTTTTTGTGCTCCAATAAACAATGCAAACTAAAATACAAAAGAAACCAACAAAAGAAAGAAACTAAAATGCAAGGTAGAAGAAAACTAAACGCACAACTAAAACCAAAACTAAAAAAAAGGCCACAAAAACTACCACTCAAAATATAAACAAAGCAAAAACACACCAAACAGAAATAGGCATCAGATACCAAATATAATAACTAACTCCCCCATGCTTGAATCACACACTGCCCTCACTGTGGGCACATCATAATAAAAAGGGGAAGGAGAGTAGTAGAAATCAAAATCAGAAAGAAGGAGGTAGAGGAGGATGGGGTGGTTGTCCATAGGAGATATGCCAATCTCGCCAGGCCTCAAGACATGCGCTATGGTCTTACAAACATTGGGTCTGGGAAGCAAGCAAGCCACTGAGCTCATCGTGGCGCTCTTGGATAAAGTCCCGAAGAGCGGCGTGCTCTGAAGTTACAAAGGGTCCGAGGGAAACTTGCTCCTCTTGAATGGACATAAGGGTGTCTTGGATATCAGAATAGTCAGGTGGTGGTGGTGGACAAGAAGAACTAGGTCCTGGTTGAGTAGAGTGAAGGGTAGGTTGGTAGGGTTCGGGTCGAACAACTTCATCATCACCTCACACACAGTAAAGGTTACCTCAGTGAAGCAAAGTAGTACGATAGACATTGGGAAGCGGCAAAAGTCGGCCCCCAGGGTAAATCCAACACAAATGGCCTGCCTCAACATTATAGAAATTCATAATCTCAAAAGCAACTTGATCAAGCCGCTCAGATCTAGAAACTCTATACTCAAGATTGGGCTCGACACCAAAGAATCTAGCAATAGAAGTTATTATTCCACCAACGACTATCCTACCTTTAGTGCTAACAGCAGCACTATGCAATTGCCTGGCTAAGATTGAACCTGCATCAACTTGGAAATCATCAAGCATATAGGATAGAAAGTACAACTCAGAAAGTCTCGAGACATTTAGACTATTGTCCCGAGCAAACAGAGAACAAGCAAGGATGCGTTGAGCTACTCTAATGCAGGGGTTCCTAATATGCGTACATTTTGATGAACTGGTACTGTACCTAACACTCCCCGAAAGTTCACCCCAAAATGCATTCTGGTTGATTTTGCAGGGCACTTGGTGGTGCAATAAGTCCATGCTAGGGGGAAATCCAAAAATACTATTGAGGGTACCTACGTTCAGTTCATGCAATTGACCCAGCAAATAAAACGATATATATCCAGCTTGACATTGAGGTCCTATAGTGACCTCGACATGGAGTGTACTTAGAAATTCTAAGGTTAGGTCCCTATATGTATGCTCCTTGAGTTCTAAATAGTGGCTCATACCACCTCTGGCAAACAACCAATGAATATCATCCAACATTCCCAATCGGGCCAACAAATCCTCATCATAGTATGTAGTTGCTACTGCTACACGTTCATTCAAACAATTATACCTAGCAACATGATCAGGATGAGTAAAACCAAGAGGGTGAAGAATGTTACCTCTAGCATGCGCATTGGTTGACGTTTTGGAAGTCCTTTGAGGTTGGGGTGCTGCTTGACTTGATGAACCAACCTCCTAGGTGCTCCTTTGCCTTTTATTGGGTGTCATGGTTACAAAACCTAACCAAAAACAAAACTAAAACCAAAAATAAGAACTAAAACTTAGAAAACTGAAGAAAATAAGTAAAAATGTGACGAATTAGAGAGAGAAAAAGATGAATATGGTGGATGAATGAGGGTGAGATGAATTTGGAAGAAGAAGAAGAAAACATATGAGATTTTGTGAATGAAATGGGGAGATTAAGAGAAAGGGAGGAATTTGGTGTGCAAATGAAGAAAAATGGGGAAGATTTGAGCGAGATTTAAGGTGTTGGTTATGGAGGTTTTAGAGAGAGAGAAGGGAGGAAGAGAGAGAAAGTGTTGAGTGAAGAACATGAGCTGAGGGGGGAAGGGAAACGGTACTGCGGTTAAAAATCCTAGACCGTGGCTCGTAGCATCCCACCTCGGACCATGGCGTTCACCACGGACGGTCTGTGGTGTCTGCTGCTACTCGGTTTTTAGTGTTGGCTCCAAACAGTCGTATTGCTGGTTTTCCTGACCATGGTGCCAACATTTTATTGATATATGAATATATTTTTTTCTCTCTTTTTTGTTTTTCTTTCTTCTTTTTTTTCTTTTTATAACAACTAAAATTAATAAAAAATCAAAACTATAAAAAGGAAAGAGAAAGAAAGCTTGGGTTACCTCCCGAGAAGTTCTCTTTTAAGGTCAAGAGCTTGATGCATGTTCTAGGCTTGGTCCAGATCAGCCTTATCGCGAACCACAAAGTCGAACTTGTTTAATTGAAGGTACCATCTTGACAATTCTGGTTGCAAGTCTTTCATCTTCATAAGTTGCTCCCATAACGCACAGTCTGTTTACAAGACAAATCGCTCTCTTGGCTCATCAGGCGGGCTATCATCTACTTGCTCAGCCCCTAAATGAAAATCGGCACCGAAACCTTCCAAAGGGGGCATAGAGTGAATAACCTGTGTAAACCTACAATGCTCACTTATTGAAGAACCATTAGAACCAGGGGCCTCAACCTCGGGCTTGTTAGGTGGCGTAGGAGCAACAAATTCCACCCTAACGTACCCCTGTTTAGGGTCCTCACATAAAATCCATTCAAAATCAGGAGGATCTTCATCATAGAAGACATCCTTCATATCATACACAAGGGAAAGGGGTAATGCATGGAAGAATGAGGAGAAACCGCATCCTCTTCCCTATGATTAAACACAGCAAGTCTTTCCCCTACCTCAAAAGAAATGTGACCCTGTTTCACATCAATATGGCAACTAGTTGTTACCAAAATGGGCTTACCTAGGATAATTTGGGCATCATTAGTTTTAGGCATATCCACTATGATGAAGTCTTCTAACACCCAAACGTCTCCTATGTTGACTACCACATCTTCGAACCTGCCTATGGGCTGTGTTACAGAACTATCAGCCAATTGTAGTGAAAAGAGGGCGGATAGTAACGGTCCTCGATGCAGCTTATGACACAAAGAGTAGGGCATTATGCTGACATTTGCACCTGAATCACATAGCCCTCTCTCAATTTCTACCTTACTTACAATGCATGGGATATAAACTACCTGGGTCAGGAAGCTTAGGGGGCAGAATAGTGGGGATCTGAATAGAAGCATTCTCTACAAGTGTGGCAGTTTTGCCACCATAGTTGCTCTCCTTACTACTAACCATAGTTATCTCTCTACCCTCTTCTTTTGGTACTTCGTCAGAGTCATTTGAGTCCTGTTCATCCTCTTTCATGGTAACACAGTTACAATGCTCACAAGGGTTGGGTTCAGGCATATTGGGAAGTCTACCTAGGGGCATAGATGAAAAAGCAGCTTTCTGGGCAATTTGGGCCTCTAACATGCTATTATGATTTGTAAGCACATCAACCTTTGAGGCTAATTGCTTTATGTACTCAGCTTGTTTCGGTTGTGTCATAAGCATGTTTTCCATCATTAGTTCTAAATTTGACTTTTCGGGCATCTGAGAAGGGATAGGGAGTCTTTAACAGCCAGGGGGTACTCTAACATTCATAGGGGGCATATTCACGGTGTTTGGATTCGAGCTATAAGAGAGATTCGAGTGATTCTTCCAACCTCGATTTTAGGTATTAGAGTAAGGATGATTGGTCGATCTTTGGTTGAAATTTTGAACATAATTAACTTCATTAGGGTCATCGGAAAAAGGACTCCCAACTTGACAGTTCAGTGATATATGCTCAATTGAACCACAAATCTGACAACGGGAAGGGGCACTAGAGTTTATAGCATTAACATTCAGTTGGTCCAATCTTTTAGCCATAGCATCTACTTCAGCAGAAAGTAAAGTGAAAGCATAAACTTCGAGCTTATCTCCAACCTGCTTGGAATGGGTTCGTTCAGTCGACCATTGAGAGTTATTAAGTGCCATCTCCTAAACAAGGTTATGTAGGCTTCATCCTCTGTCTTGCTCATTAAAGTTCCTCTTGCCGCCACATCAGTAATGGACCTCACAGCTTTGGTCGCACCATTCTAAATGGCCTGGATAATCATCCAGCACTGAAGACCATGATGGGGGCACAAACGCAGTAAATCTTTAAAATCCTCGCAGGCTTTGTAGAGCGTCTCATCCACTTTTTGTAGAAAGTTGGTGATTTGATTTCTCAGGCTCGCTGTCTTGCTTTGAGGGAAGAATTTGGCGAGGAAAGCTCATGTCAACTCGTCCCAAGTAGTTGTGTAACCAAACGGCAAAGAATTCAACCAAGCCTCACTTTATCCCTCAATGACGAAGGGAAAAGGCTTAGGCGAATCGCATCACTGGAGACACCGTTTAACTTTAGCGTATCGCACACCTCTAAGAAAACCGAGAGGTGTAGATTTAGATCTTCCAAAGGAGTTCCACCAAAAAGGGATTGCTGCACCATGGAAATAAGTGCTAGCTTGAGTTTGAAGTTGTTGGCATCTACAGTAGGCTGAGCTATACTTGAGGCGATCCCTTAGATTCCGGGAGTAACGAAATCACGAAGGGTCCTTCTTTCTTCACCCACTATGTTCGGATTCCTTCTTGCCTGTCGCCTTTGTTCTTCGATCCTTTGCTTTTTCCTTCTTAAGCGAAAAGTCCTTTCAAGCTCTGGATTAGGCTCGTACAAAATCAGACTTTGTATAAATTAGGAAAAATTCTTGCAAGCACTTTCACCAACACTACCAGTGCAATTAAATAGGAAAAAGTAAAATAACAAGAAAACAGAGCAAAACAAAATAATAAAATGCTTAATCACGTTGATAAGACAATACTCAGTACTTAGCAATTTAGTCCCCAACAACGGCATCAAAAACTTGGCCAACACTGTCGCAGGCATACGAGTGTTCATGGTATAGATAAAAGATATCGTTCCTCAGGGACGAAAGTAATCTATCGAGCCTAGTCTTATCAGAATATGCTAAGCAAAACCCAATTTCAAGTGGATTCGATTAACTACTGCAAATAAGCTTATCTAAATCAATAAAAGAAAAATGTCTAGGAATTTTCATAGTTATGGAAGAGAATTGGGTCAAAATGAATAAACATGTGCTATTCTCTGATTGGTTAAGTCCAAGGAATTGTAATCTTGTTAAGAAAGTTGATCTATTCTTTTGAAATCAATCAAGTTTGCCTAAAGTAAGCAAATGTCGTTCTTTTAAACTAATTTGACTTAATCTAAGATTAATATATTCGATTACTTACTAGCCCTCCTAACTTATAAATCTCTCTTTCGAGATGAAGTTATGCTATGTCTATTCAAGCAGCCCAACAACCAAAGGTCGCCTTTCCAATGTTCACTTGATTGTTTCAAGTGTGCAAATAAATTTGGGCCAAAAATCAACTTACAAAATATCAAACACTTGATAGAATAGAATCAAACCAATCATGAAACTAAGCACAATTTTTTAAAAATCAAAATATGAACCAATAACAATTAAAAAAAGTACTAAATTCCTAGACTATGAAAAACTACTTACAAATGATAAAAGATAAACTAACCAAAAAGATCGCCGAAATCTTGAGCGAAAAGGACTTGACTGAGATGACCTTTGCTAAGGGTTTCAGAACCAACTCAGGATTAACACTCTCATACTCAAAACTCACTCAAAACTAAACAAAGAACAAAAATTGCGAGAAAATAAACTAAACTAAACTAAACTTCTCTAATCCTACTTGCTTACTTTGGATTGCCTTAGAGATTCTTAGAGATTCTTAGAGATGCTCTTCCTTCGCTGTAGATGTAACGCCCCAAATTAAACATGTTTCACTGCTTTTATTTTCCTTAATAAATCCCTTAATTATAATCTAGACAACCCAATGATAGGGGCATTACCGCCGTCCAAAAGGACAAGGCTTGAAACATGAGTGTTATAAATAACATAGCTGAGCATAACCTCAAACATATACACTCACATCAAATGTTAACCAATAAAGGGTTTATAAACCATAGTAAAATAAATCACTATATAGTCTACATCTTCATCCATAGAAGAATTCAATATACATCTTTAAGGTATGCATATACTGCATTACTTCTAATCCATCTGAATTTCCTTGCTTCACGTATTCTCTTCAGCTGATTTGTTAGCATGAGGGCAACTCTCTCAGCATTTGCCTAAAACAAAACATAAAAACATTTCGAACTGTGAGCCGAAGCTCAGTACATGCATTCCTGAATTGTTGAATGATCATTGAAACACTGGTTGGGCCCGCTTTGCAATTCATTTTAAGTTAAAATAGTGAATGAGATAAATATAAAACTGCATTGCTAATTATTATCTGATAGTGTACCCCTTGATACTGTTACGATCTATGGATAGGTGTACACCTGCCAAGCCGATCGAGGACCTGGCCTGAAGCCGCGCGGGTAACTGAAGGGCGAATGCCCTATAGATGATAACTGATGGGGTCACTAATTAACTGATAAATCACTGTGTAAACTGATTCATTGATGTACTTACCAAAACATGATAACATTGATAAATACACTCTGATTTCTAAAGATACAGACAATGGACGTACCTGGGGTCTTTAAAAGTTAGTACACAGATTAAATAGATGACTAAAATGGAGAGGATGAGAGCTTAGGCCTTGATGCTGTTAAAAATCATTATAGGCATAAAATTAGTACAATGAATACTCTTAAATGGAAAAATACTTATAAAGAATTTGTGTGAATCAGTTAAAAGAAAAGGCTTATGAAACTGGTAAAGTTAAATAAAGTATGAAAATGCTAAGGTAAGGCACGGCGGCGAGTTTAAAGGGTAGGGTTTGTGACAAGGTACGGAATGAATAATCCACAACTTATACTCCCGACCTCCAACCGAGACGTAAGACCCCAATATAAATAGCTTAGGAAGTCCTCTAAAACTTTCCTGAAGGGCACATAACCAGATTCCTATGACAGGTTTCATAAAATAGGGTCAGAACAGCAACATGTCAGGTTTTGGTAAAAAAAACAACCATTCTGTCTACCCTGCACAGGTTCCGGTAAAATAGCCATAACTTCCTCCACAGACCTCGGATTAAGGCGATTCAAGAGTCATTTTAAAGCTAACATCCAGACCTATGTACCCACAAAAAATCAGAATTTTTGTCCCGGCCGATCATTACCAGTTTTGTTTCAAAGCTCGTCCTGTTTCACTGAACATTCCAGCAGCACTTCTTTTAGTTGATACTTCCCTTTTTAACACCAAACCTCAACTCAAACTCTTTCTCAAGAGTGTATAACACACTTTGGTATGTCCCAACCACGTACAACATCACCACACTCAACTTCAATTCATATATATATCCAACAAAGCTTACTTTCCAAGCACATAAACACATATCTCTAGGTTAACACAACTTTTGGTCCAACCATACATTTATGGACAAAACCCTAACTTTGGGTCAACTTGAATCCCATCACAACATTCCAACACATCATAAAAGCCATATTAAACTTCAATACATTAAGAGATAGGCAAAAACATGGAGAAATCAAGCCATAATTATCACTTGAACAAGAAACTTGCATACCTCAACATGAAACCCTAACCCTAACCTCATCCAAAATCAACCCCACCATAAACCCTCAACAAGATGATTCTTAACACCACAAAAACAACTTAATCCACCATTAAAACAACCAAAATTAAGAACAAAAAGCAACAAGATCAAAGATCAAAAACAAAATCAGCATAGAAGTGCAAGAACACTCACTTTGTGCTAGCCAAGAGGTGTTAAAATGATCTTAGATGCTTGAGGAAGTAAGAGGGGTGGTTGGGGGTGGATGTTTGGTGGTTTTTTAGTGGTTTAAAGGTGGCTACTATGGTGGTGAAGAGGGTTGCCCAGCCGTGTAGAGAGAGAAAGAGGGGTGGGAGGAGAGAGAAAGATACTTGGTGGAAAATGATGCTAAAGCCTTGTTTTTAATTTTTATACTCCCTTAATACATGGCTGAAAATTGGGGTAGAAAAGTCAAATAAATCATGCCTTAATACATGGCTGAAAATTGGGGTAGAAAAGTCAAATAAATCATGCTTAGTTAAAGCTTAATTAAGAGGATTAGTTAATCAAACAAAGGTCAAGTCTTGTTGCATCGAAATCGGCTTTAAAGGGGCTCGGGTTTAGCAAAAAATGGAAACCGAGCGCGTTTTTGAAAATTTTTTTTTTATTTTTTTTTTGTTTTTTTTTTTAACCAAATTTGAAATAAATGGTTGTGACGCCATGAAAAAGGATTTTTAACATTAAATTCTTAAATATCAAGGCCTAACTCAATTTCCAAAATTTGACGAGAAGAAATCTCCGAATTGCACAGTAAGGGCCTCGTTAGATATGGTGTCATGAAAAATAATTTAATCATTTAAATCATAATTATCGAGGCCTAATATCAATTTCTCCGAAAAATTATTTTCGGCAAATGAAACTCGAATTGCAAATTGGGGCCCGACATAAATTTTCCCAACTGTGATGATTCAATGAGAATGAGATAAATAAATGTGAAAAATGAATAACATGGCTTAATTAAATAAATAAATATGCTTTAGGGTCGGGCTATTACAGTAGAAAGCCCCTATTTATAGAAAACTTTCATTGATCTCGGTCACATAGCCGAGGGAAAATGAAGAGGCAATAGTTGGAGGAGTAGCACGGTCTATGGGGCTTACCACAGTCTAACCCTGGTCTGCGCTGGAACTAGATTTTCACTCTTTCTTTGCTCTACGGTCGCGGCATAACATGGATGATCGTGGGGGAGGTCAAAATACTGCCATTGAAGGCCAAATGTTCGGTAAAAAGACTGAAAATCCTGCACAACACATAAAACAACTACACCCAAGCATCAAACTAGAATGGGAGAGTAAATAACATCATTAAGCACAAACTTCTTCTAAAAACAAGGCTAAATAGCCCCAAAAAGATGTAAATATTAAGCACTTATCAATAGGTATATGTAGTTAGCAAACAATGCACACTTTTATTACTTGTAACTTTAATAGAAATTGATTAGTTAAATGGCATCCATAACTCAACATTTCAATATAAGATACATTACACTAAAATGATTTACAAACGAAATATACTAAGGTACTTTAATTCGACATAAAATAAATTGGAGCAAAATATACACAAGTAAAATAATTTAGATTATACTGAAAAGACCTTAATGGGTATCATTGGAATATGGGTTTTGATATTTTTTAGATGAATAACAAGGTTTTAAGGGCAAGAGGAGTGTAATTGGGTTTGGAATTACTTTGATCACACATACTTGGCCAAACAACCACTATTCTTGAGTCATTACTTTCACCACTTCTCCAATTTCAATCACATTCCATTTAACTCTATTTTTCAACCCAAGTAAGTTTTGAACCACAATTAAAGTCGTTGAACTCCCTCAACTTTATATCTTTTGTGTAATGCACATAATAATCTAAAAACCTTTGACCGAGCTCCCAAAATGTATGGGTTTCTTCCTTTTTTTTCTCATAAACCAAGCTACTTGCCCCTTTTAGGCCCATTAACTTTCGTTTCCTTTTTGTCCTAACCTTAGTTAGGCCTAGGGACCTAAGAATTACCTCATAACCATCCTTACATATTTTTCTATCTTTTTCTTCTTAACAACACTCAAAATGTTCCCATAAACTCACTTATTTGCATAAATAAACCCAACAATCTCTTGTAGTCATTTATTGAATTTTCCATAATCCATTAATTTTGGCCTGCTCACACAACATCATTTTCAAGCCAATAGCACATCCAACCTCTAAAATTCAATCTAATTCAATACAAATAAGATACTTGATTCAAATGTCAAGACAAATCATGCATGTTCATGAAACCCTAGGTTATGTCCAACCCACCAAAGAAAAGACATAACATGATCACTCATAACCTTAGATTCATTTTCGTTCATACCAACAATCAAAACAGTCATGTAAACAACACAAGCTCCCACCTTCTTGATTCAAACCCACTACATCAAGTTCAAGCTCAACTCTATAATATCTAACATCTCCGAAAACAATAAAATTTGCATGCTAGCATTTATTTTGATCATAAGAACATAAATCACAACTAAAACAATCGCCATAATCAAAAATACATCAACATAGAGCTAGGGTTTTAACCCACTTTGAGCTTGGATTCAGAAAGGACGGAGCAGAGGGAGGCGACGGTTTTAGTGGCTGGTGGTGCTGACAGTACTAGGGTGGCCGATGACAGCGACCAGATGGCGGCAGCTCAGTACAAGTAGCAGCAGTAGGCGCGCGGCATCAGGTGCAGGGGAGGGGAAACCAAGTGGGTGGGGGAGAGAAAAGAAGAAGATAACATATGTCTTGCTTCATGAAAACTTAGACATAGTTGCTTTTTTTGCTGATTTTATGTCATCATAAACTAGCTTTTTGCAAATTAAAATTGGGCATAAGAAATGCTAATTAGCTAAATTCATTAATACCACTTCTTCGGCCTCAAATTGGGCCCAAATGAATCTGGCCCGGAAAAATAGCACACCTTTGCAATAAATCTATTTACGTAGCTCGAAATTATTTTTTTTAATGTTGTTGAAAATAATTTAATATTTAATCATACTTAACGGGCTTACTATCAATTCACCTAGAATTGCGACAATCATTGAAAATCGAAATGCAAAGTGCGGCCCAAAATAATTTTGTCTCAAACGAAATGAATAAATGCGACAAATGGATGAGGAAAATTAGTAACATCACATAATTAAACAGATAAAAACGATTTAGGGTCGGCCTTTTATGTCCACAACCTCCTCTTTATCCTTTATCAAGTAGACCTCATTTTCGTACTCCATTTCCTCTTCCTTTGCAGCCTCCCATTCTGCCAAAGAAATGATTTTCCTATTTGGGCAGCCCAAAGCAACTACACCTAGCTAAACTGACCCGAGATTCGAAACCCGAACCGAACGACCACCATACCGGAAAGTGGACCCAAAACACGAATTGATCCGAACCGAACCATGCCCGACTCGAAATTCTCTACAAAGTTGCTTGTTTTGGCATGACGAGCTTATTTGATCAAAAATTGGTTGACCCAAAATCGACCCGGACCATACCCGACCCAAACCGGAATGACCCTAAATGTCATTTAACTCGAATATGATCTGATCCAAACTTAACCTGACCCGTACCCAAACCGAATGATTCATTTTCCAAGACTAAAAGCAATGTCACCAAGGCCTTCACACTTGAAATAACTTCTACTATTCAAAGGCTTGGTCTATGGTCTAGTTTGTGGGGCTAGGCTCCTTTGAGCTCTCCTTGTTAAAAGGTTGCCTCTTTCGTCGAGGTTTTGGAGTGTCTCTTTTTTGGGGCTTGGCTTTCTTTTATTGTTCAATCTTGTGCGCTAAAACTCACACCGCATCAAAGTTTAAGTATTGCTACCATTCAACCACATGAATATACCTAGAATCAAGTCGTCCTAAGTAGCTGACAATGATTTGGTCTTCGGCCCCTTATAGGTCGTATTTGATCAAAAGTTTCTCAAATTCTTTTATGTACTCCACTGTAGTTATGGTACCTTTGATAAAATTGTGTAATTTGAAGTAACTATCATAAAGTTAAGGAGGGGGTAAGAAACAAGTTTTAAGTTTAGACTTTATTTTCCCCAAGTTATGATCTTGCCTTCTCTTCTTCTAACTCCTTTGGGACATAAGTTAGTCCACCAAAGAGATGCATACTTTCTAAGTTAAACAATAACAAGTTTTACCTTCTTATCGTCTATAATCTCCTTGTAGTCAAAGAGTCTTTCCACCATGTGTAGCCATTCAAAGAATGAGAGCTCTTCCTCACTAGAAGAAGCGAAAGATTGCTTTTGTTTTCACTTTGTTCTTCATAGGTAGAACCACGTGAGCAAGATAAATGAGAGCTCACAATGTTCTTTCTCTTTTGGTTTAGTGAGTCATCAAGTTGGCATCTCAAATATTCACTATGCTTCTTCAATTCTTTATCAATGGTGTTCATTGCATCATAATTATTCATGGGAGCGTTAAGTTTCTCTTCCATAGACTAGCACACAGGACTCAAATCGGCTCAAAATAGGTTCTTTGTGTTTTTGGATTGTGTTTAGGTAGTAGGGTTGCATTTGGGTTGTGGTTCAATGTCAAGGAGAAACCTTGGCTCTAATACCAAAAATAATGTATTATATTGAGGATAAACTCACATTCAACTAAGAATGAAAGCTAAGCCAAATTAAAATGCATAAAAAGAATGGGAATCAAATGTAATAAGAGATGTCAAGTGGGGTTTAATGGATATTAAGTCCACTCTTGGATAAAGAAACACCACAAGAATGTGTTAGGGTCCTTTACCACTCTTTGGATACAGAAACACCACCAAGGAGGAGCTAAGAATCTTGGTAGATCACCACCCTAGTTGGGCTTAAGCAAGGATAAGGTAGAAGAGAATTTTGAGCTCAAAGGAGTTAAGGCTCAACTTCATTAATTAAATCTTCCAATAAACTTATAATAAGCTAGCAAGAAAGTACATATATGCATCCCCTATTGGTTTTATGTGGGAATGAGGATTCTTACTAGTTAGGAAACCTTTAATATAGGTTTAACTAATAAGAATACAAAACATGCTAAGTACTAGCTAATTACATTCAGAAAGTCTAGTAAATACAAGTTGTTTAATAACTGAAATTAAGGTTGAACATGTTAATTAGGTCAAGATTGAGCCATTAGCACACAGGAGAGATAAAAATGGTTGTTTCTGTTGCTTTCTTTTTGGCCATCCAATTAGATTGCTCATATATTTTTATCTCTTCCCCTAATGTCCAATTTGACGTCTAAAGCCACAAAAGACACAATGATGGTGTTCCCAGTCCCTTAAACTTCCAAGCAGCCAAGTAAGTAAGTCCTTGAAACTTCTTTACAAGGCAGAACCATTTTAAAACAGTCAAATACCCCGGTTAGGTGTCGATTTTTGTGCAAGCTGACTCCTTGACCTCTGCCAGGTTTATACTTGATTTTAATGCATGGATGAGTTCATTAGGATGTTAATAAACACCCTAAGTGATGAAATCAGGCCTAAATCATATCTACAGAGGTGAACCAATGAAGAACTCCAATTGGGTCAGAATTGAGCCAAAACTATAGCGATTAACTATTTGATAATGAATATTCATGAAGCACTTAGCCTAACATGGATTCTCTTCATAGCTCGATATTTGAGGATGCTGGCTAACATCCTAAGCAAAAATGTTCGCACCAAACGTCCTATAGGTTTTGGAAATCAGATGTACAAAATAGGGCTCATGTACAGACTGAAACCAGGGTGAGGCAGAATTGTGGTTAAGCAAAGCTTGGAACATGACTTGGACCTTGGTGCTTGAATTTGGACGTTCTTCACTTTATTGAGGGACTGCATTATGCTCTTTGGAGGGGCCTGTATAACTAACCCCATGCAATATGATACTTGTTTTGAAGCTTAGGAACTCCACTTTAGTATCAGGCCATTCTATCTCAACTAAATTGTCTCAGTTAGTTACTATCGTGAGGGAAATACCCACTACCCCTATCTATTATATAGTGTAGGCTGGAATGAATCCACTTCATGATCATTACTTCTAACTAAGGATTACAACATCCTAAGCTTATGAACGTGTCTTATAATTTTTAGAAGGCTACCCCTATATATTATCTAGCTAAGAGCTCAAGCATTAGGTGAAGAACCACCTAAATGGACAAGAAATGCCAACCAAACAGCTCTACAGAATAGTGCAGTCCCATGGCAGACCCACTTGAACAAATAAACCTATTTTTGGTTCTCTTGTGTTAGTGACTCATTGTATGTTTAGTCTTAATAGTGCCTTTGTATTTAAATAGTTTTAGAGGATCCAGAATGATTACACTCCATGTAGCATGGTCATAATCATCAGTCAATTCTAGGCTAAGTGTTAGAAGCTCATTTACTGGGGCTTCTAATTTGTACTTTAATCATCATCAAGTAAACTTTGCTAGAATTAGCTTAGAGGGTAGTATATAAACCATCTCTAGTAGCTTGCATGAGCTAATGTTTAACTTGAATACAACCATATTCGTTTGTTATAAATTCTCTCTAAAATGTGTTTGAACTTTATCCTTCTTTATAATGGTGTTTTCAGAGTGGGATTCTTTATCTAATCTGCTGGTTGTTTGGCTTTAGGGAGATTGGTGGTGAATCTCTCAATCATTGATGTTGGATTTCGTCCCTTACCCCATGACATGTTTTGAAGGCATTCTAGCTTCTTGACATAAATGACTCAAACTTCACAACCTGAAGTAGGGAAGCAGAAGTGTAGAGGAAAATAGTAGAGAATTTGAACAATTGTTGCTCAAATGGGATCTCTGACAGGATGATACTGAATCTCTAGTGAGGTATTTGGCTGGTCTAGATGAGCAAATAGCTCATGTGATAGAGCCACATCAGGTGATGGAGTTGTATCCATACACCACCCCGGATGATCTCAGCTTATTAGCTTACAAACTCAGGATACAAAGGAAGATCAAAGGGAAGGGGAAAGCCAGTAAGCTCCCACAAATAACCACCCTTTCCAAAAACCTCCTCCTAATCAATGGAGGCCTAACTTCACTCCCCAAAATAGAACCTTACCCCTTTTTGCCCTCAAAACATAAAACAAATTAGCTCCTAAGCCTGTGAATGCTGGAAGGTGTCAAGGTCCATGTCATATAACATCTAAATGCCCTAACAAGAGGGTAGTCACCTTTGCTTAGTACCAAAGTAGTGCATGACTCTACTGAGGAGATAGAAGAAAAGGGTAACAAAGAACTCCTCTTGATTGAAGAGATGGATGAGTACAAGAAGGTCCAGATGAAAGGGAAATGCTCGTGGTTAGGAGAGCCTTGAGTGGCTTAGTACGTCCAAAGAACCAAGAGTAAAGAGAAGCTATCTTCCACACCTGGTGCAACATAGAAGGGAAAGAGTGCTCGCTGGTCATAGACAGAGGCAGATGTACTAATAATAAATCCAAGACTCTGGTGGATACTTTCAAGCTTCCTATAGTACCCCATCCCTCTCTTTAAACCATTCAGTGGTTGAATCAAGAAAAAGGTATTCAAATCTCTTCTAACTTATTAGTTTTATTACATGACGCCGTGATTGATATATATGTCAAGGGAAGAGGGTACCCAAGCCAATACACATCAAAAGGAAGAGGAAATTTGAAGTTTGAATCACGACCTTAGTGGCACGGTCGTGCCTATGAGCACGACCACCCCATGCCAAATTGCTGCCCACAAAGCCGTGAGGAAAGAAAAGAGCACGGTTGAGGGCCATTGTTGGATACTTCGGTTTTTGGTTCTTTTGGTGGATGGTAAATGGTGAAAATGGATGTAAAAGACAGTATTTGAAGTGGGGATGTGAATGGAGGTGAAAGATTAACTAAGTGAAAGCAATTAACTCTTAATCCAAGTTAATTACTTCACTAAGCAAATCAAGGAGAGGAATCTAGGATAGGATAGAACTAAACCTGAGATTGGATACAGAATCACCACCAACCTTCAAGCTTAGGGCCCTTAATCTTGATTAAGATACAGAAACGCCACTTAATCAAGGCTAAGACTCACTTAGACACCACCTTAATTGGCCTAATTAAGGATAAGCAAGCAAGGATTTTTGATAGAGAAAAGCAAAGCTTCTCAAGGTTTTTTCAAGCTGAAAATGTAATGTCCTTTTCATTCATGGCCGAAAATGGCTTTATACAAGCAAAACCATCTAGCAAATAAGTAAGTAGGTGCATCACTTTCCTTCCTAAGGAGGAAAGGTGTTAGAACTAAATTAATTACATGATTTAGCTAATAATACAACCGGTTATACTTAAACAAAATTACAACATACTTAACTATTATTAATACATCAAACCATGCATCTAGTCCTTGTCTAGCTTGATTATACAAGACTTAGGCTTATGTTTAGCACTAGTACAAGTTGAAAATTGAAGAAAGATGCACATGGCCAGCCGAAATCTCCAAGCCACTTTACGGCTAGCCAATCCCATGCAAACACACAAGTGACACCAATCCTTCTCCCGTTGGTTGTTCTTTTCTATGCATTCACCATTCCTATGTGACCTTGAGGAGCGTGCCAAGATTGAAGGATGTGCAAGGCAGCTTGTGTAGATAGGTTGGCCAGCTGGTTGGGTGAAAAGGAACCAGGAATAACCGGTTCAAGTGAACCGGGTTCTAAGGGAGCCGGTTCAAGCCGGTTTTTGGTGCACTTTGTTTTTATTGCAAAAATGGTCAAGGCTTGGATTTTAAAGGTGGGTGGGGTAACTTCAGGATGTGTAGAATCCCCCCCCTCTCAAGAAAATCGAGGTTACAAAATGGTTTTGAGGGTTAACCGAGCGAATGTTTCCAACCGTGCAAAACCGAGGCAAAATGGAGTAGCTTGGAAAATGACCTTTATCTTCATTCCTTTTGAGGGAATGACTTGAAAATCGTTCATGGACCTAAAAAACAACATCAAAAGGATTCCAAAAAAGGAAAAATGTTAGGGCTAAGCGACAATGTAGCTTAGGAAATCAGATGCACAAAATCGGGCACTTCGGAGCTAGTGAACCCGTTTGTGCTAGGTTCACTTTCTTCCAATAACTCAGCCATCTTCTTCACTTGGGATCTTGTTCTTGGACTTGTGGGAGTTGTATCATCATGGACAAGATCTTCAGTGGCTAGGATTCCATCATCCTCCCCTTGTTGAAAAGATTTGACCCTCAAATCTGGTGGGGAAGCATCTGAATAATATGGACTCAAAATAGCCACGTTGAAAGTGGCAGAGACTTCATATTCACCTAGTAAATCAACCTTATAAGCATTGTCATTAACTCGTTCCAAGACTTCAAATGGACCATCAGCTCGGGGCATGAGCTTATTCTTCCTCTTAGAAGGAAATCTCTCCTTCCTTAAGTGAATCCATACTAAGTCTCCAGGTTGAAATACAATCTTTCTCCTATGCTTGTTGGCATGGGGTTCATATGCGGCATTGGTCTTTTCAATTTTTGCCTTTACCAACTCGTGGAGTTTCTGAATCTCCTTTACCCTTGTTGCTGCATCAATATGAGGCTTGTGGTCTTATGGTCGTGGAGTAAGATCAATGGGACTTAATGGATCAATCCCATATACCACCTAGAAGGGTGAAAGACCTGTAGGCTTACTAGGAGCTTTGTTATAAGCAAATTCAGCATGTGAGAAGAGTAAATCCCAAGCCTTACCATGAGGTTTAATCAAAGCCCTTAAAACAGTGCCAAGGGTTCGATTAGTTACCTCAGTTTGGCCATCAGTTTGGGGATGACAAGTGGTACTGTACAACAACTTAGTACCTAGTTTCTTCCAAAGAGTAATCCAAAAATGACTTAGAAACTTAGTATCCCTATCTGAGACAATGGATTTAGGAATACCATGCAGTCTTGTCACCTCCTTGAAATAGAGCTCGACAATATGTGTAGCATCATTGGTCTTGTTGCAGGGGATGAAATGTGCCATCTTTCAAAACCTGTCTACCACCACAAATATGGAATCTTTGCCTCTTAGAGTTCTTGGTAGACCCAAAATAAAGTCCATACTCACATCTTCCCATGGTAGAGTTGGTACGGGCAATGCAGTATATAAGCCTTGAGGTAGTGAATGACTCATTGCGGCTTGACATGTTCCACACCTCTTTAGAATATCCTACACATCTCGTTCCATACCTGGCCAAAAATAATGTTCCCTGAGCATAATAACAGTTTTATTCTCACCATAATGTCCAGCTAAGGATCCTCTATGGACTTCTCGAATCAGCAATTCTCTCGTGCTGCACTTAGGAATACATAGCCGAGTACCCTTAAACAGAAAACCTTCTTGAACATGGAAACCTCCTTTGGGGTGTTTTGAACAAGTAGCATATAATGCCCCAAAGTCTTCATCTTCAGCATATAATACCTGTAGATGCTCAAAACCAAGTACACAAGCATCTAACTGGAATAATAAGAGATATCTCCTGGATAGAGCATCTGCACCTTGATTGAGTTTACCTGACTTGTGCTTGATAGTAAAGTGATATGACTGCATAAACTCAACCTACTTGGCATGCCTGGACTTTAACTTATGCTGGCCTTGTATATACTTCAATGCTTCATGGTCAGAATGTAAGATAAACTCACTTGCAATAAGATAATGATTCCAATACTCTAAACACCTCACAATAGCATAAAACTCTTTATCATAAGTGGAGTATTTTCTTCTTGAATCACATAACTTCTCACTAGAGAAGGCTAGAGGTTTACCTTCTTATGTAAGAACTCCACCAATGCCCACACCAGAGGTATCACATTCAACTTCAAAAACTTTACTAAAGCAAGGCAAAGATAATACCGGTGCTTGAGTAAGTTTAGTTTTGATATCTTCAAAGGCAGATTGAGCTTTTGGATTCCACATAAAGGATGTACCTTTGATAACTTCAGTCGTAGGAGCCATAATAGTGCTGAAATTTCGAATAAACCTACTGTAGAAAGAAGCTAAACCATGGAAAGCTCTAACATCATGAATACTCTTAGGTATAGGCCAAGAACGAATGGCTTCTACCTTACCTTCATCTACCTTGATACCATCTTCAGTCACAATATAACCAAGAAATGTAACTTCTGAAGTGAAGAAAGAACATTTCTTGAGATTACCAAATAGCTTTTCGCGTTCTAAGACAAGCATTACTTGAGTTAGATGATCTTGGTGTTCATGCTCATTCTTAGAATACACCAAAATATCATCAAAGTAGACTACCACAAACTTGCCAATATAAGGTCTAAACACTTGGTTCATCGACCTCATAAAAGTACTAGGTGCATTAGAAAGACCAAAAGGCATTACCAACCATTCATAGAGACCACCTTTGGTTTTGAATGCAGTCTTCCATTCATCACCTTCTCTTATTCTGATTTGGTAGTAACCACTTCGAAGATCAATCTTTGAGAATACCTTGGAGTCATGTAACTCATCGAGCATATCTTCAAGTCTTGGCATGGGGTACCTGTACTTGATAGTAATCTTGTTAATGGCCCTCCTATCAACACACATTCGCATTCCACCATCTTTTTTTGGCACCAAAAGAGCTGGAACTGCACAAGGACTCAAAGACTCACGAATCAAGCCCTTTTCCTGCAATTCTGCAACCTGTCTTTGAATCTCATTAGTATCCTTTGGGTTCATCCTATATGCAGGCTTGTTTGGTAGGATGGAACCAGGGATAAGATCAATGTGATGTTGAATATCTCTTTTTGGAGGCAAACCCATGGGGATCTCTTTAGGGAATAAATGACAGAAGTTTTCAAGGAGTGCTTTTGCAATGGGGTGAGTGGGCAACAGATTGTCAGGCTCCTCTTGGATGCTCAAAATCCACTCTTTAAAGGATTTAAACTCATGTTGTGAAGCCTCAAAAACTGACTCATTCAATGCTAGTAAACACTCACTGTGTTTGGGCTTATTTTGTGGGGGTTTTTTCATGGAGTTTGGATGGGGCTAAAGGGGCTAACGTGATTTTCTTGCCATCCTTGGTAAATGAATATGTGTTTAGATAACCATAATGCATAACTCTACGGTCATACAACCATGGTCTTCCCAACAGAATATGACATGCATCCATAGGAATAACATCACACCATAACTCATCTTTATAATTTTTTCCAGTGGAAAATGAAACCAGACAACGAGAGTTCACCTGGATTCCCTTGCTTTGATTTAAGCACTGGATGTTGTAAGGATGTGGACGAGTCATTGTATGCAGCCCTAGTTTCTCAATCATACTCAGAGAAACAACATTAGAACAACTACCACCATCAATGATCAAAGAGCATATTTTACCTTGAGAGGTACACCTTATATGGAATATGTTCTCTCTTTGTTCATCTTTAACTCCCTTTTGGTTGCTAAGAACTCTCCTTAAGACCAAGAGTTCTCCTTCATTAGCTTCTTTAATGATACCTTCATGAGCTTCTTCAGATTCTGGTTCACTTTCAATTTCGTGCTCCTCTTCTTCAAAGTTTTCCTTGACAGTTGTCCATTCAGCCAAAGTAATAACCTTTCTGTTTGGACATTCAGAAGCAATATGACCAAGACCTTGACATTTAAAGCATCTTCTATTAGCCACGGGGTTTGGGTTTGCACGAATTGGGGGTGCTGGGGCCTTTTGAGGTGCTACGGTTCTTTATGGATTCAAGGGAAAGGGATTTTGTGGTTTTGGTGGTGGTTGGGAACTCCCCTTGTTAAAGGTTTGCTTCCGTTTTGGAGGTCGTGGGGTTGATGGCTTGAATGTTGGTCTAGCTTTCGTTTGTTGTTCAACTTTACGAGCTAGTACACAAACATCATCAAAAGATGCATAGGCTTGTAATTCTACCACATTAGAGTACCTAGGATCAAGACCACCCAAGTAGCTAACTACGGTTTGTTCTTCAGGTTCTTGGATATCACATTTAATCATCAATTTCTCAAACTCACGAGTATATTCTTCAACATTCTTACTTCCTTGAGTAACATTATGAAATTGAGAATAACAATCTTCAACATAAGTAGGTGGTAAAAATCTAGCTTTCAACTTGGTTTTCATTTTCTCCCAAGTTCGAATTCTAAACTTTCTTTCTCTAAGCCTCTTAACATTCAAATTTGTCCACCATTAGGATGCATGCTTTCTAAGCCTTAGAGCAACCAACTTAACCTTCTTATCATCAGGTATGTCTTTATATTCAAAGACTCTTTCAACTGTATGCAACCAATCAATAAACTCTTCAGGATCAAGCTTACCTTCAAATTCAGAAACTTCAACTCTGAAATCATTGTTGTTAGCTTGCATCCGTGGCTCTCCTCTAACCATTCTAGGCACTTCTTCTTCATTTAATGAATCAACATCATGGCTATAGACTTGTTCACGTGCCCTTGGTTCAGATTGAAGAGTGTATTCATTGAGTTTTTGCTTTTGCTTCAGAAAGGATCCCAATTGCTTTCGTAGATACTCATTTTGTGCTTGAACTTCTTGGTTCCTTTCTGAATCCTCTCAAATTTGACTCGCTAAAAACTCATTCTGCTTTATCAGGGCTTCAAACCTTTCTTCCAATGACATGCTAGGTGAAGTCATGGTAGAATAGGTTGTTTAGAAGGGAGGATAAACTAATTTTATGAGAAAGGGGAAGTGGAATGATTTGTGGAAGTGGAAAGGCAAGCAAGGACAAGGAGAAACCTAGGCTCTAATACCAAATATGATGTATATGTCAAGGGAAGAGGGTACCCAAGCCAATACACATCAAAAGGAAGAGGAAATTTGAAGTTTGAATCACGACCTTAGTGGCACGGTCGTGCCTATTAGCACGGCCACCCCGTGCCAAATTGCTGCCCACAAAGCCATGAGGAAAGAAAAGAGCACGGTTGAGGGCCATTGTTGGATACTTCGATTTTTGGTTCTTTTGGTGGATGGTAACTGGTGAAAATGGATGTAAAAGATAGTATTTGAAGTGGGGATGTGAATGGAGGTGAAAAATTAACTAAGTGAAAGCAATTAACTCTTAATCCAAGTTAATTACTTCACTAAGAAAATCAAGGAGAGGAATCTAGGATATGATAGAACTAAACCTGAGATTGGATACAGAATCACCACCAACCTTCAAGCTTAGGGCCCTTAATCTTGATTAAGATACAGAAACGCCACTTAATCAAGGCTAAGACTCACTTAGACACCACCTTAGTTGGCCTAAGTAAGGATAAGCAAGCAAGGATTTTTGAGAGAGAAAACCAAAGCTTCTCAAGGTTTTTTCAAGCTGAAAATCTAATGTCCTTTTCTTTCATGGCCGAAAATGGCTTTATACAAGCAAAACCATCTATCAAATAAGTAAGTAGGTGCATCACTTTCCTTCCTAAGGAGGAAAGGTGTTAGAACTAAATTAATTACATGATTTAGCTAATAATACAACCGGTTATACTTAAACAAAATTACAACATACTTAACTAATATTAATACATCAAACCATGCATCTAGTCCTTGTCTAGCTTGATTATACAAGACTTAGGCTTATGTTTAGCACTAACACAAGCTGAAAATTGAAGAAAGATGCACATGGCCAGCCGAAATCTCCAAGTCACTTTACGGCTAGCCAATCCCATGCAAGCACACAAGTGACACCAATCCTTCTCCCATTGGTTGTTCTTTTCTATGCATTCACCATTCCTAGGTGACCTTGAGGGGCGTGCCAAGCTTTAAGGATGTGCAAGGAAGCTTGTCCAGATAGGTTGGCCGGCTGGTTGGGTGGAAAGGAACCGGGAATAACCGGTTCAAGTGAACCGAGTTCTAGGGGAGCCGGTTCAAGCCGGTTTTTGGTGCACTTTGCTTTTATTGCAAAAATGGTCAAGGCTTGGATTTTAAAGGTTGGGGTAACTTTAGGATATGTAGAATCCCCCCCCCCCTCAAGAAAATCGAGGTTACAAATTGGTTTTGAGGGTTAACCAAGCGAATGTTTCCAATCGCGCAAAATTGGGGCAAAATGGAGTAGCTTGGAAAATGACCTTTATCTTCAATCCTTTTGAGGGAATGACTTGAAACTCATTCATGGACCTGCAAAACAACATCAAAAGCATTCCAAAAATAGAAAAATGTTAGGGCTAAGCTACAATGTAGCTTAGGAAATCAGATGCACAAAACCGGGCACTTTGAAGCTAGTGAACCCGTTTATGCTAGCTTCACTTTCTTGCAATAACTGAGCCATCTTCTTCACTTGGGATCTTGTTCTTGGACGTGTGGGAGTTGTATCATCATGGGCAAGATCTTCAGTGGCTAGGATTCCATCACTGATGTATTCTAGGTTCACTAAGGCAAGGGTATGCAAAAGTGAATCAAGAATACATATGGGTAGGAAAGAGAGAGATGGAAGCAAAGAGAACAAGAACAAGGATAGAATGCAAGTGAATTAGCAAGGGTGATTTGAATACCCAACTTGGTTCACGCACTTGGGAAATCTTCTTTCTTCAATTAAGAATTTAATTACCTTCTTAGTTGAATGAAGAAGACCTAGAGACCCACCTGAGGTTGCCACACTTAAGATACAACACTAGGATTTTTAGAGAGAATAGAGACAGTTTTCACAACTCAAGCTTTTGCATTCATTCAAGTGTGTTCTCTTACAACCTAAGGCCTCCCTCATATAATTAGAGCCTTTAACAAGCTGAAAGAAAGGGGGAAAAGGGGACCTTACACGTCCACAAAGAAAGAGGGGTCCAAAAAGCAATATAAAAAGCTGAAAAGTGCATTATGCTTTTTGTCAGTGACTTTTCAGTTTACAATGGTCAACTTCAAACATCTATATCTCCTAGGTTTCTCATTCAAATTGGGTGAAACAAACCTTTCTAGAAATCGTAGGAAGTCAGCTTTCACGTGGCTCAAGTTAGAAGAAATTTAGAACTACCGTTTGGGAGATAAAAGACAAAAGGTGCAACATGTGCAGGCTAGGACAATTTCTGTAGCATCCGGAAAATGGCTCCAATTGACTTATTACCTAGTGACCTAGCCTAGAATGCTTTACATGTGCTTAAAGTTGACATATTAAGGGTTCCAAAAAGTAGATTTTCAGTCTCTTAAGTCCACATCAAGCTTGGGGAATCAAGCTTGCAACACCGGGCTAAATTTTGGCCGAACTAGACAGGATGTGCACGGGTTGTTTGGCGATTTCCTTAACCAAAGCATGAACTTCTTTGACCTCTTTGGTGCTTGTGGAGCCCACTAGGCTTGTTGGTTGATCTTCAAAATGGTTCCAAGGGAAGGTCCACATCGTAATCCCCGGATTGGTTGGAGTTTGACCTCAAACTCGAAAATTATTCATCTTTATCGTAGTAGGAACTAAGGTCAGCCACATTGAAGGTGACTGAGACTCCATAATCTCCCGGGAGGTCGATCTTGTATGCATTAGGACCAATCTTCTCAATGACCTCAAATGGACCATCCAACCGTGGCATAAGCATGGATTTGCGCTTGCTATGGAATCTCTCTTTCCTCAAATGGATCCAAAGCAAGTCTCTTGGCTGAAATTGTGCATCTTTCATATGCTTGTTGGCTCGTTGCTTTGCTTCCTCATTTGATTTCTCAATCTTTCCCTCGCCTTGGTGTGTAACTCTTGAATTTCTTTTGGTCTCTTCTCGGCCTCCCAACTAAATTTGGTGGGACTAGGGATTGGAACAATGTCCAATGGATTCTGAGGGTTGTATCCATACACCACTTGGAAAAGGGAAAGAGAGGTAGCTTTGCTAGGAGCTCGGTTGAAGGAAAATTCTGCTTAAGGAAGCAACTCATCCACCCTTTGATGCTCTTCTTGACTAGAACTCTAAGTAAAGTGCCCAAAGTCCTATTAGTCACTTCAGTTTGACTGCCGACTTGGGGGTGGCATGTAGTGCTAAACTTGAGGTGAGTGCCAAACTTCCTCCACAAGGTAAGCCAAAAGTGACTTAGGAACTTGTTGTCCCTATCCGACACAATGCTTCTTGGAATTCCATGGAGACGAACTACTCCTTGAAGTAAAGTTTGCAATGAAGGAAGCATCATTGGTGGTATGGCAAGCTATGAAGTGTGCCATTTTAAAGAATCGGTCCACCACCACCATGATTGAATCCTTGTGCTTTTAGGTCCTTGGCAAACCCGTGATGAAGTCGAAACTCACATCCTCCTAAGCGCCTTGAGGAACGGCGAGAGGAGTGTAAAGACCTTGGGGCCGTGAGTGGCTCTTGGCTTGTTGGAAAGTAGAACACCTTCTAATATAATGGTTCACATCCTTGGAGATGCTTGGCCAATAATAGTGTTCCCTAACCATGGAACAAGTCTTCTCAATGCCAAAGTGCCCGGCCAAAGCCCCACCGTGGAGCTCTTGAATGAGGATTTTCCAGAACGTACTCTTTGGTATGCATAGTCAGGTTCCTTTGAAGAGAAAGCCATGCTCCAAGTGAAACAAACCGCGGGCATGGCTAGTGCACTTCTCATAGATTTCCTTGAAATCCTCATCTTGGTCATACAACCCCTTAATAATCTCAAGACCAAGGACTTTAGATTCCAAGGTAGAGAGTAAGAGGTACCTTCTTGATAGAGCATCCGCGCCCTTGTTCATCTCTTCGACCTTGTGGTGGATCACAAAATGGAAGGCTTGTAAGTACTCTACCACTTGGCATGCCTTGGGTTGAGCTTGTGTTGCCCATGGATGAACTTGAGAGCTTCATGATCCGAATGGAGAATAAACTCTCCTCGCACAAGTAGTGCCTCCAATGCTCCAAAACTCTTACAATTGCACAGAACTCCTTGTCATAAGTGGAGTACTTCCTCTTGGCATCATTAAGCTTTTCACTAAAGAAAGCTATACGCCTTTTCTCTTAAGATAGGACAGCCCCTATCCCCACACCAGAAGCATCACACTCCACTTCAAACACCTCGAAAAATCTTGGAAGGGCAAGAACGGGTGCACTAGTGAGGTTGAGCTTGATTTCTTCAAAGGCTCTTTAAGCTTGTTTGGTCCATTCAAACCGCTTGGCCTTGAGAACTTCAGTCGTGGGCGTAACAATAGAGCTAAAATCTCTCACAAACCTCCTACAGAAAGAGGCTAGGCCATGAAAGCTTCGAACTTGTTGCATTGAAGTAGGAACACACAAATCTTGGATAGCTTGAATCTTGCTCTCATCCACATGAATCCCTTGGGCCGAAGCAACATAACCCAAGAATATAACTTGAGAAGTGAAAAAGAGACACTTCTCCAAGTTCCTATAGAGCTTTTCTTGAGCTAGGATACTCAAGACTTGATGTAGATTATTGCCATGCTCTTCTTCACTCTAATTATACACTAATATGTCATCAAAGTAGACAACAACAAACTTGCTAATGACGGGCTTTATAACTTGGTTCATAGGCCTCATAAAAGTGCTTGGTGCATTTTTCAACCCGAATGGCATTACAAGCCACACATAGAGGCCTTCTTTAGTCTTGAAAGTCATCTTCCACTCATCTCCCTCCTATATCTAGAATTGGTAGTAGCCACTTCTAAGATCAATCTTAGAAAAGATGGTGGCTCTATGAGGCTCATATAGGCGATCCTCCAACTGTGGAATAGGAAAGCGATATTTGATGGTGATTTTTCTTATCGCTTTACTATCCACACACACCCTCATACTACCGTCCTTCTTAGGAACAAGCAATGCGGGCACGACACATGGGCTTAGGCTTTCACGAATAAAGCCCTTGGTAAGAAGCTCATCTACTTGCCTCTGCACTTCTTCAGTCCCTTGAGGGTTCATATGGTAGGCCTATTTGTTTGGGAGAGTGTAACTGGGAATGAGGTCTATTTTGTGTTGTATGAATCTTTTCGGAGGGAGGCCATGGGGTACCTCACTAGGGAAGACATGTTCAAAGGATTTTATGAGAAGGGAAAGCAAAGGATGGTAAGAATCCTTAGCTTCGGCCGGTTCATGGCCAAGTAGAATCCATTCTTTGAAATCATCAAGTTCATGTAGTTGGGAATGGAGGAGGGTAGTGAGAAAGACATCCATGCTAGGAGTGTCTTGGGGTTGTCTTTGAGCGGTTGGTTTGAGAGGGGTGAGGGTGATTTTCTTGTGGTCTTTGGTGAAGCTATAGGTGTTCAAACGACCACCATGCATCACATGTCTATCAAATAACCATGGACGTCCCAAGAGGACATGACAAGCATCCATGGGCACAATATCACTCTAAACTTGATCTTTATAACTCTTGCCAATAGATAAGCTAAGTAAACACCGAGAATAAATTTGCATGCCTTTACCTTGGTTGAGCCATTGGATGGTGTAAGGGCTTGGATGAGGTGAAACCGATAGCTTGAGCTTTTCCACAAGAGCTTTGGAAGCAACATTGGCACAACTTCCTCCATCTATGTTAAGAGAGCAAACCTTTCCCTTCACGGTACACCGGGTGTGGAAGATGTTATCCCTTTGCTCCATGTCAATCTGGGGAGCAAGACCACTCAAAGCTCTTGTTATCATAAGCATTTCTCCTTCATCGGATCCCTCTTCAACTTCTTCAAGGGCTTCGGTCATGATAAGCTCCTTTTCTCCTTCATCTTGTTCCTCCTCTAGCTCGTCACATGAAGCTTGATACTCGGCCAAAGTGACCACTCTTTTTTTGGGACATTCGGAGGCAAAGTGACCAAGACCTTGGCAATGAAAACACCTCTTCCTATCCATGGGTTTTGGAGGTTATTTTGAGAGTGTTTGTGGGGGATTGGGTGGAGAGGGTCTCCGGTTTCTGTTTGGGGCTGATTTGGGAGGGTTGTAGGAGGTCTTTTGGAAGGGGTAACGACGTGGGTTAGGCTTAGAGGCCATGCCCTTTCCCTTGACTCTCTTTTGTAACTCCACTTTGGGAGGGTTGTAGGAGGTCTTTTGGAAGGGGTAACGACGTGGGTTAGGCTTAGAGGCCATGCCCTTTCCCTTG
This sequence comes from Selenicereus undatus, assembly GCA_017589665.1. Classification (NCBI taxonomy): domain Eukaryota; kingdom Viridiplantae; phylum Streptophyta; class Magnoliopsida; order Caryophyllales; family Cactaceae; genus Selenicereus; species Selenicereus undatus. The sequence goes on along the minus strand of JACYFF010031959.1, from coordinate 55,621,333 downwards.
ACTCTCTTTTGTAACTCCACTTTGTGAGCTAAGACACTAAGCTCATCCAAAGAAGTGTAAGGGTGGAGTTCAACCACATGAGAAATCTCTTCATTCAAGCCACTCAAACATCTAATCAAAGTTTGAGGCTCATCGTCCTTCAAATCACACTTCAAAAGTAATTGTTCAAACTCTCTAGTGTACTCTTCTACACTCTTAGACCCTTGTTTGAGGTGGTGGAGTTTAAGGAAATTGTCCTGCAAGTAATGGGGCGGCGAAAACTTGGACTTAAGTTTGGACTTCATTTTCTCCCAAGTTCTTATCTTCCCTTTTCCCTTCCTAGCTCTCTTAGTCACAACATTAGACCACCAAAAGGAAGCATACATTCTAAGCTTTAAAGCAACAAGATTTACCTTTCTTTCATCGGGATGTGTTTGAACTAAAAGACTCTTTCAACGGTTTGTAGCCAATCCAAGAATAAGTCCGAATCAAGTTGACCTTCAAACTCGGGAATATCCACTTTCAAATCATTGTAGCTTCGGTCATGAGGCCTATGATGTCTCCTTGATCTTTTTGCATACACATCCTCACTAGAGTCTTCAAAAAAAGTTACTTTCCGCTTCTTCAGACTCATCGGAGTCTTGCTTGCTTACACTTCTAGAACTTCTTAAGTTCCTTCTCTTTTCTTGCACCATTTGACCAAGTTGAGATTGTAGGTACTTAACTTGGGCTTCCAACTCAGGTTTCCCTCTAAGGGCTCACTTGCCCACTTACTCAGGAAAAAGGCTAGAAGACATGATGGCTTTTGAGTGAGGAGTTGTTGTTTTGTGACGGGAAGGGGGTGGCAAGGTTATGGCGTGCTCAGCTACTGAAGGTGAAATAGGTGGACTGGAATGAGGCACGATCATGCTTAGGGGCACAGGGTGGTCGTGCTTAGCTACTGAAATGGGAATAAGAGTGTTGGAAGGTGGCACGGTCCTGCCACTATGGCACGGGGTGGCCCTGCCACTATGGCACAGGGTGGTCGTGTTGACTCCGGGTAGACACAACTGGAATTTGCGAAGAAGTGTGTTTGTGGGCTGTTTTGTGGTTTTGTGTTTGGAAGGTGTTTGGGGATGGAAGCTTGGCCAAGAGGGTAGCCTAAGCTCTAATAGGACTTAATGTATTCTAGCTTCACTAAGGCAAGGGTATGCAAAAGTGAATCAATAATACATATGGGTAGCAAAGAGAGACATGGAAGCAAAGAGAACAAGAATAAGGATAGAATGCAAGTGAATTAGCAAGGGTGATTTGAATACCCACCTTGGTTCACACACTTGGGCAATCTTATTTCTTCAACTAAGACCTTAATCACCTTATTAGTTGAATGAAGAACACCTAGAGACCCACTTGAGGCTGCCACGCTCAAGATACAACACTAGGATTTTGAGAGAGAATAGAGAGAGTTTTCACGACTCAAGCTTTTGCATTCATTTAAGTGTGTTCTCTTACAACCTAAGGCCTCCCTTATATAATGAGAGCCTTTAACAAGCTGAAAGAGAGGGGGAAAAGGGGCCTTACACATCCATAAAGCAAGAGGCGACCAAAAAGCAGTGTAAAAAGCTAAAAAGTGCTTTATGCTTTTTGTCAGCAACTTTTCAGTTTACAATTGTCAACTTCAAATAGATATATATCCTAGGTTTCTCACTCAAATTGGGTGAAACAAACCTTTATGGAAAGCTTAGGAAGTTGGATTTCACATGGATCAATTTGGAAGCAATTTGGAGCTACCGTTTGGGAGATATAGGCCAAAACGTGCAACATGTATAGGCTGGGATAGTTTCTGTAACATCTAAAAAATGGGTCTAATTGACTTATTACCTGGTGACCTAACCTTGAAATATTTATATGTCCTTAAATATGACATATTAATGGTTCAGAAAAGTAGATTTGCAGCATCTTAAGCCTACATTAAGCTTAGGTAATCAAGCTTGCAAAACCGGGCTAAATTATGGCCGAACTGGACAGGATGTGCATCCGTTGGTTGGCGATTTCCTTGACCAAAGCAAGAAATTTTTTAACCTGCTTGTGCTTGTGGAGTCCCCTACGCTTGTTGGTTGATCTTGAAATGGTTCCAAGGGATGGTCCCCATCACGCCCCTATCCCCATGGGTAGCGATGTTAATGTTTCTTAAATTATGGGGTGAAATAGAGAGAGTTCTGCCTAAAAATACACCATACCCTAGGGTTAAAGCCTTGCACTGGATCCCTGCAATAAATAAAAGCATAAAAGCTATGTTCACATGCTCAATGATTACACGTGAGATCATAACTCTAAGGGTCACCCACCCGGAGTGCAACAAGTATAAGGTTCAATAATAGGACAGAACATAAAAACTTCAACTCATCATATAACAGCTAGAGTGCTTGGGTTTACATGCCAAAATTAAACAACTCCAGTTAAAAATACAACTGATTAATTAGATAGTCGACTCACACGGGCATACAAAAGAGAATACTATTTAATATGTGATACATGGACTAACACATTTAATTTTACATAAGCTTAAGAACTTATTAATACATTACATTACAACATTTGGCTCATATTCAATGTATATAACTCCCATCCTAGGCATTCAACTCGGCTTACATGAATCAAATTCTACCTGTCACATCAGAAACTTGGGAAAAAGGGGAAACAGATATGGGATGAGCTACCACATGCTCAGTGAATGATTCTTAATCCCAAGAAAACAAAACCATTATAGATAATACTTTTAAGCAGTAATCACACCAATTTGATATTCAATTTCATATAATAAGCATATAAGGCCACCTATATCCATGAATATTTTTATAGTCTCTATGATTTAAAGCATCTCTTTCCTTCTTCCATTGCACACATAAGAATCCTAAACTTTCCTAACCTGTGATGCTTGCAAATAATCACTATACTACACTTGTTTTACATCACACAATGGGTAGAAATGACTCAATAGCAACTTGCCTCAAGCTATAATCCAAGCATTGAGAACAATATGGCCTTCAGTTAAGTTAAAGCCACTAACTGGGGTTCTTTTAGAAAGAAAAAGGGATTAACACATAAAAGGCTAGGGCCACCACTTAAATCAGGATAAGCATTTATAAAACAGTCATTGTTAAAAAACGACTTCGTTTGGAATTCCATAAAAGATCCTTTCAAAAGTATATGTATTTTTCGAAATGTTTTTACTAGCATAGTCCTCAAATGAGGAATTTTCATCACACAACAAGTACGAAATCATTTCATGGGCATCAATTCTCATATTTGTGCTCGTTCAAGTGAGATCACCACTCACATTTTATGGTAATGCCCGGGGCCCTTCATATTCAGTTGACATTTATCATCGTCAAGATCTTCAAGGTTTCCCGCTTCTGGGTCTATGCCGTAGGAATTAGGGCCCCTGCGTGCCGGGTCTGGTCCTTAAACTTGTGTGCTACCCTCATCAAGGTCTTCTAAGGTTCCCACTTTTAGGTATGCTCTTTAGGAATTAGGGTTCCCGCTTACTGAGTCTACTCTCGATTAGGTCTTCTAGGGTTCCCACTTTTGGGTCTACTCCCTAGGATTTCATTGGCACCATCTTCCTAGCCCAAAACATTTTCGATCTCACTTTAAACACATGTTGCAAAAAAGTTCCAATTGTATCACAACAATGCCATTTCCATTTTTAAGAAGGCTAAAATGCCTGAATAGCGTCATTCATCTTTCAAAAAACATATAACCATTCATTTCGACCAAACACGCATATAAATGAAACCAATGCGACATTTGATCATTAGTGTATAATTTGTAACGACAAATGTAAGCATTAACAAGATTATCTTCAAATCACGATATCTATTCGTAACAGGAGAGGGAACTGTACATTATAGAGCAAGTCTAAAAATACCCAAAGTCCACAAGTTTAAAAAGGAATTGTAACAACTGTCTACATTAGTATATTACAGAGCAATTACTGAAATATGCCCTATAAAGCCATAAACAACCTTACAGATGAAACAATAACATCAATAGCTTTATATTTCTAACCAAACATCAACAATTAAGATATAATAGGGATCCCAAAAAAAGCTACAAGAACATATCACAAGCATCAAAAACCTAGTATCAAATACTAAACTTAAGACGAGAGAAAGAAGCAAGAATTACCTTCCAACAGCAAGTACTTGATAATAAGGAGAAGAACTAATTTTTGACCCAATTAGAGAAACAATTGACTGAATTTCAAGAAAACGTCTGCAAACCCACAAGCATTTGAAGAAAAAAAATAATTCAGTGAACAACAACTTGAGATTTTCATTCGAATTCAGAAACAAATTGGAAGAATAGTATCACTTGTATTTATTGCAATCAGCAACAACTCGAATTGTTAACCCTAATCACATTCAGAAAAAGGCTAAGCTCATCAAAATTAGGGATTTCCAATTTGAATTTGACAAGAAAGTAGAACGATACACATACCTGGCTCTTATAAATTTCACATAACTTCAATTCGAGCTCGTTATCTATGCAGAATCATTCAATTTTGGATGATGAATGAATCGACAAAGAAAACTCTTTATATACGCGACTTACAGACAACCAATGCTTACCCAGACTACAATTGGGAAGCTTAAGGATTTGGGAAGCCATACTAGAATTATGAAGCTTAAGGATTTGGGAAACAACACTAGAATTAGGAAAGCTTGAGGATGTGGGAGTCGGGAGGGTTGAAACAGAGGCAGTTTTGGTAATTAGGAAATAAAGCTCTGCAAAACTCTTAACAATTTTTTTAAAAAAAGAGGGAATTTCTATTTGCCCAAAATTTATCACGCCCGCCAATATATTTCTATGGCATATTTCACTAATTGCTACAAGATACCCCCTTTTTGTGGCAATATCTACTTTGCTACTATATTTTTATAATTTTAAGATTATTGTAGCACATTTACATGTGCCACAAATAAATTGCTATTAAAAATCAATATTGTTGTTGTGGATGGAGCCTGATATCAATTTGTTTTGTATGTTGATGGTACGCTTTGGTGTAATTTGATGATGAAGAAGGACCTCCAACCTCTGAGGTGGTACCTTCAATTGAAAGAATTCATTTTCGTAGTTCGCGACAAAAACGAAGCATATGTTGTGGGAAAGTCCAATACCCACAGTATCATTGTGCTCAAACCAGAAAAGAAGAAAGGCAAGCTAAGTGTTTGTTTTTGTTTTTACTTTTTATGTTCTTTTTTTATTGTATTTTGTGCTTTTGCTATTTGGAACCTCTACTAGAAAGTTAATAAAACTATAAAAAAAGGGCAATAATAAATGGTTTTTAGAATCTTCATAGACACTTCGTGGTGCCTACCATGATCTGTGAAGGTTCTACAAAGAAAAAAAAAAGAGAGAAGAGAAAAAAAAAACCGGGACTAGAGCTAACCGCACAGACGGTCCATGGCCACCACTACGATCCGTGGTGAGCCCCACATCCACGGTAAAGGGTTTTCAAGGCCCTTTGACCCCCAAATTCTTCATCTTTTTCCTTAAAATTCAACCCTCTCTTTGTCTCTAAACGCTCACTTCTGTCTCTAAAGCCTCCATAACCACTTCACTTCAAACCTTCAATTCTTCTCCAAAATCCATCAAATCTACCTTTATTTTTAATTTTTAAGCCTTCTTTCTCTGCATTTTCCCATCTCCATACCCACAATTTTCAAAACTCTATTCATCACCTGTTCTGACTTCTATTTTTATTCTGTATTTCTTCACCATTTCCTTCTCTTTTCTGAAATCTTTGATTTTCTAGCATTTTTCTACTAATTCTCTTTTAGTTTGATTTTTCATGCCTTTTTAACATCCGCATTACACCACCATGGCACCAAAGAAGAAGCCAAGAACCACACAAGAAGTTAGGACTTCCAGTCAAGCCCCACAAAGAGCACCCCGAAGCTCTTGAACATCCACTATCGTGAGAAACTGTGGTAACATTTCCCTCTTGGTTTAATTAATCTTGTGCATATTGCTAGTTATAATGCTTTTACTAGTAAACTAGTAGTAGTTGCTCAATATTATGATGAGGATGCATTGAATCATTTGGGATTGTTGGATGATATTTGTTGGTTGTTTGCTCGGGGCGGAAAGCGTCAATTCTTAGAAACTAGGGACCACACTTATCAAGACCTCACCCTCGAATCATACTGCATGTTGAGTTCACGAGTGGCCCTTTATGTCAAGAGGGGTACATTTCTTTTTATCTTAGTAGGGAGTTCTATGAACTTAATTTTAGTGCCTTTAATAGTATATTTGGTTTTCTACCAAGTATGTATCTCCCATACTGCTATGTCCCTAATGAATTCAATCCGAATGCTTTTTAGTATGAAATTTTCGGGTATTATCGGTATGGCACTAGTAATTCCAAAGGCACTGTTATTCGAAACCATGTATTCATGTGACCCAATGCTTGTCAACTTGTGGTTTGTTTGGCAGGGAGGATAGTTTAAATGTGCCTCACCTGTCTGAATTATATTTTTTGTATAGCGTGCTTGAAGGTGACCGGATTGACCCCGAATCATTCTTGGTCAATCAGTTGTATAGTGCAGGCACTAGTTCTGCACATAGTATTGTTATTGGGGGCCTTATTTCCCCCATTGCTAGGTTACTAGGTGTTGAACTGAACCCTGATGATAGAGTAGCATGTTCGGAGTGGTTTAACTTTGCCACTTTTGAACAAATAAAATTTGTAAGGTCGATGGTGGCTATATCTGTTGGATTATCCTGGGAATTAGCTTATGCCACTCCCAAATGTTGATCGCACCTCTCTCCTAAATCGGGCCAATCTCTTCTTTTTACCTGGTGATGAAGAGTTGACACGACCCTCCCCACCTCCTCTACCTGCTCACCCTAGGGCTTCTACTTTATCCCAACCATCCTCCTCTCATCACTACAAAAAAAGTGTCTTACTTCTACACTTATCTAACCACACTTGGCTAAGTGTGACGACCAAATATATGAAATTGAGAATCTGCAATTGTCTCCATGCAAAATAAGTGTGGGAACAGTATTCCCACTCTTATAATCGTGGTAGTATCTCGTTAGACTATATCCGCACATATTAAGCGTGACGCTTTATCTCAACTGAAACGGATTTGCCTTCCTCGGATACTAAGCGTGGCGGCTACAATTTTTCTTTTTGTTTAATCATTGCGCCCATCAAAATAAAACAGAATTCCTTTTTAAAAAAAAGAAAAAGGATGGTGCAATTCTTGGGCGACTTTGCGTGGGAGCAGCATTAGGTTGTGCGGAAGCAATCTCTCAATGCAAAGCAAAGTGAATTGGCAAATTTTATGGGCAAAGTTGCGTTCACAACAACTTGCGCAATTTGGCAAAGCGAATTGGCAAAATTTATGGGCAAAGTCAGGTACTATTTCTCTCATTCATCAGGCCATCAACTCTGGCATCTCCTTCCTTGACACTATTGACTGTTGTGGCCCCTTCGCTAATGAAATTCTTTTTGGCAAGGTATTTGTAATTCACCTTGGGAAAGTTTTATACTTGTATGCAAAGATTGATGGGTTTCGCTTGCTGGATTTTTACTCGTTAGGCTAGATAGTATTGAATTCCCCAAATTTGATTTGTAATGAATTAGGCTATGGTCTTGTAAATTTGGTCCTTCTCAGTTCTATTTATCATTAGAACAATGCGAAACTTATGGCGCCCACCAATTGTTCGATGAATTGCCCAAGTCAGGTCTATTATATATTAAGACTCATGCACTTCTTTCTTAAATTCTTGCTAATTAATTTGCCATATCATTGTAGGTAAAGGTAAGATATATATTGTTGAAGAATTTGACAAGAAGAGGAGGATGTGATTATGGGATTTTGGGGTTCTAATGCTCCCAAAAAAATAGGTAAATGAGAGTGTTGCCTCCTGTCATGGGTTGTGCAACCTCTGTTGGCCACCAAATGCCTGGATGGTAATTTTCATCAGTTCTTCTACAATTAGGCTATGATGATGACCCAAACAATGTTATCTAATTGGGTCACTGAGACTTGATTTTGCTTTCAGCCTTTCACTTTCAGATTATTCTTTTGGCAATTGGGGTATATATCTATGTATTTGATAAGAGAACACTCATTTTGGATGTGAATCAGAGTTATTGCTCTCAGCATGGGTTGTGCAATCTCTGTTGCCCACCAAATGCTTGAATGTCGATTTTGTTGGGTTATATTCTTATCAGTTTAGGATAGAGATCGTCAAAAAGTAGAAAGAGGTCAATGAACTAAGAAAGGGTTCAATGGGGGATCTTCTGAGGTTGAAATTGTTGAATTTGAGGGATTCGTTGCGGGATGTCTGCAGTTTTGATGATTTGAAGGAGAGGATGAAAGAGTGTTTGAGTTTAAAGAGGTGTTTACCACCATGACTCAAGTTATCAAGGTCAACTACTTTCTTTCCTCTGATATTCAAATAAAATTACTAGTTCTTCATACGTAATCCCCCCCAAAAGTATGGGCAGTACTGAAGTGGCATGTAATTTAAAGAGTGGAAATTTGTTAAAAATGTTTGTATATCCACATTTATAGCTGGTCATTTGTCCTGCTTGCAATTTACTGCTTGGCTCACTAGTCGAAGCAAATTATTTAACTCTCCAAGTTCAATTTTGCACTTAAAAAAAAGTCAGAGTTCAATTTCCTTTTGGAAATATAGGAAATTCCTAATGAATTTGAGTAGATGAAGATGAAGATGATCCAAATCTATGGATACATGTGATATGCATTGGTTTCATGATTTGTATCAAC
>JACYFF010031959.1:55457300-55607562 GCA_017589665.1 Selenicereus undatus | reverse complement strand
ATCTATGGATACATGTGATATGCATTGGTTTCATGATTTGTATCAACCATTTGATCGACAAATGTACAAATTATTTGTCGTTACTTTTGAATCCTCATTTCACCTATATAACACAACTAAAAAGCACATTTGATGCTCGGTCAGCTTGACTGACTCAAAAAGTGATCCTTTAACCAAGGAGGATCTTTTTAAACCTTTATGAGCGTTATTCAAATGTACTCTCATGTGGGTACAAAAGGACTAGAATTGAGGTTGACCATAGTTACTCCATGGGGATCACCACGAACAGACTGTCGGGCCCTCTATCCTGGCGGCTCTCCCGTGTTTGACTTGCTGCTTCACTTATATCTCCCTGGACTATGGTTCTGGCCACGGTCTGACCGTGCTGGGAGTCTTTTGGGCCCTTTTCCTGTTTTCTTTGATCCATTAGCCCACAAAATCTTCTTTCTACTCACATAGCTTGGTTCACAAAGTCAAAATCTGCAAAAATTCTTAAAACAAGTGAAACCAATTATAATAGTAAAAATAAGGACATAAATTATACAATTAAGCGTATTAATTTCCTAAAATGACTCCCAAACACTCATAAAATCCATGTAAATATGACATTGATCACTCTGTCTTGGGTGTTTCTTGTTCTTCTCTCCCCACGAGGATAGTCATTGTGGCGCATTCGTGGTGAGCAAAAGACTCATCATTTGAGGGTCAAGGCTAGGTCAACAAGGTCTCAAATCTTCTAAAGATAATCAAAGACCTATGACGAAGCATAAAACGGGAATTTGGTGCATAAAGTTTAACATAAAGCTCACAAATTACATAAGAATGCAACAAAACGACCCAAAATGATATAAGCTTTAAGCACTTATCAAAAGCTCTTTTCAAGAAGGGGGGCTCATAGAGACCTAGTCACTAATGACATTACTAAGACTAAGCGAACAACTAAGTGATTTCCATGTGTAGAAGAGGTGAAGGGAGTTACAACCTTAGTCACGGAACACGTTTAGCATGCAATCCCTTCTAGTTCCAGTTCAGCCAATTTCTGGCCAGATTTTATGATTATGAACAACATTGATCATGACTTTGCGGAGACCTGCTAATCCTTGTAAGAATTAGCTTAGCTTATCCTTGATCCATTTAAGTCCATTTCAGCATTTTTAGAGCACAGGAGTTGAATTAGCTACGTTCAAAACCCAAGACACTGCATTTTGGGCTGCAATCTAGGACGGTCCAATTTAAAAGGAAATTTAAGGCTTCCTAGTGTGCATCTATTAGGTGCTTTCAGGCCTTTAAAGTGAGCTAAAATATTTATCCACTGAGCTCCTCAAAGACGACGACTAGCTCCCTCATGGCCTGCTTTTATCCAGCTAAAAAGAGGAGAAAACACCCTAAGGGCCAACTACTGTACTCATCGCCTGGGGTGGTTATTGGCTAGTCTAATAAATTCGTAAGTTACATTTCACCCTACGTAAAGGTTATTACAGGATTTTATAGTAAGCCATTTATGCTAACCTGAGTGACACCTCATCTGATTGTTTGAATGGCCGGAATAGGTGTTATTAGTTCTATGGTCTAATTTCAAATCTTCTTGTACGTCCGTAGGTTGATGTAATTAGCATTTGGATTCTTTTTTTTATATCTTAGCCATTGGCATCGTAAAAGAGAAGGTCATCTAAAATCTCTCGCCTTTTGTATTGTACTCACATTATCAATCATTGAAATTAGACTAGAGCTCATACTCATTTTTTTCGCAAAATTCCAAGTGGTTGTGTCTTCTGTTGATAACTTAAGTGGTGATACACTAGATCATTTTGGTTATTCTTACTTGCTTAAAGTCCTATAGTGATTGGCTAAGTGAGCCCCAAGTTTCGGGATTTTGTATCACTTGGGATCAGTTGTTATTCCAACCATATCATATCTAATACATTCTATTTGAGTTCTTTTCCTCTTGTTGTCTTTAGGAGGACTAAGGTTAGGTACATCAAGTGGTGTGGGAGCCTTAGCAACCCTCCTAGGACTTGTATTTAGCGAAAACACAACCATTTAGCCTATATTCATTTCCAATCTCAAAAAAACCTACAATATGTTATCTAGGCTCACTCCAAAACATGTAGCTGAGCAAGCTCTTAGGGAGCAGGCTGAGCTTGAAGGAATGATCAAATACCTTCAAGATCAGCTTAGTAAGCCCATGGTAGATAGGTGTAAAAACCTAATTAGGCCTAATAACAACAACAGACATAACGATTCTAGTTTACTCGCTTCTAAACAAGAGGCATGAAGGAGTAAGGGATGACTTTAAAGTTGATATCCCTAAATTTAAGGGACAACTTAGTCTTGATTTGTTCTTAAATTGTCTCCTGATTGTTGAGAGCATCTTGGAATACAAGTAAATACTAAATAAAAAGAAGGTTAAACAATTTGCCTTTAAGCTAAGAAAGTACGAATCAATTTGGTGGGCCAATGTGGTAGCTAAGAGGGTTAGCAAGAGGAAAAGCAAGACCAAATACCGGAAAAAGATGAGGGAGGAGATAAAGACCAAGTTCCTGCCATGCCACTATCTCCAAGATAACTTCCTTAAGCTCCACAACCGGATGCAAGGAGGTAAGAGTGAAGAGGAATACATAACAAAAATTAAGTAGTTGTTGCTCAAGTATTACCTTCGGTAGGATGGTGCTCTAGCTTTAGTAAGGTATTTGTCAGGTCTAGAAGAGAAGATAGCTCATGTGATAGAGCTACATGCATACACAACCCTAGATGATCACAGCCCATTAGGTTACATAGTTGAGAAGCAAAGGAAGATCAAAGGGAAAGAAGAAGCCAATAACCCACCACAAAGAACCTACCCTTTCCAGAAACCTCCTCTCAATCAGCAAAGGCCTAACTTCACTCCTAAAAATAAAACCTTAACTACTTCCGGCAACGAAAATATCCCATCGTTTAACTTCTGAGACTATGGATGCAAGAAGGTGTTTTAAGTGCCATAGTCTACGTCTTTCGGCATCTGAATGCCCTAATAAGAGGGTAGTGACCTTGGCTGAGTACCGAGCAGTGTGTGCTTCTATGGGGGGATAGAAGAAGAAGGTGACAAAGAACTCCTCTTAACTAAAGAGATGAAGGAGTATGAAGAGGGTTCATATGAAGGAGATCTACTCACGGTTAGAGGACCTTAAGTGGCTTGGCATCTCCATAGAACCAAGAGCAAAGGCAAGCTATCTTCCACACCACATGCACCACGGGAGGGAAAGTGCACACACTAATCATAGATGGAGGCAGTGTACTAATGTTGCATCTAATACTCTAGCGGATAAGGTCAAGCTTCCTACTGTAAGCCATCCCTCTCCATACAACATAGCGTGGTTGATCAAAGGAAAAGGTATTCAAATCTCTTCTAAGTGCTAAGCTTCATTATCTATAGAGAAGGGATATAAAGACGAGATTTGATGTGATGTGATTCCTATGGATGTCTGCCATATGTTATTAAGTAAACCTGTGTTTTTTTATAGAGGGTTGTGCATGATGGTTGATTAAAAACTATACCTTTGCCAAGGATCATAGGAAGATCATCGTCTCTTCCCTTAAGGACTATCAGATTCCAAGACTCAAAGACTCATATTCGAGCAGTATGAGTTTGAGTCTACTTAAGAGTTGCTCCTTTTATACCTTAAGCCTGAGTCTACCCCTCTCATTGTCCACCCCCTATTACAACCACTCCTATTTGAATTTAAATGTTTTTTTCCTGATGAAATCCCTCCTAGTTTGCCACCTAAAAGGTCTATCCAACACAACAACAACAAACTCCCAGTGTGGGTCCCGCTTTCACGGGGTCTGGGGAGATCCAGTTGTAAGCAACCTTACCTCTACCAGTATTCCTACCCATAGAGAGGTTGATTCCATACGACCCACAAAATGGTTTTGATAAAAAGGGTTATAGAGAAAACGACTGCGAAACCATTTACCTAGTAAGCGAAGGAGGAAGGGGAAAGGGGTCGGATAGCAAATAAAGAGGGAGTCGATACGTACATGAGGAAACCAGGGGCGCTTAGTGCGGTCACAACCCAGAAAAGCACGACCTGCAGACAAGCACACCAAAAACACCTACCCGCCCTACACCGCCTAGGCTACTGCCCCCTACCGAGGCGGTCCCCTACAATCCGAAACCTTAATCTTGACCCGCCACAGCCTCCTATCCTGAGCCATGTCCTCCGTAAGACTGACAACTCTCAGGTCCCCTCTAACCACTTCTTCTAGGCTCTTCTTCGGTCTACGTCTCCCTCTCTTAGTACCGGGAGGGTTGATCAACTCACACCTACGCACGGGGGCAGCCACACTTCTCCTCTTCACGTGGCCGAACCATCTGAGCCTCGATTCCCTCATCTTCTCCTTTATGGGGGCCACTTCAGCTAAACCTCTGATTACTCCATTCCTTATTCTGTCCAATTTCGTAAAACCACACATCCACCTGAGCATTCTCATCTCAGCAACCATCAACCGTTTGACATGCGTCTTTTTTAGAGGCCAACACTCCGATCCATAGAGAACAGCCGGTCTAACTACCATCCGATAAACTTTGGCTTTCAATCCCAAGGGCACTCTCTTGTCACACAGCACCTCTGACCCTGACTTCCACTTTTGCCAGCCCACTCTAATCTGTTGGCTAATATCCTCGTCAATGTCCCCATTTTGCTGGATGATCGAGCCCAGATACTTAAATTTTGCGACCTTCGGTATGGCCCTCACATCCAGTACGATTTCTCCCCCCTCTTCTGTTCTCCCGCTGAAACAACAGTGTAGGTATTCCATTTTCGATCTACTCAACCGAAAGCCCCTAGCCTCCAACGTATGCCTCCAACTCTCCAACCTGTCGTTCACCCCCTGCCTAGTGACATCGATAAGAATGATATCATCTGCAAATAGCATGCACCAGGGCACCTCGTCCTAGATTCCTCTAGTGAGTCCATCCAAAACTAATGCGAAAAGGAACAGGCTTATGGAATGACCTAATTCTAGAGTTAATACTCCCAAAAAACCTGCTTATGGAATGAACCCTCAAGTGACAAATGAGATCCAAAGGCAAGTGGATGAGTTGCTAGCTAAGGGAATGATTAGGGAAAGCTTGAATCCTTGTGCTGTTTGAGCCTTGCTAGTACCCAAGAAAGATGTGAGTATGTGTCAACAGTGGGCCCATAAACAAGATAAGTAGTATCCTATCCCTAGATTAGAGGACCTTCTTGATGAGGTACATGGTGCAATAATTTTCTCCAGGATTGATCTCAAAAGTGGGTACTGTTAGATAAGAATTTTTAATGGGGATGAGAAAAAATCATCCTTCAAAACAAAGGAAAGGCTGTAGTAATGCTCTTTGGCTTAACGAATGCTCATAACATCTTTATGAGATCGATGAGGCAGGTGCCCAAGCCATTGATAAGGAAATATGTGGTAGTGGACTTTGTTGATATTCTGTTGTACAACTAGACTGAAGAAGAGCGTGCCCACTATTTGGATGTAGTACTCAAGATTCTAGGCCAGGAGAAGCTCCATGGTAATCTTAAGAAGTGCCATTTCTTTACCTTACATGTCATGTTTCTTGGAGGTATTGTATATTGATAGGGAAATCTAGTGTATGAAAGCAAGGTCAAGGCCATTACAGACTGGCAAGTACCTATTCAATCTAGCAGTTTAGAAAATTTAATAGCATAGCCTCATTTTATAGAAGCTTTATGAGGAACTTTCGGTCACTAATGGCTCTAGTCACTAAGGCACTGAAGGACAAGAAGTCGAAGTGGAATGATCAAGCTCAGAAGGCCTCTGAAGTTATCAAGGAGAAGCTCACCTGTTCCCCAATCCTAGCTCTACCAAAATTGTCCAGAGCATTTGAGGTAGAGTGTGATGCTTCTGGGGTAGGCATTGGAGATGTGCTAAGACCTCTCACCTATTTTAGTGAGAAACCGAGTGAAGCCAAAAGGAAATTCTCCACATATGATAAGGAATTCTATGGCATAGTTAGAGCATTATAACACTGAAGACATTACTTGATTGGTAGAGAGTTCATCCCATAATTAGATTAGAAGGCCCTAAAGTTTATTCAATGCGAGCACAAACTTAACCCAAGGCATGCTAAGTGGGTTGGTAATCTATAGTCTGTCCGCTTCATGATTCATGACAGGTAGGGGAAGCTTAACAAAGGTGTTGATGTCCTATCTAGCAGATACCTTCTTCTATGCACTCTACACACCAGAGTCCTAGGGTATTGTGCGAATCAAAGAGTGATATAAGGATAATGAAGATTTCTTGAATCTATTCATGAAATGTTCTCACCACCCTTAGGGAGCATTTCAAAATGATGGAGGCTTCCTTTTTAAGGGAAGTAGGTTGTGTATTCCCAAAAGTGGGATTAGAGAATTGCTAATTCAAGAAGTGCATGGTAGAGCGTTGGTAGCTCATTTTGGGATTGACAAAACATGCTATATGGTCAAGGAACATGATTATTGGCCTAAAATGGCCAGAGATATGGAGCCTTTCGTCAAAAGGTGCTCTATCTATCATTTAGGTAAGTGTTATCGCATGCTACAAGGCCTTTACTCGCCAACACTAGTTCCTTAATTGCCTTGCGAAATTGTTAGCTTGGATTTCATCATTGACCTAACCAGAACCCAGAGAAGCAAAGATTCTATCGTGATGGTGGTTGGCAAGTTCTAAAAAATGGCCCATTTAATCCTTTACTATATAGCCTATGATGCCTCCAATGTATCTAATCTGTATTTCAAGGAAAGATTTAGGCTGCATAACATTCTAAGGAGCATGGTTTTGGATAGAGACACAAAATTCTTGAGTCATTTTTGGCTTATCCTATAAAGGAAAATAGGAACTCTACACTAGTTTAACACTAGTTGTCGCCCTCAGATAGATGAGCAAACCGAGGTGACCAATAGAACCCTAGGTACCTTGGTTTAGGTGCTTGTTAAGAACAATTCCAAGGGATGGGATGAGCTGCTTCCTCATACTAAGTTTGCTTATAATAAAAATCGAAGGAAGGCCACCAAGTTGTCTGCTTTTCAAGTCATATATGTGCAGAATCCCCTTACCCCACTAGACTTGGTTCCTTTGCCCACAAGCAATAGCTTTAGTTGGTAGCTGGCAAAATAGCTAACGATATCAATGATCCTCATAGCAAAGTGAGGGCCAAAATTTAGAGGAGCAATGAGCTAGCCAAGAATCAAGCTGCAAGCACAAGAAGGATGCTCATTTTCAAGTTAGAGACTTGGTCTTGATTTATCTCAGGAAGGAAAGATTTCCAAGCAAAAAAAATCCAAGTTGATGCTAAGATCATATTGCCCCTTTGAAGTTTTTGAGAGGATTGATCCAAATGTGTAAAAGTGAACCTGCCTGGGGAATATGGGGTCTTCGCACCTTCAATATGGTTGATCTTAGCTTATACTATGTTGAATCTAAAGAGTTACCGAATTTGAGGGAAAACTCTTTTTAAGAAGGGGCGGGGGGGACTAATGGAGACGTCGTCACAAATAACCCCAATTAGCCTGACGGAATAGCTAAGTGGTGTTGAAGGCTAGAAGAGATCAAGGGAGTTATGGCCCTGGTTAGGCAACACCTCTAGCGTGTAATCCTTTTCACCTCCAGTTCAACCAATTTCTGGCCATATTTTGTGACTATGATCAACACTGGTCACGACTTGAGGGAGACCTGTTAGTCCTTTTAACATTTAGTTTAACTTCCCTTGATCAAATACAATAGGTTTCAGCACTTTCGAAGCACAATAGCTCAGTCAGCTGTCTTCAAACCCGAGACAGTGCACGCTAGGCTGCAATTCAGCACGGTCTTGTTTTGCAGGAAATTTAAAGGCTTCTTGGCATACATTTATTCCAGGCTTCCATGCCATGAAAGTGAGCTGAAATATTTGTCAAATGAGCTCCTAAAAGACGACAGTTAGGTCCCTCACGACCTGCTTTTATCTAACTGAAGAAGAGGAGAAAACACCCTAATGACTAGGTACTATACATACTACCCAGGGTGATTATTAGCTAATCTAAAAAAGTTGCAAGTTGCATTTCAGTTTAGTTAAGGGTATTTTGAGAGTTTAAACCAAGCCATTTATGATAACCTGACTAACACCTCATTTGATTATTTGAATGACCCGAGAGGCGTCATCAGTTGTATAATTTAATTTCAAATTTGCTTATACCTCCCTATGCTTATGCGATTAGCATTTGCATTCTTGTTTTTGCATCTTAGCCATTCGCTTTGTAAGAGAGAAGCTTATATAAAAACTCTTTGACTTCTATCGCAAGTGCACATCTATTGCAGTATAGTTTCAATATCGATCCCATACAGACCAAGTTTAGTCTGTCGAGTTTTAACCTATTACAAAAGGCTAAACGACCAAATTTTCAGTCAATTATCTCAACTATCGCTATTTAGCTATTGGAAATTGATTCAAATTAAAGACATCTAGGGAATTGCTTAGCTTAGTAAAGAGTTGCATCGTTAGATTTAGATGTGCACTTTAACCAAGTTGGATGCTTCCAAGGAGTGCAATCAAGCTAAAAACTCAATCTTTTCTTTCGAAACAAATTGAATTGAGCAAACTAGCCCAATTAACATTCTTTTAAATCTTCATGGTTTAGTCTTAGTTAGGGATTTTTGATTGCTAAAATTTTCCTCTTAACAAACAACTCTCTTTCGAGCACCCGTTAAATTAAGTTCTAATTTGTTATTCTAATTGTGAGTTTCTCCTTTCAATGCTTGACACGACTATCTGGTGTACGTAAGCAAATTTGGCAAAGACTTACTCACACTAGTTCATCCACAAGATAGAACTCAATCAAACCAATTAAATAAAGCACAAATATTAAAAATTGGAGATCCAACATCAATACATAGGCTAATAAGTCCCTAGAATAAGAAAAATTACTCATACCTAATGGAAATATTCACAATCTCGATACAACTTCAAGAAGATATTAGAAGGGAAAGAAAACTAAGCAACTATGGTGGTCTTCAATGGCTTCCAAAACTCCAACCTTCCAAGTGCCAATCTTCCACTCCAATTCGCTTTCTTGCTCTAAAGAAACAACAAAAATCCTAAAACTAATGATAAAAATGAGAATTGGATGTTTTGATTTTTCTATGCTCATCTCCTATTCCAGCCGAAAAGAAACCTATTTATGCATAACCTCAGCCATTCTCAGCCACTAGACAAAGGAAGATGAAGAGCCAAGTAGTTTCACGCTGAGCATGGACCGTGGCCTTCACCACGGACATCCGTGACCGCCTCTATCTCAGCATTCTTAGGTTGTTCTTTCTTCTCCACAGGCATGGTAACTTAGGGGATCTGTGGGCAGTCAAAACACACTCAATTGGGGTCAAAAAAAGGGCAAAAAGGTCAAGAAACCTACAAAAGAAAGAAAAGCACCACACCCAAGAATAAAACGGGAAAAGGAGTATAGATTATAACATGAACTACATAATTCTCCACAAAAATGCAGCAAAGTGAACCTAAAATGGAGTGCATCCTAAGCATCTATCAAACTCGACCATGCTTGAACCATTTCTTGTCCTCAAGCAATTACGAAAATAAAAATTAAAATGGAGAAGCTACTTAGGTAAACGTAAGCAGCAACACCAATAGCCTACCAACCCAAGAAGCAAGCACAAAAGCAATGAAAAATATTACAAAACAGATGAGGGAATGAAGTTACGAAAAGAAGAACAGATAGCATCACATTAAACATTGAATCGATCATTCAAATCAGGTTAAACAATCATATCAGCACATAAAACAGGGAAAGCTGAAAGAACAGGTAGACCTTCGCTTAAGGAATGAAGCACTCATCATTCATGTGTTTAAAATATAATGCAGTTTACTCAAATGTCATTCCAAAGAAATCAAATCTACCATAAGCTTGACAAGACTCTCAAATTTGCCCCAACGAAAATGCAATGTATGCTAGACAATCATAAGGACATTGATAGGGTTGTAACAGGGCTATGGGTAAAGGTAAAAGGGGAATAAATTTTTTGGGATTTGTGGATCTCAAAGCCAAACGGGATGAGTATGAGTCATCTTCACTGAACTTCTCACAAAAGCACTCCTCACACCAAATAGCAATACATCTCAAATACACAAAATAACTCTA
The DNA here is from genome assembly GCA_017589665.1 of Selenicereus undatus. Taxonomy (NCBI): domain Eukaryota; kingdom Viridiplantae; phylum Streptophyta; class Magnoliopsida; order Caryophyllales; family Cactaceae; genus Selenicereus; species Selenicereus undatus. The sequence goes on along the minus strand of JACYFF010031959.1, from coordinate 55,597,414 downwards.
AGTTGGTTGAGTATGCGAAAAAGTGTCCGAATATAAAATTCATACCAAATCCTTGCATTGTTTTTGCTTCTCTGTTTTTTTTTCCTTCAACATTTTTTTTATTTTTTTTTTCTTGATTTTCTTTTGATTTTTGCTTCTTCTTTTTTCTTTCTTTTTTTTGTTTTTTTAGATAAGAGAAGGATTATGGCAACAGAAACTATGCGTTTTTCAACACTTTTTTCTTAGAACTCGTAAAATTCAACCCAAATAACACCAACAGAAATATTGGATTAATCCCTTATTGCATTCAAACAAACTACACCCAATAAAGTCATTATTATCCACGAACTACTCCCAATCACTGATGAAACTCTATAGTCTCGGCAAAAAAAGTGGAACATGTATTTGACCAAGGATCAATATTATTGGTTCACATTAAGAAAAACAAAGGTCAGGGCTCAATGGGGATAGCAAGTGATAAATCATAAAAAGGGTGGCTATTTGGTAAATGCAGCTCATAAATTCGAAGAATGCCTCAATCATATCGCCTAAACATGCATTCTAAATGTGATCTTGAACAAGAGTCAAAGTAAGTTCTAGACATTTGAAATCAAGGAAGAGCCACACATGAAAAACAATGTAAGACTAAAATGATGAATTAGTCCAAAGTTTGCTCAAAGTCTCAAAGGACAACTACCAAAGCTCAACTTACTCGTTAGATCATACGTGTAAGATATTCAGGCAAAGATTCATTGAGCAATCAAATCGCAATCAATATGATAGACAAAACATGAAGCACATTTCGAAAACTTATAATTAAACATTTATTCACAAATAGGCATAACAAATAGGGTCAACATCGGGCAAATAAAGCTACTTAGTTTAAGAATCATCATCGGAGGATTTTATTACTTTTTCTCTCCTCCTTTGTTTTGTATTTGTTTTTTTTTGTTTTCGTTTTTTTAACACACTAAAGTGCAACTAAAAACTATTGAAAAGACCAAAATAAAGCTAAACCAAAGAAAAGAAACCTACAAATAGAGAGAAAACTAGAATGATTAACCAAAAATACAAACTACTCCTAAATGCAAAACTTAAAATCCAAACTACTCACACATCCACATCACATATAGATATACACACATAACTGCCCCATGTTTGGACAAAGCATTGCCCTCAATGTGAGGACATGAAAATCACTGGGGAAGAAAAAGAAGAACTAAAAGGGAAGAGGAGGGGGAAAAGAACGAGGGTGGGAATGCGCCAACTCTTTGTCACCCGATAAAAATTATACATTGGCTCGGTTCAAGAGAGTGGTTCGTTCAACATTAGGTATAGGGATGAGATAGTTCACAGGATAAATCCAACAAATGCGCCCAACCCTATCTTACAAAATTTCGTTTGTTGAAAGGAAGCTAAGTTTAACAGCTCATAATGGGGAACTCTATCATCAGGGATCAATTCAATCCCTACAGACCTATCAATATGGGTAATAAGGCCCCCAATCACAATTCTCTGCACAAAAGTAGTGGCCGAAGTATGCAACTGATTAACCATGGATGAACTTGGTCAAGTAGGTCACCTTGGAGTGTGCTATACAACAAATATAATTCAGATAGGCGAGGCACATTTAAACCATCCTCCCTCACAAATAAACCACAAGTAAGCAATCTTTGGGCTAGTTGAATATAGGGGTTTCAAATGACAGTTCCTTTCGTGTTGCTTGTATCATAACGATGATCGCCAAAAGTTTCAAGCTAAAATGCGTACGACTTAAATTCTTCAGGGACATGTCGATAAGGCAAGTCTAAATTCGGAGGAAAATCGAATATGCTATTAAAGGCACTTAAGTATAGTTCATAAAACTCCCTATTTGGATAAAAGGAAATGCAACCTTCTTGACAACTAGGCCTGCTCATGACCTCCACATGCAATGTGCTCAAAAATTCAAGGGGGAGGTCAAGATAAGTCTAGTCTCTAGTCTCCAAAAATTGCCTCCCATAGCAAACAACTAAACGGATATCCTCGAACAAATCCAATTTAGTCAACAAATCCTCGTTATAAAAACGACTAGCAATAACTAACTTGCTACTCAAATTATTGTATCTCGCAATATAATGGGCATGTGTTAAACAAAGGGGGTCAGAGATATTACCTCAGTTTTGAGTGTTTGCTAAGGTTCCGGAAGTGAGCTTGTGGTGAGCTCTGCCTCTATGTTTTCTTCAGTTTTGTAAGGAACTCCTCCGCGGATAGGATTGGACACTATGAAGGGGCTCGCGAGGAGTTAGGGAATAGTGGCTAAAACTATTTTATGATTTTTTAGGTGATTTTTAGAAGATTTTTTTTCACTCTTATTATTGCTTCTTTTCTGACACAGCTATTGTTTTCTCCTTTTTTTCTTTTACTTCTTTTCCTTACTTTTTCTCTTTGCTTTTCTCTCTGTTTTTTTCGAACAAAAAAACAAGACAATACATATAATCAAAGAAAAGAAAAACTAGTAAATGAAAAAAAACGACCTAGGTTGCCTCCCAAGAAGCGTCCCTTTAGGGACGAGAGTTCGACTATCTCTTGTAAGAGGGCTCAGGATCAGAAAGTTAATGGACATCAAGCTTGTGAATAAGGTCCCCAAGATCTGCCAATTTGCCTTTATCGCGGACCTCGAAATCAAAATTGTGCACTAGAAGATTCCATCTCAAAAGCTCAAGATGAAGGTCATTCTTTGCTATCAGGTGACTCTATTTAACATGATCTGTGTATAGAATGAACTTGTAGTTAGCTGCATCAGACGAGCTACTTTAAGGTTCGACACCCAGCTCAATGTCATATTTGATATCATCGATTCGAGGCATGGACTACACTACTTGAGCAAACATGTAATAATCACTCATGGACACCTCATAGGTAGCATAAGTCTTGTCCTCGACTATGCTAGGTGGCATAGGAGCATTAAACTCCACCCTAGCATAATCTAAGCTGAGGCCTGCAGATGTAACACATTCAAACACAAAAGGGTCAACACGCCACCAAATATCAAATGAGCTAATCTGGTGAAAATCCATATCTTCTTCTAAAGCAGATGAAGGAGAAGGGATATTCTGATTTTGAAACAAAACAGATTCACCATGACTCTCCTCTACATCAAATGACAAAGGTCCTCCCTTCACATCATCTTTGTAACCCGACGTAGCCAAGAAGGGTCTCCCTACGTATCTGTGGCTATATCTAAAATGATAAAGTCATCAATCACATAAAAATCACCTACCTTCATAGGAACATTCTCTACAATACGCAATGGCCACTTCATGGGACCATCTGTAAATTGAAGAGAAACAAGTGTTGGTGGCAAGTCTCCTAAACATAGCTTCTAGAAAATGGGATACGCATAGTACTGGCAATTGCACCAAGATCACACAAAGCCCTATCAATCCTCACTCAACTGATCATACAACGTATAAAGAAGCTTCCTGGTTCCATAAGTTAAGCGGGAAGGTCTTCAGGTATCACAACATTACTCTCCTCTCTAAAGGGTGGGGTCTCAATGTCCGCATTTTTCTCCTTACTTTCAGCTCTAGACACCTCTCCACCTTTCTCAAAATCCATCCCTATAGATCCTTTACCACACCTTTGAGGGTAACATAGTTACACTGCTTAAGGGGATTTGCTCAGCCTTACTAGGAAGTCTTCCTGGGGCTGTAGATGAAAAGGTATCTTGTTGAGCAATTTGAGCTTTTAACATCTTATTGTGAGTAGTCAGCCTATCAACCTTGTAGGCTAATTGCTTAGTATACTCATCTTGCTTTTGGAACTCCAAAAGCATATTCAACATCATGGTTACCAAGTTGGATTTTTGAGGTGTTTATTGAGGGTAAGGAGGTATTTGAAATCGAGGAGGTGGTCTGAAATTCATTTGAGGCATAGCAAGGCCATTAGACCTATAGGAGAAATTGGGGTGATTCCTGCAACCAGGATTATAGGTGATAGAGAATGGGTCATTGGTCGGTTTTAGATTAAAATTATCAACATAGTTGATTGGTCTAACATTTGGAGCAAATAAGCTCACAACATGACAATTCACAGTCAATTAATCAACTGACCCACAAATTTCGCATGATGGGGATGGGGTACTTGAACTAACAAAATTAACACTCAATCATTGTAGCTTTTGAGACACAGAATCTACCTTAGGTGACAGAACATAGTAGCATCAAGGTCTAAAATACCTCCAACGCTCTTCGGTTGGCTTCTCTCCTTAGAACATTGGTAGTTATTCAGCACCATCACTTCAATAAGATTGTAGGCCTCATCTTCAGCTTGTTCATAAGTGTACCTCTAGCTATTGTGTCTGTAGCATACCTCACCGGTTGGGTAACTCCGTTATAGAAAGCTTACACTAACATCCACACCGTTGAAGGCTATGATGTACAGATAGGCTCAATAGATCCTTGAAACGCTTTAAGGCTTCATATAACTATTCATACTCCCTTTGGGTGAAAGGGGTGATATGGTTTCTGAAACTTTCCGTCATGCTAGGAGGAAAGAATTTCATAAGAAAGACTTTGATGAGTCATCCACATTGTGATGCATTCGAAGGCAAAGAATGGAGTCACGCTCTTGCCTTGTCCGTCAATGAAAAGGGAAATAACCGCAATCTTATACAATTGGTTGGGACACCATTCAACTTTAACGTGTCACGCACCTCTAAAAATACTGAGAGGTGTATGTTAGGATCTTCAGGTTGGGTGCCTTAAAATTGGGATTATTACACCATAGAAATAAAAGTCGGCCTAAGCTCGTAGTTGTGGGCTTTCCACATTGGGTCGAGCAATACTAGAGGTAATGCCTTAGACCCCCGGGTTAACAAAATCCCAAAGCGTCCTTCTTTGGTCATGTCCTCGTCCCGCCATCATCAAGGACGCTTCTTGAGCTTTGGCTCTTTGTTCTCCTAACTTCAACTTCTTCCTCGTAGATCAAAAAGTTGTTTCTATTTCTGGATCGAATTCAAATGAAAGTGTACTTCCATATAAGTGGCAAGATCTTGCAAAAATCACCACAAAATACTACCAAAGCAAATCAAGAAAATTAAAAGAAGAAATAGACGAAAAATACTTAGTGAATCTAAATAGGCGAACTCAATATCCCCAAACATGGTCCCCGGCAACGGCGCAAAAAACTTGATTGCTTCTACAAGCACATGACTATCACAGTATGGTTTTAACATCAATCCTACATAGACCAGTGTAGTCTGTCAAGTTTTAACCTATTAAAAAAGGCTAAGTGACCAAATTTTCAATCAGTTGTATCAACTATCACTATTTAACTAGTAAAAATTCAATCAAGTTAAAGACATATAGGGAATTGCATTGGATTTAGATATGCACTTTATCTAGATTGGACGGTTCAATGGTGTGCAATCAAACTGAAAATTCAATCTTCTCTTTTGAAACAAACTGAATTGCCTTAACTAACCCAATTAACATTCTTTCAAATATCCTTGCTTTAGTCTTGCTTAGGGATTCTTGATTGCTAACATTTTCCTCTAAACAAACAACTTTCTTTCAAGCAGTCGTTAAATTAAGTCCTAACTTGTCGTTCTAATAGTAAATTTTTCCGTTCAATACTTCTCTCAACTAACTAGTACATGCAAGTAACTTTGGCCAATTCAATCAAACCAATTGGATAAAACACAAATATTAAAAATTAGAAATCAGACATTAATACTTTGGCTAACAATTCCTTAGATTAAGAAAACCTACTCACACATAATGGAAATATTCAACATCTAAACAAAAGCTTAAGAAGAGGTTAGAAGGGGAAGAGAAACTAAGCAACTATGGTGGTCTTCAATGGCTTCCCAAACTCCAAGCTTTCAAGTGCCAATCTTCCACTCCAATTCCCTTTCTTACTCTAAAGAAAATTAGAAAAATCCTAAAGCTAAAGACAAAACTGAGAGTTGGATGCTTTGGTTTTTCTATACTCTCCTCTTATTGCAGCCAAAAAGAATCCTATTTGTGCATAAACTCAGTCGTTCTCAACCACAAGACGAAGGAAGATGAAGAAGCAACCAATTTTATGCTAACCACGGATAATTTCCTTCACCATGGAGGGGCTATGGTCGCCTCTGTGTGAGCATTCTTTAGTTCTTTTTTTTCCTCCACAGGCATGATAACTTAGGCACATCCGTTGGGAGTCAAAATACACTCAATGGGGGTTAAAGCGAGGGCAACAAGGTCAAAAAACCTACAAACGCATAGAAAAGAACTACACCCAAGCTTAAAATAGTTAAAGGAGTATAGATTATAACATAAAGTACATAATTCTCCATAAAAATGCAGCAAAACAACCTAAAATGGAGTGCATTCTAAGCATCTATCGCGCTCCCTTTGTATTGTACTCACATTATCGTTAATAGAAATTAGACTGTAGTTTATATTCAATTTTGTCTAAAAATGCCTAGTGGGTGTATTTTGAGTTGATAGCTGAAGTGGTGGTACACTAGGTTATTTTAGTTCTTCTTGGTGGTCTTTCTATATCCAGGAAGCCCTAATGTGACCGATCAAGGGAGGCCCAACTGTGGTTATTCCGTATCACTTAAAGATCACTTGATATTTGCCCCCTATCATATCTGATTCATTCTATTTGAGTTCTATTCTTCTTGCTATCTTCAGGAAGAATAGGGCCAGATACATCAGGCGGTATTACAGCATTGGCAACTCTCATAGGACTTGCATTTAGCCAGAATAAAACCAGTTTAGCCCAGACACATTCCAATCTACAAAATTGTATAGTATGTCATCTAGATTCACTCAAGGAAAGATAGTTGAGCAAACTCCTAGGGAGAAGGCTAAGCTTGAGAGAATGATCAAATACCTCCAAGGTCAGCTTCGCAAACTCATGACAGAGAGGAGTAGAAACCTGAGGAAGTGTAGTGGCAACAATAGACGTAATGATTCCAGTTCAATCCCTTCTAAATAAGAAGATAAAGACAATTCTTTTTGCACCCTCTACTGATTGTTCTTCTATGGGAAGATAGACAAGGCACCATAAGAGACATAAAAGTGCAAGGGACGCTTTTAAAGTTGATAACGCTGAATTTAAGGGACGATTTGGTCATGATTTTTTTCTAGACTGACTCCAAACTATTGAGAGAGTCTTTGAATGCAAGCAAATCGCAGATGAAAAGAAGGTCGAGCTTGTAGCCTTGAAGTTAAATATGCCTCATTTTGGTGGCCAATGTGGTGACTAAGAGGGTTCACAAGTGGAAGCACAGGATCAAACCCTGGAGGAAGATGAGGGAGAAGTCAAGGGCCAAGTTCCTGCCATGTGACCATCTCCAAGATAACTTCCCTATGCTGCACAACCTGAAATAAGGAAGCAAGAGTGTAGAGGAATACATGAGAATTTAAGCAGCAGTTGTTGCTGTATTGTTATCTTTGAGAGGATGATACTGTAACTCTAGTTAGGTATGTGGCGCATCCAGAAGAGAAGATAGCTCGTGTGATACAGTTCTATCCATATACCAACCTAGGTGATCTCCGCTAATTAACATGTGAAGTTGAGATGCAATGGGAGATTAAAGGGAAGGCAAAAACCAATAAGCCTCCACAAAGAACCTACCTTTTCCATAAACCTTCTCCCAATCAGCAAAGGCCTAACTTTGCTCCTCAACATAGAAGCCTACCCCTTTTGCCCTAAAAAAACCTAACAATTTAACTTTTAAGCCTGGGGATGCTAGAAGGTGCTTTAGGTGTCACGGTCTAGGTCGTATAATATTTAAATGCCCTAATAAGAGGGTGGTAACCTTGGCTAAGTACCAAGCAATGTGTGAATCCATGGAGGAGATAGAAGAAGAAGGTGACAAAGAAGTCTTCTTAAATGAAGATACGTAGGAGCATGAGGATAGTGCAAATGAAGGGGAGATGCTCATGGTTAGGAGACCCTTGAGTTGCTTAGCAGCTCTAAAGAACCAAGAGCAAAGGGAGGCTATCTTCCACAGCAGATGCACCATAGGAGGGATAGTCTGGACATTGACCATAGATGGAGGCTATTACACCAACGTTGCATACAAGAATCTGGTGAATAAGCTTAAGCTTCCTACTGTACCCTATCCCTCTTCTTACTCCATTCAGCAATTGAATTAAGGAAAAGGCATTCAAATCTATTCTAAGTGCTTAGTCTCATTGTCCATTAGCAAGGGTTATAAAGATGAGATTTGGTGTGATGTGATTCCTATGAATTTTTGCCATGTGCTATTGGGTAGACCTTGATTGTTTAGTAAGGGGTAATAAATGTAGATGGATGAAATGCCTATACCTTTACTGAGGATAATACAAGATCACCATCACTCCCCTTAAGCTCTATTAGATTTAATGACCCAAGCACTTATCCTAACTTGATGTTTTCCTTACTATACTACTTAGATCCCAGTGACGTGGGTTTATTCTACTCAAGAGTTGATCCTTTTCAACCATGAGCCTAAATCTACACCTCTTACTGTCCATCCCCTATTATAACCTCTCCTATTCGAATTTAAACATGTCTTGCTCAGTGAAATCCCTAAAGTTTACCACCTTAAAGTCTATACAACATAAGATTGACCTGATTCTAGGGTCAGTACTCCCAAATGAACTTGCTTATAGAATGAACCCTTAAGAGATAAATGAGATCCAAAGGAAGGTGGATGAGTTAATAGCCCAAGCAATGATAAGGGACATCCCAAATGCTTGTGCTGTTCCAGCCCTGCTAGTGCCGAGAAGGATGGGTGTATGAGAACGGGTGTGCATAGTAAAGCCATAGACGAAGTCAAGCATAGGTATCCTATCCATATATTAGAGGACCTTCTTGATGAGCTGCATGGTGCCACAATTTTCTCCAAGATTGATTTTAGAAGTGGGCACCATTAGACAAGAATGTTTAATGGGGATGAGTGCAAAAAATCCTTTAAAATAAAGGGAGGGTTGTATGAATGGCTATTAAGGCCCTTTGGCTTCACCAATGCTCCTAGCACCTTTATGAGTTTGATGAATTAGGTGCTCAAGTCTTTGACAACAAAATATATGGCAGTGCAATTTAATGATACTCTAGTATATAATCATACTGAAGAAGAGCATGCACCCCATTTACATTAAGTACTCTAGATTCTAGCCTAGCAGAAGCTCTATAGTGATCTTGAGAAGTTGCATTTCTTTACCTCGTATGTTATGTTTCTTGGCTATATTGTATCTTTATAGGGAATTCTAGTGGGTGAAGGCAAGGTCAAGGCGATTAGAGACTACCTGGTGCCTACTTCAATCAAGGAGGTCAGAAACATTCATGGCTTAGCCTCATTTTACGCAAGGTTTGTGAGGAATTTTAGCTCACTAATGGCTCTAATCACTGAGGTACTCAAGGGAGGAAGTTTCAGTGGAATGACCAAGCTCAAAAGGCCTTTCCACTTACTAGGAAGAAGCTTACCAATTTTGGAGGCCTAGCTCAACCAAAATTGTCAAACTATTTGAGGTATAGTGTGATGCTTCTGTGGTGGGCTTTAGAGTTGTGCTAACCATGCTTATTTATGTGAGAAGTTGAGTGAAGCCAAAAGAAAATTTTCTACTTATGACAAAGAATTCTATGCCATTGTCAGAGCATTAGAACACCGGAGATACTACATGATTCATGGAGAGTTCACTCTATATTCAGATAATGAGGCCCTAAAGTTCATTCAAGCTCAACAAAAACTTAACCTATGGCATGCTTAGTGTGCTGATTATCTATAGTCTTTCCATTTCATGATGCATCACAAGTCAGGGAAGCTCAATAAGGGCGCTGACGCCTTATCCATGAGATACCTACTTCTAGGTACTCCAGACTTCAGAGTCCCTAGAGTTTAGCTGATCACAGAGCAATATAAGGATGACGAAGATTTCCATGAGCTATTTTAGAAATGTTCCCACCACCCTTAAGGAGCATGCATTTCACATTGATTAAGGCTTCCTTTTCAAGGGAAGCAGGTTGTGTATTCCCAAGAGTACCGGAGAATTACTAAGTCAAGAAGTGCATGGTGACGCTTTGGTAGCTACTTTTGGGATTAACCACACCTGCTCCATGCTTAGGGAAGATTAATACTAGTCTAAGGTGGCTAGAGGTGTGGACCATTTTGTCAAAGGTAAATCTATTTGTCATTTGTTTAAGAACTACGTCCTATCGTAGGGCCTTTACTCCCCACTGTTAGTTCGTTAAGCCCTATGGGAAGATATTAGCTTGGCCTTCATCATTGGCCTGCCTAGAACCCAAATAAGCACGGATTTCATCATGAAGGTGTTTGATAGGATTGAAAAAATGGCCAACTTTTATCGCTTGCCATACCACCTTTGATCCCTCTAAGGTATCTGATTTTTACTTCAAGGAAATAATTTTATGCATGGGATTCCTAGGACCATGGTTTTTGATAAAGACATTAAATTCTTGTATCATTTTTTTTGCACCTTATAGAGGAAAATGGGAACTCTCCTCAAGTTTAACATCACTTATCAGCCTTATACAAATGGGTAAACTGAGGTGATCAATACGACCCTAGCTACCTTGCTTAGGGTGCTTGTAAAAAAGAATGATAAGGGTTACGATGAGCTACTTCCTCATACTGAGTTTGCCTACAATAGAGCTCTAAGTAAGGCCACCAGGTTGTCTTCATTCCAAGTTATATATGGTTAAAATCTCCTCACCCCACTAGGCTTAGTTCATTTGCCCACAATCACTAGGTTTAGTTGGGTAGCAAGCAAAAGAGCTAATGACATGCAGGATCTCCACACCAAAGTGAGGACTCAAATTGAGTGGAGCAATGAGCTAGCCAAGAATCAAGCCAACATTCACAAAATGGGTGCTCATTTTTAACCTGGAGACTTGGTCTAGGTTCACCTTAGGATGGAAGGATTTCCTAGCAAATGGAAATCCAAGTTGACCCTAAGATTAGATAGCCCCTTCGATGTTTTGGAGATGATTGGTCTCACTGCATACGTGCTGGACCTGCCTGGGGAACATGGGGTTTTTGTCACCTTCAATGTGCCAGATCTCTACCCATACTATGCTAAATTTGAAGTGTTACCCAGTTTAAGGGAAGACTCATTTCACGAAAAGGGGGCAGATGGAGAACTTAACATTGATGACCCCATAAACCAGAGAGAACAACTAAATGGTGTCAAATTCCAAAAGAAATCAAAGGACTTATGGCCTTGGTAGGGGAACACCTCCACCATGCAATCCTTTCTGACTCTAGTTTAGCCAGTTTTTAGGTAATCCCTCCAACCTTTATTGCAACTTGTCCTTGAGCTAAAGAAATAGGTCTTAGAATTTTTGGAGCATAGGAGTTAAGTCATATATGTTCAAACCCCAGACAGTGCTTTATGGGCTCCCAACTTAGTCCAGTTTTGGTGGGACATTCAAAGGCTTCGTGGCATGCATCTATCACGTGCTTTCAGGACTTAAAAGTGAGCTAATGTGTTTATCAAATAAGTTCCTAAAAGATGGCAGCTAGCTCTCTTATGGCCTGCTTTTATCCAGCTGAAAAGAGGAGAAAATACCCTAATGGCCATCTACTGTACTCACTGCTTGGGGTGATCGTTAGCTAATGTAATTAAGTTAAAATGTTCATTTTAGTTTACTTAATGGTTATTTTTAGAGTTTAAACCAAGCCAACTATGATAACCTAAGTGACACCTCATCTGGTTATTTGAATCACCGGAATTGGTGTCATTAGTTTCGTAGTTTAATTTCAAATCTACTTGTACCCCCTACGCTTATATGATTACAGCATCTGGATTCTTGTTTTTTTCATCTTAGCTGTTGGCTTTGTAAAATAGTAGGTCATATAAAATCTCCCTCCTTTTGTATTGTACTCATATTATGACCAGTTGAAATTAGCCTTGAGTTTATACTCAATTTTCTCTTAAAATTGGTAGTGGTTGTATCTTGCATTGATAGCTTAAGTGGTGACGCACTAAGTCATTTTAGTTCTTCTTGTAGGTGTTTCTATATCCAAGAAGGCCTAAAGTGAGTGCCAAGTGTGGTGATTCTATATAACATGATGATCACTTCATATTCTAACCCTATCATATATGATTCGTTACGTTTAAGATCCTTTCTTCTTGCGATGTTCAAGAAGAGTAAGGCTTCATACATAAGGTGGTATCAGAGCCTATTCAACTCCCCTAGGACTTATATTTAGCCAAAACACAACCCGTTCAACCCAAACACATTTCTTATCCAAAAAAAGCGTACAATATGTCATCTAGCCCCACTTAAGAATGGGTAGCTGAGCATGCTCATGGGAGAGAGGATTAAAAACTTGAGGAAATCCAGTTGTAATAGAGGACATCATAATTCCAGCTTAGTCACTTCTGAATAGGAAGATGAAGACAATTCTTTTACATCCTCTAGTGAAATGGTTCTATGAGAGGAAGAGATAGAAGGCAACATATGAGGCATGAAAGAGGAATGGATGATTTTAGAGTTGAAATCCCTGAATTTGAGGGACAACTTGATCTTCGCTTGCTCTTCGATTAGCCCCAAACAGTAAACAGAGTATTTGAATGCGAGCAAATATGAGATGACAAGAAGGTTAAACTCATAGCCCTTAAGCTAAGTATGCCTCAATTTGGTGGGCCAATGTGGCAGTTAACAAGGTTAGGAAAAGGAAAAACAATATCAAATCCTCGTGGAAGAAGAGGAAGAAGTTCAAGGCCAAGTTACAGCCAGACCACTATCTCCAAGATAACTCTCTCAAGCTCCACAGCTTGAAGCAAGGAGGTAAAAGCGTTGAGGAATACACAAGAGAATTTTAGTAGTTGTTGCTCAAGTGTGATCTTTAGGAGGATGATACTCGAACTCCAGTCAGGTATTGGGTGGGCTTAGATGATGAGACAGCTCATGTGATGGAGTTACATGAATACACCGCCCTGGGTGATCTCAGCCTTTTAGCTAACAAAGTTGAGATGCAAAGGAAGATTAAAGGGATGGCAGAAGCCAATAAGCCCCGTAAAGAACCTACGCTTTCTAGAAATCGCCTCTCAATCAACAAAGGCCTAACATCACTTCTCGAAACAGAACCTTTCCCCCTTATGCCCTCCAAAAAACCAATAAATCAACTTCTAAACCTGTGCATGCTAGACGGTGTTTTAGGCGTCAAGGTCAACGTCATATAGCATCTGAATGCCCTAACAAGAGCATAGTGATCTTGGCTTATTACTAAGCATTATGTGAATCAATGGAGGAGAGAACAGAAGAAGGTGGTAAAGAACTCCTCTTGATTAAAGGGATGGAGGAGTATGAAGAGGGTCCAAAAGGAGAGATGCTTGTGGTTAGGAGAGCCTCGAGTGGCTTCGAAATTCTAGATAACTAAGACCAAAGGGAAGCTGTCTTCCGCACCAAATGCACCTGAGGAGGGAAAGCGTGCAAACTAGTCATAAGAGCTGCTCCATGCTCAAGGAACATTTCCACTAGCCTAAAATGGCTAGAGATGTGGAGCATTTTGTCAAAAGGTGATCTACCTGTCGTTTGGCAGAGAGCCATGTCTCGCCCCATGGCCTTTACTTCCCACCGCCAGTTCCCCAGCCCCTTGAGAAGATGTTGGCGGGAAGTTCATCACTGGCCTACCCATGACCAAGAGAAGTAATGATTCCATGATGTTGGTGGTTGATAGGTTCTAAGGTATCTAATTAGTATTTCAAGGAAAGTGTTACGCTACATGGCATTCCCAAGGGCATAGTTTCTGATAGAGACACCAAATTATTGGGTCATTTTTTGCTCACCATATGTAGAAAGATAAGAACTCTGCTCTAGTTCAGTACCACTTGTCACCCACAGATAGATGGACAAATTGAGGTCACCACTGGGACCCTAGGTAACTTGCTTATTTTGCTCGTAAAGAAGAATGCCAGGGGATAGGATGAGCTGCTTCCTCATGCTGACTTTACCTACAATAGAGCAATAAGTAATGGCACCAACTTACGTCCTTTCCAAGTTATATATGGTCAGAATGCCCTCATCCCAATACACTTGGCTCCTTTACCTAAAATCACCTGATTTAGTTAGGTAGCAAGCAAAAGAGCTGACAAGACCAAGGATCTCCATACCAAATTGAGGGCTCGAATTGAGAGGTACAATGAGATGGCGAAGACTCAAGCCAACAAGCACAGAAAGGATACCAATTTTTCATTTGGAGACTTGTTTTGGGTTTATCTTAGCTAGGAAAGATTTCCTAGCTAAACGAAGTCCAAGCTGATGCTAAGATTAGATGACCTTATAAACATTTTGCAGATAAGTGGTCCTAATGCTTCAAAGGTGGACCTATCTAAAGAATATGCGGTCTCTACCACCTTTAATGTGCCCCATCTGAGGCCACAATATGCTGAATCTAAAGAGTTACCCAGTTTGAGGGCAAACTCTTTTGAAGAAGGGGGGCTAATACGGACCTAGTAACTAACGACCCCACCGAGCTTAAGGCAATAGCTATGTGATGTCCTAGTCCATAAGAGATCAAGGGAGTTGTGGCCTTGGTTAGGGAAATACCTTTAGCATGCAATCGTTTCCAGTTGCAGTTTATCAACTTTCTGGCTAAATTTTGTGGTCATGATCAACATTGATCGTGACTTGGGGGAAATGCAGCAATCCTTCTCACCATTATTTTAACTTGTCCTTGAGCTAATAAAACATGTTTTAGCGTTTTCCTGCACCAGCGGTTAGTCAGCCATGTTCAAACCCTGGATTTGTCATTCTGGGCTACAATCTAGCATAATTTAGTTTTGGAGGGAAATTCCAAGGCTTCCTGGCATGGATATGTCACATGCTTTTAGGCCTTGAATGTGGGACCTCCTAAAAGATGGAGGTTAGCTCCATCATAGTCTGCTCTTATCCAGTACAAAAGAGTAGAAAACACCCTAATGTCTAGCTGCTATACTTATTTCCCGTGCCATCATTAGCTAATCTAATCAAGTTGCATGTTGCATTTCAGCCAACTTAAGGGTCTTTTTCAGAGTTTAAACCTAGCAATTTATTATAACTTCAGTGACACCTCATCTGATTACTTGAATGACCAGAATAGGTCTCATTAGTTCTACAGTTTGATTTCAGATTTGTTTGTGCCTTCTTAGGCTGATGTGATTAGAGTATTGTTTCTTGTTTCTGCATCTTAGCTTTGTAAGAAAGAAGGTCATGTAAAACCTCTCTCCTTTTGTATTACACTTACATTGTCATCAATTCAAATGAGTTGTAAGTTTATGCTCAATTTTCACTAAAACCTCCTAGTGGCTATATCTTGAGTTAGTAGCTCAAGTGGTGATGCACTAGGTCATTTTAGTTCTTCTTAGCGGTGTTTCTGTATTCCACAAGCTCTAATGTGACTTCCCAAGTGATGTTCGGGTGTGGCAATTTTGTATCTCTTAAAGATCTCTTGATATTCTAACTCTATCATATCTAATTCATTCTTTTGAGTTCTTTCTTCTTATTGTCTTAAGGAAGAGTAAGGCTAGGTACATCACTATATCATCCTCTTCCGAAGATCACGAGTCCTAGAGGAGAAGAAAGGGACCTGCTAGATAGCCTATTGTCTACTTATGTGACATGAAATTTGACCCTACTGAATTTGAAGGTAACATGGATCTGGATCTTTAGATAATATTGAGTATGCTTTGTAGTCTAACTAGTTTAAACCAGATTAGAGGTTTCGTAACTACTATGAAACCTCATTCCCACGTGTTAGTAAGAGGAGGCCATGTATATGTGCTGACCCTATCCTTATGTAATGTAAGGTTTTGATGATAACAAACACAAATGTAATATATACTTGAGTGTGTTGATTGAACAGGTTCCAAATATTGAATATTTTGAAATTGCTTGGTTAACAATGCTCAAAGAATAGGTACTCAAGATCAGTTGGCTGGAAAGACTCTCCAGAACTTCAGAACAACCTTAAGAACAGCTCTTAGGAGTGTTTGGAGCAGCAAGCTAAGTTTCTAGAAGATGTCTAGTTGATTCAACAAGAGTCTTTGTTTTGCTATGGTTTTTATTTTATTAGATTCTTGTTAATATGCTAATCAGATAGTCTTGATTTAACATTCACTTTGAAATGGTTTTTCTCTTTGAAAATAATTTCAGAAGACTGTCTGACAACAGTTCTGAGAACAAGGTGTTCAAGGTGTTTTCAAGCCAAAGCTGCGAAAAATGGTTTACACGATTCTCTCTCTGATTTTGGGCAGCATCTCCGAGACTTGCAAACAAGATTTTCTGTGGAGTATTTTAACCCAAAACGGTTATCTTTTACTTAGGGGATCTGCAAGATCTTTTTGAAATAAAAAGAATCTCTATTTTTTGGCAAGTGGATAAGTCTGTTGAGAAAATCATGCGCTAGTGGTTGAGTCCTTGTGGTTGAGAACTACCGCCTTACTCAAGCAGTTAAGGATTTTTTTTTCTCAACTCTCGTTACTCCACTACTTGCGGCTAAAGGACTCTATTTCCTTTAGGGATTTTGTTTTCCTAATCTGAAAAAATATATGAGAAGATAAATCGTCTTACCTTTCAAAGTTCTCTATAAAAGGTTGTTTTCTACAACTCATTGTGACATTGGTTTTTCACAACAACTTTCAAGAGTTTTATGAGCAAAATTTATGGAGAGAAAACCGACCAAAGTGTGTGCAAAAATAAAGCTTTCAAAATGGGCATACTAGGAGCTTAATTGTACCTTACACTAGCTTATGGGAAGCATTCAAAAGTAAGGTGTTCATTTTGTTCTCTCTTGTTTAAAAGTTAGCTGAGTGTGTCCAAATCAAGGGGACTATTGGACGTGGGGTAACTAGTCTTGGGGAAGACAGTTCCGTGTGTGTTACAAGTTGTAACGGTGAAGGTTACTTTGTAACGTGTTTAGCCCGTATACTGAAATTGTGTAAAAATCCTACAGGGGTAGGTCGTGGTTTTTCGCCTCAGTTGGGCTAGAGGTGTTTCCACGTAAAAATCCTGTGTTCATCTTTTTCTTCTTCTTATTTTCGCTGCATTTCAGTTTCTGGGCATGTTACAAACAGCCTGTCCAAACAAGGCCTAAGTCTGTTCCCAGAAAACTGCGAAAATTTGGCAACACAATTCACCCCCCCTTTTGTGTTTGTGTACTCTCAAAACTAACAAGTGGTATTAGAGCAGGTTCTCATTAGAAAGATTAACATCTTGAGTGATCCTAAACATGAGTACACCCAATGGCATACTTGAGGGGCAATCCATAACTCGACCACCATACTTTAATGGTCAACATTATAGTTGGTGGAAGAATAGAATCGAAAACCACATTCAAAATGAGGACTACGAGTTATGGATGCTTATCAAGAGTGGACCACTCATTCACACAAAAGTGATCGAAGATGGAAGTAAAGTTCCCAAAATGCCTGAAGACTTCAATGCTGAAGACTTCAAGATGATGGAGAAAAACGCCAAAGCCAAAAAACTCTTGTATTTTGGTCTTGGACCGAATGAGTACACTCGCATTTCTAAGTGCGAGTCAGCCAAGGACATATGGGACGCCTTTCCAGTAGCTCAGGAAGGCACAAATCAAGTGAAGCAATTATGCATTGAGCTACTTATGAGAAAATACGAATTGTTTGAAATGGGTGATCGTGAAATGGTAATGGATATGTATACCCATTTCACCCATATAATAAATGAGTTAAAATCATTAGGAAAGTCCTTCACCACTGAAGAGTTGGTGAGGAAGATCCTAAGGTTTTTGCCTCATTCTTGGGAAGCCAAAGTCACGGCTATTCAAGAGGCCAAGGACTTGAAAACGATTACCCTGGATGAGCTTATTGGCAATCTCCAAACCTGTGAGCTTAGGAGGAATTCTCAAGAGGAGACCAAGAAGGACCGAGGCATTGCTCTAAAGGTCTTGGAGGAGGACAGCTAGGACCTTGATGAGGATGAAATGGCTATGATCACCCGAAAATTCAAGAAGTTTTTCAAGAAGGCCAAGGAAAATTCTAAAAAGAAAAACTACAGCTGGTCCAGGAACATTGATCGGGAACAGTTCTTTGGGTGTTTCAAATGTGATAAACATGACCACATTGTGAAAAACTGCCCATTGCTGAAAGAGGAACAAGAGCCCGAACAGTTCAGGAAACAAGGCAGGAAACAGGGTGGAAACAGTTCTACCAGGCGTTTTTCAAAGGCAATGCTTGCAGCTTGGGGT
Source organism: Selenicereus undatus (assembly GCA_017589665.1). Lineage (NCBI taxonomy): Eukaryota > Viridiplantae > Streptophyta > Magnoliopsida > Caryophyllales > Cactaceae > Selenicereus > Selenicereus undatus. Next base: position 55,579,242 of record JACYFF010031959.1, on the reverse strand, counting down.
GATTCTACCGAGAACAAGGAAGGGACTGAAGAAGAAGATGTTGTTTGTAGCTCTTATGGCCAGAAGTGACTCTGACTCAGATGATGAGCCTCTGGACAGCTTAGCTCAACTTAAGGATAAGGTACGTGGTTTAAATAAAGCAAAACTTGAAGAGTTATTACCGACTTTGATGGATGAGTGTGATGCTATTAACTCTGAGAATTGCATGTTAAAGAATGCATGCTGTGAGTTAAAAGGGGATATTAGAAAATCAGAGCATGAAAACAAAATCCTTAAAAGTGAAAAAATTGAAATTGATATGAAGAACATTATTTTGCATGAAGACCTCAATAAGTCCAAAGAGACCTTAAGTATGAAAGAAGAAGCTTTTGCTACTGACTTCACTAGCCTTGAAAATGAGTCCCTTGAACTGAAACAGAAGGTTGAATCCCTACTTATTGAGAACAGTAAATTGCTTGAAAAATTAAAACAAGAAGAATAAGACCTTACTGCAAACAGGCGCTGGAACAAGTCCTCACAGGCGCTGAATTGGCTGAACTCTCACTTTAACCGAGGCAAAAAAGGATTAGGCTTTGTGACTAAGCGCACTGTTTACCCTGTTAATAGGAAATATGTGGGATTACCTGAAAATATTGTTTATTTTCATTGTGGTAAAACAGGGCATTATCGGTATGCGTGTCCTATAAGAAAGTATGGCATTGAAAGAAGTATGATCTATGCAAGACAAATATGGGTTAGAGAAGATGAGAATTGCATGTCTGAGGGAATGCGACCCAAGTGGATCTGGGTTCCCAAAACTAACCCCTAATTTGTTTTGCAGGCTAAAGTGAGAGGGACCAACCCAGCAAACAACCCAGGGAACAGTCAGCTGTGATATGTTGACAGCGGGTGTTCAAGGCATATGACTGGTGAGAAATCTAACTTCCTCTCACTTACAACCTCAGAAGGAAGGAGTGTGGCATTTGGTAACGGCAAGTCCGGGGCAATTGTCGGATTAGGTAAGATAGGTGAGTCACTCTCCCATTCTATTGACAAAGTATATCTTGTAGATGGATTAAAACATAATTTACTAAGTGTGTCCCAACTGTGTGACAAAGGCAACCTAGTAGTGTTTTCTCCAACACGTTGCTTGGTTGTTAATATGAACACAACAGATGTCGTGTTGAGGGGCAAGCCACACAAAAATCTTTATAAAGTGCGTATTTCTTCTCTTCCCTAAAATAATCTGACTTGTTTAAGTGCTTTGAATGATGACGTTATGCTTTGGCACAAGAGACTAGGTCATGCAAGTCTCTCTCTTTTGAACAAATTGGTTTCCAAAGATCTAGTCATCGGCTTACCTTCCATCAAATACAATGATGTCAAGGTATGTAACGCTTGTGCTAGGGGGAAACAAGTCAGAAATTCTTTTAAATTGAAAAATTGTGTTAGCAGTACCCGACCTCTCGAAATGTTACATGTCGATTTATGTGGTCCTATGAGGATCACAAGTAGAGGTGGGAAGAGGTATGTGCTTGTTGTAGTGGATGACTACTCTCATTTCACTTGGACCTTGTTTTTGGCTTCTAAAGATGAAACATTTGAGAAATTTTTTGCATTTTTTAAAAAGATTGAAAACAGAGTAGGACACTCATTGGTTTGCTTAAGGTCTGATCATGGTATAGAATTTGAAAATTCGAGCTTTATTGACTATTGTAATGAGCATGGTGTTGATCATAATTTTTCAGCTCCAAGAACACCCCAGCAGAACGGGGTGGTAGAGCGTAAAAATCGTACTCTAGAAGACATGACTAGAACAATGCTCGTTGCTAGTGGTCTTCCTAGAAACTTTTTGGAAGAAGTTTTGAACACATCTTGTTACATTATAAATAGATGCATGATTAGGCCTATCCTTAACAAAACTCCTTATGAACTTCTCAAGGGTAGAAAACCCAATATTATGCATTTAAGAGTATTTGGTTGTAGATGTTTTGTGGATAATAATGGGAAGGATGCCTTAGGAAAGTTTGATCCGAGGAGTGATGAGGCAATAATTCTTGGTTACTCCTCACACAGTAAGGCATACAAAGTGTTCAATAAGCGAACCTTGTGTGTTGGGGAGAGTGTGCATGTGCTATTTGATGAAACTAACTCTCTAATTGAGAATGATGCACAAGAAGATGATTACGAACTAGGTCTTGCTAGAAAAGATGTATTGCTCACACATGAGAAAGGTAAGAATCCTGAGGATGGACCAGGGCCAGGAGTTGTTTCCTTGGAAGGTGGGCAAGGTCTGAACCAGACAGGGGGAAGCTCTGCTGAACCTGGTTTGGATCAAAACCAGCCTAATTCTTCTCGAATAGGCCGGGAAACAGGCTCCAGAACACGCTCAGGAATGGGCTCCAGAACAGGCTCGGAAACAGTTCCTGAACCTGTTTCACCGAGTATTCCAGCAAGAATAGAAAGCGTGTCTGTGGATCCATATACTCCACGACCATGGAAGCACTAAAGTTCGCACCCTCTTGATCAAATTCTGTCTGACATTAATACATGAGTGCAAACCAGATCCATGCTTAAAAATTTCTGTGCTTTTTATGCTTTTCTCTCTAATATTGAGCCAAAAAATGTTAATAAAGCTCTTGCAGATTCAGACTAGGCCGCGGCAATGCAAGAGGAGCTTCATCAGTTTGAAAGGAACAAGGTGTGGCACCTTGTACCACGGCCAGAGGATAGATCAATCATTGGCACCAAGTGGGTGTTCCGGAACAAGCTTGATGAGTTCGGAACAATCACTAGGAACAAGGCCCGGATGGTGGTTCAAGGCTACAACCAAGAAGAGGACATTGATTATGAGGAAACCTTTGCACCCGTTGCAAGGATTGAGGCTATCCGCATTTTGGTAGCCTTTGCAGCTGACATGGAAATAAAGTTATATCAGATGGATGTCAAAAGTGCATTCCTCAACGGATACCTTAAAGAAAATGTGTATGTGATACAACCCCCTGGTTTTGAAAATAAAGAATTTCCTAACCATGTTTTGAAACTTGACAAAGCGCTTTCTGGTTTAAAACAAGCTCCTAGAGCTTGGTATGAACGCTTGTCAAACTTTTTATTGGAAAATAGTTTTAGAAGAGGCAAGGTTGATAATACCTTGTTTCTAAAATCTAAGGGGGAACATTTGTTGATTGTTCAAATATATGTCGATGACATTATATTTGGTGCAACACACAATGATTTATGTGAAGAGTTTTCAAAAATGATAAGGAATGAGTTTCAAAATGAGTATGATGGGTGAGCTTAAGTTTTTCTTAGGCTTGCAAATCAAACAAACTTCAAACGACACCATGATACATCAACAAAAATATGTCAAGGAATTACTTAAGCGATTTGGAATGGAATCGGCCAAGCCCATTGATACTCCCATTTCTCCTTCAACTAGGTTGGAAATGGATAATGGGAGTCCCTCAGTCGAGGAAAAATATTATAGGGGCATGATACGGTCGCTTGTTTACCTAACTGCTAGTAGACCTGACATTGTTTTTTGGTTTTTGTGTCCGTTTTCAATCTAAGCCTAAAGAATCTCATTTAAAGGCTGTTAAACGGATCTTTAGATATTTAAAACATACACCTGATTTGGCTTTATGGCATCCTACAGGATGCAACTTTAAGCTTGTTGGTTATGTTGATGCTGACTGTGCAGGCTTTTTGGTTGATAGAAAAAGCACCTTAGGTATGGCTCATTTTCTTTGACCCTGTTTAGTATTTTACGCAACCAAGAAACAACACTCAGTTGTCATGTCCACAACAGAAGCTGAATATGTTGCAATTGCTTCTTGCTGTGCTCAAGTGCTGTGGATAAGGCAACAACTCAAAGACTTTTGTGTTGACAAGGGATGCATTCCCATTGTTTGTGATAATACAAGTGCAATTAATATTTCCAAAACCCATCTCAACATAAAAGGACTAAACATATTGACATTCGTCGTCACTTTTTGAGAGACAATGTTGAAAAGGGCTTGGTTTCAATGAATTATTGTGCCACTAATAAACAAATTGTTGATATTTTTACCAAGGCACTGAATAGAGAACAGTTTGAGAAGAACAGACTCGAATTGGGTCTAATTAAAACAACTTGACCATGCTGCATTAACCCCCAATGCTTGTCTAGTTAAAAGGTTTTTCAGGTGAAACATTTTGATTCATTGGATGCAGTCAACTTTTGTGTCAAAAATAGCACATGTGTGGATTACAACCTGCTGACAATCGTTGAGGTCTGATGATATTGCCCTTATTGTCCTATGTTACCGAACAACTGACCGCAGGAACAAGCACCAAGAACAGGTATGGCCATTGTTTTTCAAACGTGTACAAATTAGGTAGTTAATTCAGTTGTTGAGAAATTTTTTTTCTTTCCCCAAAGCGTGCGCGGCTGGGAGACTTAACGCTCTTCGTTTTCGGTTGAAAGCCAGTCGACTCTTTAGCTCCCTTGCCCGCACACTTCGCTCATCAGCCACCGAAAAATGTCTCTCTCAATCTCTCTCTCTCTCAAACCCAAAACCCTAAAAACGCAAGATTCTCCCCAGCTCCAAAAAGGCAAAGAAGGCAGCACCCACCAGTTCAAAATTGGCCCAATTTCTTCCGAGAAGTGTGGTGCGGGGAAAAATTGTGAAAGTGCCATACTTTCAGAAATAGGGCCTGGAGGTGTTCCTAGACAAGTTGAGGGCCCAGGGGTGGCTAGAACAGTTTGCAAACACCTGCCTGGGGTATTCTGTCCCAGATTTGGCCCACTTTTATGTGAATTGCAATGTCACCAATGCTGTGGTGACAAGTGAAGTTAATGGGAAGAAACTGAAATTCAATGCCAAATATCTAGGTGCAATTTTGGGTGTTCCTGCTTAGGGTTTCGATGTGTATGTCCGGGCGGACAAGACCATGCTTGGGACAGCTCGGTTGCTGCAATTAACTAAAACACTGAGCCAGCAAACAAGGTCGAAAACCCCCCAGTTCGTCAAAAAATGTGGCATGACTTCTCTTCATCAATTACTCTTTTGGTTCATTATTAAGAATATCATCCCTAGAGGTCAAGGCAATAATCTCGCGGATGCTATGGATCAATGTTTTATTGAACTTATGGATAGAGGACAACAAATTAATCTCCCAGCAATCATGATTCGCCATGTCTCCAGGATTGCGAACACCTCAAGAGAACATGATCTGGGGTATGGTTTCTTGCTGACACTTGTGTTTGAGCACTTTAGGATTTCTCTTCAGAAAATAGTGGGGGTGCAGATGGTTGATGAAATAGGGAATAGCACTCTAATGGTGTGCGGGTTCAAATTGGTCAAAGGAGCCCACGTAGCTTCGGAACAGGGGTCTAGAACACCATTTCCCCCTTTTCCTGGTTCTTCCTCCAGTGAGCCTTCTGTTGATGCCTTGCTACTGGATCAATCCCGGTTGAAGGCCGAGCTCACTGAGGTTAAAGCTGCTCTTGCTGAGGAGAAGGTTCTTAATGCCAAGCGCCATGAGGATCTAATATCGATTCTTTCCGTCCTCACCGCCAAAATCTCTTCTCCTCCTCGCTGAATCAGCCCTACCTCCTGATCCCTTCCCTATTCTGTCTTCCCTTTTTTTTCAACCTGTTCTCAACATTGTTCTAAACTGCTTGTCTTGCACGGTCTGATAAATTGTCGTTATCCTATTCTTGGTTGGTTATATTTTCATGATCTGCCTTGCTTGTTTCTTGTTGTTTGTTTGTGCGTGACTCGGATGGCCAATATCATTGCCGTACCATATACTTGAGTGTATCGCTGGTTGTTTTTCCTCCATTACCCAAGTGGTGGTGATTGCAAACACCCTGTTTTCACCTGTTTGATCTGACCACCCTTTTTCGATGACGTCCAAAGGGCGAAGATGGACATGACCATCATGGCTGATTTGGTTTGACTTGGCTTAAGTTGACGTCTTAAAATTTTTTCTCTTCTTTGGCTTGACTGTTTTTCACTAACTTACTTTCGCCTTTTATGTCAATATGGTCATTTGGTTTGTCATCATCAAAAAGGGGGAAATTGTTGACCCTATCCTTATGTAATGTAAGGTTTTGATGATAACAAACACAAATGTAATATATACTTGAGTGTGTTGATTGAACAGGTTCCAAATATTGAATACTTTGAAATTGCTTGGTTAACAATGCTCAAAGAACAGGTACTCAAGATCAGTTCGTTGGAAAAACTCTCCAGAACTTCAGAACAACCTTAACAACAGCTCTTAGGAGTGTTTGGAGCAGCAAGCAAAGTTTCTACAAGATGTGTTGTTGATTCAACAAGAGTCTTTGTTTTGCTATGGTTTTCATTTTATTAGATTCTTGTTAATATGCTAATTAGAAAGTCTTGATTTAACATTCACTTTGAAATGGTTTTTCTCTTTGAAAATAATTTCAGAAGACTGTCTCAGAACAGTTCTGAGAACAAGGTGTTCAAGGTGTTTTCAACCCAAAGCTGCGAAAAATAGTTTTACATGATTCTCTCCCTGATTTTGGACAGCATCTCCGAGACATGCAAACAAGATTTTCTGTGGAGTATTTTAACCCCAAACGGTTATCTTTTACTAAGGGGATCTGCAAGATCTTTTTGAAATAAAAAGAATCTCTAATTTTTGGCATGTGGATAAGTCTGTTGAGAAAATCATGGGCTACTAGTTCAGTCCTTGTGGCTGAGAACTACCGCCTTACTCAAGTAGTTAAGGATTTTTTTTTCTCAACTCTCGTTACTCCACTACTTGCGGCTAAAGGACTCTATTTCCTTCAGGGACTTTGTTTTCCAAATCTGAAAAAATATATGAGAAGATAAATCGTCTTACCTTTCAAAGTTGTCTATAAAAGGTTGCTTTCTACAACTCATTGTGACATTGGTTTTTCACAACAACCTTCAACAGTTTTATGAGCAAAATTTCTGGAGAGAAAACCGAGCAAAGTGTGTGCAAAAATAAAGCTTTCAAAATTGGCATACTAGGGGCTTAATTGTACCTTACACTAGCTTATGCGAAGCATTCAAAAGTAAGGTGTTCATCTTGTTCTCTCTTGTTTAAAAGTTAGTTGAGTGTGTCAAAATCAAGGGGACTAGTGGACGTGGGGTAACTAGTCTTGGGGAAGACAGTTACGTGTGTGTTACAAGTTGTAACGGTGAAGGTTACTTTGTAAAGTGTTTAGCCCGTATAGTGAAATTGTGTGAAAATCCTACAGGGGTAGGTCGTGGTTTTTCGCCTCAGTTGGGCTAGAGGTGTTTCCACGTAAAAATCCTGTGTTCACCTTTTTCTTCTACTTATTTTCGCTGCATTTCAGTTTCTGGGCGTGTTACAAACAGCTTGTCCAAACGGGGCCTATGTTTGCTCCCAAAAAACTGCGAAAATTTGGCAACACAATTCACCCCCCCTCTTGTGTTTGTGTACTCTCAAAACTAACAATATGTACTTGCTTGCTAGCTTATTGTAATTAGATTTGAAGATTGCATAAATGAAGTTAAGCCTTATCTCCTTTGAAATCAAAACTTTCTTCTACCTTATTGTTGCTCAAGGACGAGTAAGGTGGTGATCTAGCAAGAGTCTTATCTACTCTTTGATGGTGTTTATGTATCCAAAGAGTGGTTAAGGGCCCTAACTACGTTCTTGGATGTGTTTTTATGTCCAAGGGTGGAGTTAGTATCCATTAATCCTTCTATTTTGGCTTAACTTGCATTCTAATTCTAGTTTGAGCTAACCCTTGATAGATTACATCATTTTTTGTGTTAGAGCCAAGGTTTCTCCATAACATCGAGCCACATACCAAACACATCCGCACTACCCAAACACAATTTAGGACACAAAGAACTCAGTTTTAAACCAACTTAAGTAATGAGTGCTAGTATGACTTTAAAAGAGACATTTGAGGCTTTCATGAAGAATTGTGATGCAAGGAAGGCCATAAATGAAGAATTAAATAACCAGGATGAGTATTTGAGACACTAACTTTATCACACTCTGAAGTAAAAAGGGAAGATCAATGCGAGTTGTCATTCAACTAGCTCACGCTATTCTGGCCATGAAAAAGAAAGTGAAAAGGAAAGTATTCCTTTTGCTTCTTCTACTGAGGAGGAGCCTCAAAGAAGACCAAAAAGTGGAAGAGGGTTCCAACCAAATCTTAATGACATTAGGGTTAAGACCCTAGAGTTTTAAAGAAAGTTAAACCTGAATGAATTCATCGAATGGTCTACACAGTGGAAAGAGTCTTTGATGAGAAGGTAAAACTTGTTGCCCTTAGGCTTAGAAAGTATGTATCTCGTTGGCAGACTAATTTATGTTTCAAAAGAGTTAGAAAAAGAAAAGGAAAATTTAAAACATCGGAGAAAATGAAGTCTGTGCTTAAAACCCATTTTCTACTCCCTTCATACCTTCATGATAGTTACACCCAATTACACAATCGAACCCAAGCTACATTGAATGTAGAGGAGTATACTACGGATTTGGAGAAAATTTTGATCAAATGTGACCTACAAGCCTATACTACGGATTTGGAGAAAATTTTGATCAAATGTGACCTACAAGCCGAAGACCAAACCAATGTGAGGTAGTTCGGAGGACTTCATCATAAGTATGGTCAAGTGGTTGAATTGCATCAATACTCAACCTTCGATGAGGTAGGTGTTCTAGCTTAGAAGGTTGAATAGCAAAAGAAAGCCAAGCCCCACAAAAGAGAGTTTCCTAAACCACCAACCAAGATCCCACCTTTTAATATGAGGAGCTTATTTTTGCACCGTAAACCCACAGTTTTACCACCTTCCATACCACAAAGAAACAAACTCTATAGAAGAACCCAACCCCATAAAATATTAAACAATAGCTTGTGTTTCAAGTGCTAAGGCCTTGATCACCTCGCCTTGGACTATCCAAAAAAGAAAATCATTTCCTTAGCCAAATGGGGGGCTGTAATGGAGGGAGAAATGGAGGAGGAAAAGCAGGTGTACTTGATGGAGGATCAAGGGGAGGTTGTGGAGGGGGCAAACTAAGGAGAAATCTAGGTGTTAAGAAGAGCTTTGAACGGACTTAGAAGGGCCAAAGAAGAACAATGAGACAACATATTTCACTTTCGGTGTACCATCCAAGGGAAGGAATGCTCTTTGATAACTAATGGAGGGAGCTGTGTGATAAATGCCTAGAATGCGCACCATTTTAAGGCCATTTGATAGCATTTTCTAGGGGATTTGCGTGCTTAAGTGTATGATTTGCATCCCCTTTTCTATTTTATGCTCGGGTATGCTTCATTGGTGCATTTGGTAGGTTTTAGGCTCTTTTGACCAGGCGTTAACCCTCATTTGGATACATTTGTGAGTCACAACAGTAGTACCCCTTTCCATATGGCCATAGGATAAACAAAAAAAGAGGATGTCATTGTTAAAGGTGACCACAACCAGGTCGTGGTGCGTACAACAGTATTTGGAATGCTAGTAACTTCAAGCTTCTTGTTTCACCTCGATTGTGGTGGTAAGGAAGGTTAAATTGTTAATTTTGAAGGCATCTTTAAATGTGAGCTGCAAAAGGACACTCAAACCTAAATCTCATCTCTCTCATTAGTTTTTGGATTTTTTGTAGTTTTTTCTTTTAGCAAAGAGGATTTGAAGGAAGGTTTTGAGAATTGGATCCTCAAAGGTTGAAAGATCATTAATGAACCTCCATTGTTACTAAGCTTTCTCTTCTCCCATCTTGAACTTTGGTTTGTTTGATTTAGGTGTTGTTTTGTTTAATGATGAGTGAGTAGTTTAATTCAGTTTGGACGTTGGTGTGTTGAAGTATTGATGCTGAATCTTTGATCTTTATTTCTTGTGCTCAATCTATTTTGGAATGGTTTTATTCTATCTTATGATAGTCTTGATATACGTTTTGGACATATTTGCTTATATATATCAAATACTTAAGTGAAGTACTGAAAAGAGAAACTCGCTATCAAACCAACAAGATTGTAGATGACAGAGTAATTATTAAGAAAGAATAGCAAGTTTAGAGGAAACCTTTAGCAACAAAAAATCTTTAACCAAGACCAAAATGAGGACATTTAAAAGAATGATAATCAATTTAGTGTAGCTGACTCAGTTTTATTTTGAAAGTAAAGGTTGAGTTTAGTTATATTGCAATTCGTTGAACCAATCCAAACTAGAGAAAAGTGTCTATTTAATTTGAAGATTTAGCACTTTAGTTAGGTAAAACAAATCCCTAGATGCTTTACATTGATTGAATTCCTGTATAGCTAATTAGCATAGTTCAAATAATTCGCCAAAATATTTTCGCTTACCGTTTTTGGTGGGACATGACTCCATAGATTGCGATTAATCCCAGAGTACGATATTTTATCTATACTACAACACCCGTGCACTTGGGGTTTGTGTCAACTTTTTGGAGCTGTTGCCGGGGACTAAAGCTTGTTAACTTTTGAGTCAATCCTAAGGAATTGACCATGCTCTTTTCTTTTATTTTTAATTTTTTGCTCTTTTGATTGTTTTGTAGTGTTTGTGCCAGTGCTTGTAGGCAATTTTTTTGTTCCTTTTATGTGAAGTCCTATTTTGTAAGCACCCAATTCTGAAATTGAAAGGGCATCTACTTAGGGAGAAAGAATCAAACGCTAGAAGAGCAAAGACACAAGGCCTGTAACACTACTCACACAATGGCTTATGGAGACCAAAGAAGGACACTCTTTGATTTCTTTACCCCGAGATCCAAGGCATTACTTTTAGTATTGCCTGATGACTATGGAAGTTCACAATTTTAAGTCAAACAAGCACTCATCTCTATGGTTCAGTAATCACAGTTTGGAGGTGCCCCTATTGAGGATCCTAATCTTCAACTCTTGGTGCTTTTGGAGGGGTGTGACACATTAAAACTAAATAGAGTCTCCACCTATGCCATTCACCTTCGCCGATTTCCCTTTTCATTAGAGGACAAGGCATAGGCATGGCTCCATTCATTGCCTCTAGGGTCCATCACTACTTGGGATGAGCTCACAAGGGCTTTTCTTGCCAAATTATTCCTATCTAGCAAGATGACAGGCTTGAGAAACAAATCACTACCTTTGTTCATAGGGATGATGAGATACTCTGTAAAGGATGGGAGTGATTGAAGGACTTATTGCACATGTGCCCTCACAATAGGCTCAAAAGTGAATGATCATACAAACGTTCTAAAATGAAGTTACTCAACTCGTGCAATCTACCATAGATGTGGAAAGTGGCACATTGATAAATAAAACAAAGGGTGGGGCCTATAATTTGGTTGAGAAGGTGGTACTTAAAAATTTTTAATGGTCCAATGGAAGAGGCCAACCCAAGTGAGTTGAAGGTAAGCTTGAAGTTGATGCATTTAATTTATTGTGTGCTAAGCTAGACGCTATCACTTAGAGATTGGATCGATTGAATGTTAATACTATAAGTTCAGGTGTTGTTCCCCATGCAAAATTTCTGGTTCGTTTGAGCATTTGACTATGAATTTCCAAGGTGGGAGTCCATTTGCCCAAGAAGGTAGTGAGTAAGTCAACTATATCAACTACAACCCGAGGACCGATCAATGACCCTTATTCTAACACCTATAACCCAGGTTACAGGAATCATTCAAATTTCGCATATAGGTCTAACGCTCCTACCATCACCTAAATGAATGCTAGAATACCCCCTGGGTTTCAAAGACCTCCATTTCCCCAACAAGCTCCACAAAAGTGTAACTTAGAGGCCATAATGGAGAGCATGCTTATAGCACAACAAAATCAACATGAGTACATTAAGTACTTAGCCTCAAATGTGCTTACTACTCACAACAAGATGTTAGAAGAACGAATTGCCCATGAAGTTACTTCTTTACTACCACCTACTAGTCGACTTCCGATTAAGCCAGAGCCTAATCATATAGAGCATTGCAATTGTGTTATCTTGAGATGTGGATTAGAGGGTTCTAAGGGCTAGGCTAGAGAAAGATGGCGAGGAGAACCATGATGAGAGTGAGAGGTCAAAGACATCTAAGTCCCCTTCCCTGATACCTTACATGCCTCATTTTCCTGTCCCTCACAGTAGGAAAAGTGATGAGCATGAGACTATAGATTTAGGAGAGGAGTGTAGTGCTACAATTAAACACAAGATTCCTTCGAAGCTTAGGAAACTTGTTATGTTCTCTATACCATGCTTGATTGGAAATGTGAGCATTGATAGGGCTTTATGTGATCTAGGTTCAAGTGTGAGTTTGATGCCCTATTCCATTTTCGAGAGGCTTGACTTAGGAAGTTACTACCCACCCTTATTTCACTCCAACTAGCGTATAGGTCTGTGAAGTACCATTTTGCAATTTTGGAGAATGTTCCAATCAAAGTGCAATTTCTCTCCTCCTTTGTTTTGTATTTGTTTTTTTTTTTGTTTTAGTTTTTTTAACACACTAAAGTGCAACTAAAAACTGTTGAAAAGACCAAAATAAAGCTAAACCAAAGAAAAGAAACCTACAAATAGAAAGAAAACTAGAATGATTAACCAAAAATGCAAACTACTCCTAAATGCAACACTTAAAATCCAAACTACTCACACATCCACATCGCATACAGTTATACACACATAACTACCCCATGTTTGGACAAAGCCTTGTCCTCAATGTGATGACATGAAAATCACTAGGGAAGAAAAAGAAGAACTAAAAGGGAAGAGGAGGGGGAAAATACACACATAACTGATTAACCATGGATGAACTTGGTCAAGAAGGTCACCTTGGAGTGTGCTATACAACAAATATAATGCAGATAGGCGAGGCACATTTAAACCGTCCTCCCTCACAAATAAACCACAAGTAAGCAATCTTTGGGCTAGTTGAATATAGTGGTTTCAAATGACAGTTCCTTTCGTGTTGCTTGTATCATAACGATGATCGCCAAAAGTTTCACGCTAAAACGCGTACGACTTAAATTCTTCAGGGACATGTCGATAAGGCAAGTCCAAATTCGGAGGAAAATTGAATATGCTACTAAAGGCATTTAAGTTTAGTTCATAAAACTCCCTATTTAGATGGAAGGAAATGCAACCTTCTTGAAAACTAGGCCTACTCATGACCTCCACATGCAATGTGCTCAAAAATTCAAGGGGGAGGTCATCATAAGTCTAGTCTCTAGTGTCTAAAAATTGCCTCCCATAGCAAACAACTAAACAGATATCCTCGAACAAATCCAATTTAGTCAACAAATCCTCGTTATAAAAACGACTAGCAATAACTAACTTACTACTCAAATTATTGTATCTAGCAATATAATGGGCATGTGCTAAACAAAGGGGGTTAGAGATATTACCTCAGTTTTGAGTGTTTGCTAAGGTTCGAGCAGTGAGCTTGTGGTGAGCTCTGCCTCTATGTTTTCTTCATTTTTGTAAGCAACTCCACCGCGGATAGGATTGGACACCGTGAAGGGGCTCGCGGGGAGTCAAGGAATAGTGGCTAAAACTATTTTATGATTTTTTTGGGTGATTTTTAGAAGATTTTTTTTTCACTCTTATTATTGCTTCTTTTCTGACTCAGCTGTTGTTTTCTCCTTTTTTTCTTTTACTTCTTTTCCTTACTTTTTCTCTTTGCTTTTCTCTCTTTTTTTTTCAAACAAAAAAATAAGACAATACATATACTTAAAGAAAACAAAAACTAGTAAATGAAAAAAAACGACCTAGGTCGCCTCCCAAGAAGCGTCCCTTTGGGACGAGAGTTTGACTATCTCTTGTAAGAGGGCTCAGGATCAGAAAGTTTATGGACATCAAGCTTGTGAATAAGGTCCCCAAGATCTGCCAATTTGCCTTTATCGCGGACCTCGAAATCAAAATTGTGCACTAGAAGATTCCATCTCAAAAGCTCAAAATGAAGGTCATTCTTTTCTATCAGGTGACTCTATTTAACATGATCTGTGTATAGAATGAACTTGTAGTTAGCTGCATCAGACGGGCTACTTTAAGGTTCGACACCCTGCTCAAAGTCATATTTGATATCATCAATTCGAGGCATGGACTACACTACTTGAGCAAACATGCAATAATCACTCATGGACACCTCATTGGTAGCATAAGTCGTGTCCTCGACTATACTTGGTGGCACAGGAGCATTAAACTCCACCCTAGCATAATCTAACCTGAGGCCTGCAGATGTAACACATTCAAACACAAAAGGGTCAACACGCCACCAAATATCAAATGAGATAATCTGGTGAAAATCCATATCTTCTTCTAAAGCAGATGAAGGAGAAGGGATATTCTGATTTTCAAACAAAACAGATTCACCATGACTCTCCCCTACATCAAATGAAAGAGGTCCTCCCTTCACATCATCTTTGCAACCCGACATACCCAAGAAGGGTCTCCCTACCTATCTACGGCTATATCTAAAATGATAAAGTCATCAATCACATAAAAATCACCTACCTTCGTAGGAACATTCTCTACAATACGCAAAGGCCACTTCATGGGACCATCTGTAAATTGAAGAGAAACAGGTGTTGGTTGCAAGTCTCCTAAACCTAGCTTATAGAAAATCGGAAAGGCATAGGACTAGCAATTGCACCAAGATCACACAAAGCCCTATCAATCCTCACTCAACTGATCATACAACGTATAAAGAAGCTACCTGGTTCCATAAGTTAAGAGGGAAGGTCTTCAGGTATCACAACATTACTCTCCTCTCTAAAGGGTAGGGTCTCAATGTCTGCATTTTTGTCCTTACTTTCAACTTTAGACACCTCTCCACCTTTCTCAAAATCCATCGCTATAGATCCTTTACCCCAACTTTGAGGGTAACATAGTTACATTGCTTAAGGGGATTTGCTCAGGGTTACTAGGAAGTCTTCCTGGGGCTGTACATGAAAAGGTATCTTGTTGAGCAATTTGAGCTTCTAACATCTTATTGTGAGTAGTAAGCCTATCAACCTTATAGGCTAATTGCTTAGTATACTCATCTTGCTTTTGGAACTCCAAAAGCATATTCAACATCATGGTTACCAAGTTGGATTTTTGAGGTGTTTATTGAGGATAAGGAGGCATCTGAAATCGAGGAGGTGGTCTAAAATACATTTGAGGCATAGCAAGGCCATTACACCTATAGGAGAAATTGGGGTGATTCCTGCAACCAGGATTGTAGGTGATAGAGAATCGGTCATTGGTCGGTTTTAGATTAAAATTATGAACATAGTTGATTGGTCTAACATTTGGAGCAAATAAGCTCACAACATGACAATTCACAGTCAATTAATCAACTGACCCACAAATTTCGCATGATGGGGATGGGGTACTTGAACTAACAAAATTAACACTCAATCATTGTAGCTTTTGAGACATGGCATCTACCTTAGCTGACAGAACATAATAGCATCAAGGTCTAAATTACCTCCGACCCTCTTCGGTTGGCTTCTCTCCTTAGAACATTGGTAGTTATTCAGCACCATCACTTCAATAAGATTGTGGGCCTCATCTTCAGCTTGTTCATAAGTGTACCACTAGCTATTGTGTCTGTAGCATACCTCACCGGTTGGGTAACTCTGTTATAGAAAGCTTGCACTAACATCCACACCGTTGAAGGCTATGATGTACAGATAGACTCAATAGATCCTTGAAATGCTTTAAGGCTTCATATAACGATTCATACTCCCTTTGGGTGAAAGGGGTGATATGGTTTCTGAAACATTCTGTCATGCTCGGAGGAAAGAATTTCATAAGAAAGACTTTGATGAGTTCATCCACATTGTGATGCATTCGAAGGCAAAGAATGGAGTCACGCTCTTGCCTTGTCCGTCAATGAAAAGGGAAATAACTGCAATGTTATAGCATTGGTTGGGACACCATTCAACTTTAACGTGTCACACACCTCTAAAAATACTGAGAGGTGTATGTTAGGATCTTCAGGTTGGGTGCCTTAAAATTGGGATTATTGTACCATAGAAATAAAAGCCGGCCTAAGCTCGTAGTTGTGGGCTTTCCACATTGGGTCGAGCAATACTAGAGGTAATGCCTTAGACCCTCGGGTTAACAAAATCCCAAAGTGTCCTTCTTTGGTCATATCCTTCTCCCGCCATCATCAAGGACGCTTCTTGAGCTTTGGCTCTTTGTTCTCCTAACTTCAACTTCTTCCTCCTAGATCAAAAAGTTGTTTCTATTTCTGGATCGAATTCAAATGAAAATGTACTTCCCTATAAGTGGCAAGATCCTGTAAAAATCACCACAAAATACTACCAAAGCAAATCAAGAAAATTAAAAGAAGAAATAGACGAAAAATACTTAGTGAATCTAAATAGGCGAACTCAATATCCCCAAACATGGTCCCCGGCAACGACGCAAAAAACTTGATTGCTACTACAAGCGCATGACTATCACAGTATGGTTTTAATATCAATCCTAAATAGACCAGTGTAGTCTATCAAGTTTTAACCTATTAAAAAAGGATAAGTGACCAAATTTTCAATCAGTTGTCTCAACTATCACTATTTAACTAGTAAAAGTTCAATCAAGTTAAAGACATTTAGGGAATTGCATTGGATTTAGATATGCACTTTATCTAGATTGGACGATTCAATGGTGTGCAATCAAACTGAAAATTCAATCTTCTCTTCTCAAACAAACTGAATTGCCTTAACTGACCCAATTAACATTCTTTCAAATATCCTTGCTTTAGTCTTGCTTAGGGATTCTTAATTGCTAACATTTTCCTCTAAACAAACAACTTTTTTTCAAGCAGTCGTTAAATTAAGTCCTAACTTGTCGTTCTAATAGTAAATTTTTCCTTTCAATACTTCTCTCAACTAACTAGTACATGCAAGTAACTTTGGCCAATTCAATCAAACCAATTGGATAAAACACAAATATTAAAAATTAGAAATCAGACATCAATACTTTGGCTAACAATTCCTTAAATTAAGAAAAACTACTCACACATAATGGAAATATTCAACATCTAAACAAAAGCTTAAGAAGAGGTTAGAAGGGGAAGAGAAACTAAGCAACTATGGTGGTCTTCAATGGCTTCCCAAACTCCAAGCTTTCAAGTGCCAATCTTCCACTCCAATTCCCTTTCTTACTCTAAAAAAAACTAGAAAAATCCTAAAGCTAATGACAAAACTTAGAGTTGGATGCTTTGGTTTTTCTATACTCTCCTCTTATTGCAGTAAAAAAGAATCCTATTTGTGCATAAACTCAGTCGTTCTCAACCACAAGACGAAGGAAGATGAAGAAGCAACCAATTTTATGCTAACCACGGATAATTTCCTTCACCATGGAGGGGCTGTGGTCGCCTCTGTCTTAGCATTCTTTAGTTCTTTTTTTTCCTCAACAGGCATGATAACTTAGGCACATCCGTTGGGAGTCAAAATACACTCAATGGGGGTTAAAGTAAGGGCAACAAGGTTAAAAAACCTACAAACACATAGAAAAGAACCACACCCAAGCTTAAAATAGGAAAAGGAGTATAGATTATAACATAAAGTACATAATTCTCCATAAAAATGCAGCAAAACAACCTAAAATCGAGTGCATTCTAAGCATCTATCACGCTCCCTTTGTATTGTACTCACATTATCGTTAATAGAAATTAGATTGTAGTTTATATTCAATTTTGTCTAAAAATGCTTAGTGGGTGTATTTTGAGTTGATAGCTGAAGTGGTGGTACACTAGGTTATTTTAGTTCTTCTTGGTGGTCTTTTTATGTCCAGGAAGCCCTAATGTGACCGATCAAGGGAGGCCCAAGTGTGGTTATTCCGTATCACTTAAAGATCACTTGATATTTGCCCCCTATCATATCTGATTCATTCTATTTGAGTTCTATTCTTCTTGCTATCTTCAGGAAGAATAAGGCCAGATACATCAGGCGGTATTAGAGCATTGGCAACTCTCATAGGACTTGCATTTAGCCAGAATAAAACCAGTTTAGCCCAGACACATTCCAATCTACAAAATTGTATAGTATGTCATCTAGATTCACTCAAGGATAGATAGTTGAGCAAACTCTTAGGGAGAAGGCTAAGCTTGAGAGAATTATCAAATACCTTGAAGGTCAGCTTGGCAAGCTCATGACAGATAGGAGTAGAAACCTGAGGAAGTGTAGTGGCAACAATAGACGTAATGATTCCAGTTCAATCCCTTCTAAATAAGAAGATAAAGACAATTCTTTTTGCATCCTCTAGTGAGTGTTCTTCTAAGGGAAGATAGACAAGGAACCATAAGAGACATAAAAGTGCAAGGGATGTTTTTAAAGTTGATAACGCTGAATTTAAGGGACGATTTGGTCATGATTTGTTTCTAGACTGAGTCCAAACTATTGAGAGAGTCTTTGAATAGAAGCAAATCGCAGATGAAAAGAAGGTCGAGCTTGTAGCATTGAAGTTAAATATGCCTCATTTTGGTGTCCAATGTGGTAACTAAGAGGGTTCACAAGTGGAAGCACAGGATCAAACCTTGGAGGAAGATGAGGGAGAAGTCAAGGGCCAAGTTCCTGCCATGTGACCATCTCCAAGATAACTTCCCTAAGCTCCACAACCTGAAACAAGGAAGCAAGAGTGTAGAGGAATACATGAGTATTTAAGCAGCAATTGGTGCTGTGGTGTTATCTTTGAGAGGATGATACTGTAACTCTAGTTATGTATGTGGCGCATCCATATGAGAAGATAGCTCGTGTGATACAGTTCTATCCATATACCAACCTAGGTGATCTTCGCTAATTAACTTGTGAAGTTGAGATGTAATGGGAGATTAAAGGGAAGGCAAAAACCAATAAGCCTCCACAAAGAACCTAACTTTTCCATAAACGTTCTCCCAATCAGCAAAGGCCTAACTTTGCTCCTCAACATAGAAGCTTACCCCTTTTGGCCTAAAAAAACCTAACAATTTAACTTTTAAGCCTGGGGATGCTAGAAGGTGCTTTAGGTGTCACGGTCTAGGTCATATAATATTTGAAGGCCCTAATAAGAGGGTGGTAACCTTGGCTAAGTACCAAGCACTGTGTGAATCCATGAAGGAGATAGAAGAAGAAGGTGACAAAGAAGTCTTCTTAGCTGAAGATATGTAGGAGCATGAGGACAGTGCAAATGAAGGGAAGATGCTCATGGTTAGGAGACCCTTGAGTTGCTTAGCGGCTCTAAAGAACCAAGAGCAAAGGGAGGCTATCTTCCACAGCAGATGCACCATAGGAGGGATAGTCTGGACATTGACCATAGATGGAGGCTGTTACACCAACGTTGCATACAAGCATTTCGAGAATAAGCTTAAGCTTCCTACTGTTTTCTATCCCTCTCCTTACTCTATTCAACCATTGAATCAAGGAAAAGGCATTCAAATCTATTCTAAGTGCTTAGTGTCATTATCCATTAGCAAGGGTTATAAAGATGAGATTTGGTGTGATGTGATTCCTATGGATTTTTGCCATGTGCTATTGGGTAGACCATGATTGTTTAATAGTGGGGTAATGCATGTAGAGGGATGAAATGCCTATACCTTTACTAAGGATAATACAAGATCACCATCACTCCCCTTAAGCGCTATTAGATTTAATGACCCAAGCACTTATCCTAACTTGATGTTTTCCTTACTATACTACTTAGATCCCAGTGGCGTGGGTTTATTCTACTCAAGAGTTGATCCTTTTCAACCTTGAGCCTAAATCTACACCTCTTACTGTCCATCCCCTATTATAACCTCTCCTATTCGAATTTAAACATGTCTTACTCAGTGAAATCCCTAAAGTTTACCACCTTAAAGTCTATACAACATAAGATTGACCTGATTCTAGGGTCAGCACTCCCAAATGAACTTGCTTATAGAATGAACCCTTAAGAGGTAAATGAGATCCAAAGGAAGGTGGATGAGTTAATAGCCCAGGCAATGATAAGGGACATCCCAAATGCTTGTGCTGTTCCAACCTTGTTAGTGCCGAGAAGGATGGGTGTATGAGAACGGGTGTGCATAGTAAAGCCATAGACGAAGTGAAGCATAGGTATCGTATCCATATATTAGAGGACCTTCTTGATGAGCTGTATGGTGCCACAATTTTCTCCAAGATTGATTTTTAAAGTGGGCACCATTAGACAAGAATGTTTAATAGGGATGAGTGCAAAAAATCCTTTAAAATAAAGGAAGGGTTGTATGAATGGCTATTAAGGCCCTTTGGCTTCCCCAATGCTCCTAGCACCCTTATGAGTTTGATGAATTAGGTGCTCAAGTCTTTGACAGCAAAATATGTGGCAATGCAATTTAATGATACTCTAGTACATAATCAGACTAAAGAAGAGCATGCACCCCATTTACATTAAGTACTCTAGATTCTAGCCTAGGAGAAGCTTTATAGTGATCTTGAGAAGTTGCATTTTTTTTTACCTCATATGTTATGTTTCTTGGCTATATTGTATCTTTATAGGGAATTCTAGTGGATGAAGGCAAGGTCAAGGCCATTAGAGACTACCTAGTGCCTCCTTCAATCAAGGAGGTCAGAAACATTCATGGCTTGGCCTCATTTTACAAAAGGTTTGTGAGGAATTTTAGCTCACTAATGGCTCTAATCACTGAGGTACTCAAGGAAAGAAGTTTCAGTGGAATGACCAAGCTCAAAAGGCCTTTCAACTTACTAGGAAGAAGCTTACCAATGCTGGAAGCCTAACTTTACCAAAATTGTCAAACTATTTGAGGTATAGTGTGATGCTTCTGTGGTGGGCATTAGAGTTGTGCTAACCATGCTTATTTATGTGAGAAGCTGAGTGAAGCCGAAAGGAAATTTTCTACTTATGACAAACAATTCTATGCCATTGTCAGCGCATTAGAACACTGGCGATACTACATGATTCATGGAGAGTTCACCCTATATTCAGATAATGAGGCCCTAAAGTTCATTCAAGCTCAACAAAAACTTAACCTATGGCATGCTTAGTGTGCTGATTATCTATAGTCTTTCCATTTCATGATGCTTCTCAAGTCAGGGAAGCTCAATAAGGGCGCTGATGCCTTATCCATGAGATACCTACTTCTAGGTACTCCAGACTTCAGAGTCCCTATAGTATAGTTGATCACAAAGCAATATAAGGATGACGAAGACTTCCATGAGCTATTTTAGAAATGTTCCCACCACCCTTAAGGAGCATGCATTTCACATTGATTAAGGCTTCCTTTTCAAGGGAAGCAGGTTGTGTATTCCCAAGAGTACCGGAGAATTACTAAGTCAAGAAGTGCATGGTGAAGCTTTGGTAGCTACTTTTGGGATTAACCACACCTGCTCCATGCTTATGGAAGATTAATACTAGTCTAAGTTGGCTAGAGGTGTGGACCATTTTGTCAAAGGGTAATCTATTTGTCATTTGTTTAAGAACTATGTCCTATCGTAGGGCCTTTACTCCCCACTGTTAGTTCATTAAGCCCTATGGGAAGATGTTAGCTTGGCCTTCATCATTGGCCTGCCTAGAACCCAGATAAGCACAAATTTCATCATGAAGGTGTTTGATAGGATTTAAAAAATGGCCAACTTTTATCCCTTGCCATGCCACCTTTGATGCCTCTAAGGTATCTGATTTGTACTTCAAGGAAATAATTTTATGTATGGGATTCCTAAGACCATGGTTTTTGATAAAGACATTAAATTCTTGTATCATTTTTTTTGCACCTTATACAGGAAAATGGGAACTCTCCTCAAGTTCAACACCACTTATCAGCCTTATACAGATGGGTAAACTGAGGTGATCAATACGACCCTAGCTACCTTGCTTAGGGTGCTTGTAAAAAAGAATGATAAGGGTTACGATGAGCTACTTCCTCATACTGAGTTTGCCCACAATAGAGCTCTAAGTAACGCCACCAGGTTGTCTTCATTCCAAGTTATATATGGTTAAAATCTCCTCACCCCACTAGGCTTAGTTCATTTGCCCACAATCACTAGGTTTAGTTGGGTAGCAAGCAAAAGTGCTAATGACATGTAGGATCTCCACACCAAAGTAAGGACTAAAATTGAGAGGAGCAATGAGCTAGCCAAGAATCAAGCCAACATTCACAAAATGGGTGCTCATTTTTAACCTGGAGACTTGGTCTAGGTTCACCTTAGGATGGAAGGATTTCCTAGCAAATGGAAATCCAAGTTGACCCTAAGATTAGATAGCCCCTTTGATGTTTTGGAGATGATTGGTACCACTGCATACGTGTTGGACCTGCCTGGGGAACATGGGGTTTTTATCACCTTCAATGTGCCAGATCTCTACCCATACTATGCTAAATTTGAAGTGTTACCCAGTTTAAGGGAAGGCTCATTTCACGAAAAGGCTGCAGATGGAGAACTTAACATTGATGACCCCATAAACCAGAGAGAACAACTAAATGGTGTCAAATTCCAAAAGAAATCAAAGGAGTTATGGCCTTGGTAGGGGAACACCTCCACCATGCAATCCTTTCTGACTCTAGTTTAGCCAGTTTCTAGGTAATCCCTCCAACCTTTATTGTAACTTGTCCTTGAGCTAAAGAAATAGATCTAAGAATTTTTGGAGCATAGGAGTTAAGTCATATATGTTCAAACCCGAGACAGTGCTTTATGGGCTAAAGCCCAACTTAGTCCAGTTTTGATGGGACATTCAACGGCTTCGTGGCATGCATCTATCACGTGCTTTCAAGACTTAAAAGTGAGCTAATGTGTTTATCAAATAAGTTCCTAAAAGATGGCAGCTAGCTCTCTTATGGCCTGCTTTTATCCAGCTGAAAAGAGGAGAAAATACCCTAATGGCCATCTACTGTACTCACTGCTTGGGGTGATCATTAGCTAATGTAATTAAGTTAAAATGTTCATTTTAGTTTACTTAATGGTTATTTTTAGAGTTTAAACCAAGCCAACTATGATAACCTAAGTGACACCTCATCTGGTTATTTGAATCACCGGAATTGGTGTCATTAGTTCCGTGGTTTAATTTCAAATCTACTTGTACCCCCTACGCTTATATGATTACAGCATCTGGATTCTTGTTTTTTTCATCTTAGCTGTTGGCTTTGTAAAATAGTAGGTCATATAAAATCTCCCTCCTTTTGTATTGTACTCATATTATGACCAATTGAAATTAGCCTTGAGTTTATACTCAATTTTCTCTTAAAATTGCTAGTGGTTCTATCTTGCATTGATAGCTTAAGTGGTGACGCACTAAGTCATTTTAGTTCTTCTTGGATGTGTTTCTATATCCAAGAAGGCCTAAAGTGAGTGCCAAGTGTGGTGATTCTATATAACTTGATGATCACTTGATATTCTAACCCTATCATATATGATTCGTTACGTTTAAGATCCTTTCTTCTTGCGATGTTCAAGAAGAGTAAGGCTACATACATCAGGTGGTATCAGAGCCTATTCAACTCCCCTAGGACTTATATTTAGCCAAAACACAACCTGTTCAACCCAAACACATTTCTTATCAAAAAAAAGCCTATAATATGTCATCTAGCCCCACTTAAGAATAGGTAGCTGAGCATGCTCATGGGAGAGAGGAGTAGAAACTTGAGGAAATCCAGTTGTAATAGAGGACATCATAATTCCAGCTTAGTCACTTCTGAATAGGAAGATGAAGACAATTCTTTTACATCCTCTAGTGAAATGGTTCTATGAGAGGAAGAGATAGAAGGCAACATATGAGGCATGAAAGAGGAATGGATGATTTTAGAGTTGAAATGCCTGAATTTGAGGGACAACTTGATCTTGGCTTGCTCTTCGATTAGCCCCAAACAGTAAACAGAGTATTTAAATGCGAGCAAATATGAGATGACAAGAAGGTTAAACTCCTAGCCCTTAAGCTAAGTATGCCTCAATTTGGTGGGCCAATGTCGCAGTTAACAAGGTTAGGAAAAGGAAAAACAATATCAAATCCTCGTGGAAGAAGAGGAAGAAGTTCAAGGCCAAGTTACAGCTAGACCACTATCTCCAAGATAACTGTCTCAAGCCCCACAACTTGAAGCAAGGAAGCAAAAGCGTAGAGGAATACACAAGAGAATTTTAGTAGTTGTTGCTCAAGTGTGATCTTTAGGAGGATGATACTCGAACTCCAGTAAGGTATTTGGTGGGCTTAGATGATGAGACAGCTCATGTGATGGAGCTGCATCAATACACCGCCCTGGGTGATCTCAGCCTTTTAGCTAACAAAGTTGAGATGCAAAGGAAGATTAAAGGGATGGCAGAAGCCAATAAGCCCCCCGTAAAGAACCTACGCTTTCTAGAAACCTCCTCTCAATCAACGAAGGCCTAACATCACTCCTCGAAACAGAACCTTTCCCCCTTCTGCCCTCCAAAAAACCAATAAATCAACTTCTAAACCTGTGCATGCTAGACGGTGCTTTAGGCGTCAAGGTCAACGTCATATGGCATCTGAATGTCCTAACAAGAGCATAGTGATCTTGGCTTATTACTAAGCATTATGTGAATCAATGGAGGAGAGAACAGAAGAAGGTGGTAAAGAACTCCTCTTGATTAAAGGGATGGAGGAGTATGAAGAGGGTCCAAAAGGAGAGATGCTTGTGGTTAGGAGAGCCTTGAGTGGCTTCGAAATTCTAGATAACCAAGACCAAAGGGAAGCTATCTTCCGCAGCAAATGCACCTTAGGAGGGAAAGCGTGCAAACTAGTTATAAGAGCTGCTCCATGCTCAAGGAACATTTCCACTAGCCTAAAATGGCTAGAGATGTGGAGCATTTTGTCAAAAGGTGATCTACCTGTCGTTTGGCAGAGAGCCATGTCCCGCCCCATGGCCTTTACTTCCCACCGCCAGTTCCCCAGCCCCTTGAGAAGATGTTGGCGGGAAGTTCATCACTGGCCTACCCATGACCAAGAGAAGTAATGATTCCATGATGTTGGTGGTTGATAGGTTCTAAGGTATCTAACTAGTATTTCAAGGAAAGTGTTACGCTACATGGCATTCCCAAGGGCATAGTTTCTGATAGAGACACCAAATTATTGGGTCATTTTTGGCTCACCCTATGTAGAAAGATAAGAACTCTCCTCTAGTTCAGTAGCACTTGTCACCCACAGATAGATGGACAAATTGAGGTCACCACTGGGACCCTAGGTAACTTGCTTATTTTGCTTGTAAAGAAGAATGCCAGGGGATAGGATGAGCTGCTTCCTCATGCTGACTTTACCTACAATAGAGCAATAAGTAATGGCACCAACTTACCTCCTTTCCAAGTTATATATGGTCAGAATGCCCTCATCCCAATAGACTTGGCTCCTTTACCTAAAATCACCTGATTTAGTTAGGTAGCAAGCCAAAGAGCTGACAAGACCAAGGATCTCCATACCAAATTGAGGGCTCAAATTGAGAGGTACAATGAGATGGCGAAGACTCAAGCCAACAAGCACAGAAAGGATACCAATTTTTCATTTGGAGACTTGTTTTGGGTTTATCTTAGCTAGGAAAGATTTCCTAGCTAAACGAAGCGCAAGCTGATGCTAAGATTAGATGACCTTATAAACATTTTGCAGATAAGTGGTCGTAATGCTTGAAAGGTGGACCTATCTAAAGAATATGGGGTCTCTACCACCTTTAATGTGCCCCATCTGAGGCCACAATATGCTGAATCTAAAGAGTTACCCAGTTTGAGGGTAAACTCTTCCGAAGAAGGGGGGCTAATACGGACCTAGTAACTAACGCCCCCACCGAGCTTAAGGCAATAGCTATGGGATGTCCTGGTCCATAAGAGATCAAGGGAGTTGTGGCCTTGGTTAGGGAAATACCTTTAGCATGCAATCGTTTCCAGTTGCAGTTTATCAACTTTCTGGCTAAATTTTGTGGTCATGATCAACATTGATCGTGACTTGGGGGAAACGTAGCAATCCTTCTCACCTTTATTTTAACTTGTCCTTGAGCTAATAAAACATGTTTTAGCGTTTTTCCTGCACCAGCGGTTAGTCAGCCATGTTCAAACCCTGGATTTGTCATTCTGGGCTACAATCTAGGATAATTTAGTTTTGGAGGGAAATTCCAAGGCTTCCTGGCATGGATATGTCACATGCTTTTAGGCCTTGAATGTGGGACCTCCTAAAAGATGGAGGTTAGCTCTATCATAGTTTGCTCTTATCCAGCAGAAAAGAGTAGAAAACACCCTAATGTCTAGCTGCTATACTTATTTCCCGTGCCATCATTAGCTAATCTAATCAAGTTGTAAGTTGCATTTCAGCCAACTTAAGGGTCTTTTTCAGAGTTTAAACTTAGCAATTTATTATAACTTCAGTGACACCTCATCTGATTACTTGAATGACCAGAATAGGTCTCATTAGTTCTACAGTTTGATTTCAAATTTGTTTGTGCCTTCTTAGGCTGATGTGATTAGAGTATTGTTTCTTGTTTCTGCATCTTAGCCATTAGCTTTGTAAGAAAGAAGCTCATGTAAAACCTCTCTCCTTTTGTATTACACTTACATTATTATCAATTCAACTCAGTTGTAGGTTTATGCTCAATTTTCACTGAAAACGCCTAGTCGCTATATCTTGAGTTAGTAACTCAAGTGGTGATACACTAGGTCATTTTAGTTCTTCTTAGTGGTGTTTTCGTATTCCACAAGCTCTAATGTGACTTCCCAAGTGATGTTCGGGTGTGGCAATTTTGTATCTCTTAAAGGTCTCTTGATATTCTAACTCTATCATATCTAATTCATTCTTTTGAGTTCTTCCTTCTTATTGTCTTAAGGAAGAGTAAGGATAGGTACATCACTATATCATCCTCTTTCGAAGATCACGAGTCCTAGAGGAGAAGAAAGAGACCTCCTAGATAGCCTATTGTCTACTTGTGTGACGTGAAATTTGACCCTACTGAATTTGAAGGTAACTTGGATCTGGATCTTTAGATAGTATTGAGTATGCTTTGTAGTCTGACTAGTTTAAGCTAGATTAGAGGTTTCGTAACTACTAAGAAACCTCATTGCCACTTGTTAGTAAGAGGAGGCCATGTATATGTGCTGACCCTATCCTTATGTAATGTAAGGTTTTGATGATAACAAACACAAATGTAATATATACTTGAGTATGTTGGTGGAACAGGTTCCAAATATTGAATACTTTGAAACTGCTTGGTTAACAATGCTCAAAGAACAGGTCTTAAGAACAGGTACTCAAGATCAGTTGGCTGGAAAGACTCTCCAGAACTTTAGAACAACCTTAACAACAGCTCTTAGGAGTGTTTGGAGCAGTAAGCTAAGTTTCTACAACATGTGTTGTTGATTCAACAAGAGTCTTTGGTCTGCTATGGTTTTTATTTTATTAGATTCTTGTTAACATGCCAATTAGAAAGTCTTGATTTAACATTCACTTTGAAATGGTTTTTCTCTTTGAAAATAATTTCAGGAGACAGTCTCAGAACAGTTCTGAGAACAAGGTGTTCAAGGTGTTTTCAAGCCAAAGCTGCGAAAAATGGTTTTACACGATTCTCTCTCTGATTTTGGGCAGCATCTCCGAGACTTGCAAACAAGATTTTCTGTGGAGTATTTTAACCCCAAACGGTTATCTTTTACTTAGGGGATCTGTAAGATCTTTTTGAAATAAAAAGAATCTCTAATTTTTGGCAAGTGGATAAGTCTGTTGAGAAAATCATGTGCTAGTGGTTGAGTCCTTGTGGCTGAGAACTACCGCCTTACTCAAGCAGTTAAGGAATTTTTTTTTCTCAACTCTCGTTACTCCACTAATTGCGGCTAAAGGACGCTATTTCCTTTAGGGATTGGTTTTCCGAATCTGAAAAAATATATGAGAAGATAAATCGTCTTACCTTTCAAAGTTCTCTATAAAAGCTTGCTTTCTACAACTCATTGTGACATCGGTTTTTCACAGCAACTTTCTAGAGTTTTATGAGCAAAATTTCTGGAGAGAAAACCGACCAAAGTGTGTGCAAAAATAAAGCTTTCAAAATTGGCATACTAGGAGGTTAATTATACCTTACACTAGCTTATGGGAAGCATTCAAAAGTAAGGTGTTCATCTTGTTCTCTCTTGTTTAAAAGTTAGTTGAGTGTGTCCAAATCAAGGCGACTATTGGACGTGGGGTAACTAGTCTTGGGGAAGACAGTTCCGTGTGTGTTACAAGTTTTAACGGTGAAGGTTACTTTGTAACGTGTTTAGCCCATATAGTGAAATTGTGTGAAAATCCTACGGGGGTGGGTCGTGGTTTTTTGCCTCAGTTGGGTTAGAGGTGTTTCCACGTAAAACTCCTGTGTTCACCTTTTTCTTGTACTTATTTTCGCTGCATTTCAGTTTCCGGGCGTGTTACAAACAGCCTGTCCAAACAGGGCCTAAGTCTGTTCCCAGAAAACTGCGAAAATTTGGCAACACAATTCACCCCCCCTCTTGTGTTTGTGTACTCTCAAAACTAAGAAGTGGTATTAGAGCAGGTTCTCATTAGAAAGATTAACATCTTGAGAGATCCTAAACATGAGTACACCCAATGGCATACTTGAGGGGCAATCCATAACTCGACCACCATACTTTAATGGTCAACATTATAGTTGGTGGAAGAATAGAATCGAAAACCACATTCAACCTGAGGACTACGAGTTATGGATGCTT
The DNA here is from genome assembly GCA_017589665.1 of Selenicereus undatus. Lineage (NCBI taxonomy): Eukaryota > Viridiplantae > Streptophyta > Magnoliopsida > Caryophyllales > Cactaceae > Selenicereus > Selenicereus undatus. Next base: position 55,550,720 of record JACYFF010031959.1, on the reverse strand, counting down.
ATCAAGAGTGAACCACTCATTCCCACAAAAGTGATCGAAGATGGAAGTAAAGTTCCCAAATGCCTGAACAGTTCAATGCCGAAGACTTCAAGATGGTGGAGAAAAACGCCAAAGCCAAAAAACTCTTGTATTTTGGTCTTGGACCGAATGAGTACACTCGTATTTCTAAGTGCGAGTCAGCCAAGGACATACGGGACGCCCTTCATGTAGCTCATGAAGGCACAAATCAAGTGAAGCAATCATGCATTGAGCTACTTATGAGAAAATACGAATTGTTTGAAATGGGTGATCGTGAAATGGTGATGGATATGTATACCCGTTTCACCCATATAACAAATGAGTTAAAATCATTAGGAAAGTCCTTCACCACTGAAGAGTTGGTGAGGAAGATCCTAAGGTTTTTGCCTCATTCTTGGGAAGCCAAAGTCACGGCTATTCAGGAGGCCAACGACTTGGAAATGATTACCCTGGATGAGCTTATTGGCAATCTCCAAACCTATGAGCTCAGGAGGAATTCCCCAGAGGAGGCCAAGAAGGACCGAGGCATTGCTCTAAAGGTCTTGGAGGAGGACAGCTCGGACCTTGATGAGGAAGAAATGTCTATGATCACCCAAAAATTCAAGAAATTGTTCAAGAAGGCCAAGGAAAATTCTAAAAAGAAAAACTACAGCTGGTCCAGGAACATTGATCGGGAACAGTTCTTTGGGTGTTTCAAATGTGGTAAACATGACCACATTGTGAAAAACTTCCCATTGCTGAAAGAGGAACAAGAGCCCGTACAGTTCAGGAAACAAGGCAGGAAATAGGGTGGAAACAGTTCTACCAGGCGTTTTTCAAAGGCAATGGTTGCAGCTTGGGGTGATTCTACCGAGGACAAGGAAGGGACTGAAGAAGAAGATGTTGTTGTACCTCTTATGGCCAGAAGTGACTCTGACTCAGATGATGAGCCTCTGGACAGCTTAGCTCAACTTAATGATAAGGTACATGGTTTAAATAAAGCAAAACTTGAAGAGTTATTACTGAGTTTGATGGATGAGTGTGATGCTATTAACTCTGAAAATTGCATGTTAAAGAATGCATGCTTTGAGTTAAAAGGGGATATTAGAAAATTAGAGCATGAAAACAAAATCCTTAAAAGTGAAAAAATTAAAATTGATATGAAGAACATTATTTTGCATGAAGACCTCAATAAGTCCAAAGAGACCTTAAGTATGAAAGAAGAAGCTTTTGCTATTGACTTCACTAGGCTTGAAAATGAGTCCCTTGAACTGAAACAGAAGGTTGAATCCCTACTTATTGAGAGCAGTAAATTGCTTGAAAAATTAAAACAAGTAGAATAAGACCTTACTGCAAACAGGCGCTGGAACAAGTCCTCACAGGCGCTGAATTGGCTGAACTCTCACTTTAACCGAGGCGGAAAAGGATTAGGCTTTGTGACTAAGCGCACTATTTACCCTGTTAATAGGAATTAAGTGGGATTACCTGAAAATATTGTTTGTTTTCATTGTCGTAAAATGGGGCATTATCGGTATGCGTGTCCTATAAGAAAGTATGCCATTGAAAGAAATATGATCTATGCAAGACAAATATGGGTTAGAAAAGATGAGATTTGCATGTCTAAGGGAATGTGACCCAAGTGGATCTGGGTTCCCAAAACTAAGCCCTAATTTGTTTTGCACGCTAAAGTGTGAGGGACCAACCCAGCAAACAACCCAAGGAACAGTCAGCTGTGGTATGTTGACAGTGGGTGTTCAAGGCATATGACTGGTGAGAAATCTAACTTCCTCTCACTTACAACCTCAGAAGGAGGGAGTGTGGCATTTGGTAACGGCAAGTCGGAGACAATTGTCGGATTAGGTAAGATAGGTGAGTCACTCTCCCATTCTATTGACAATGTTTTTCTTGTAGATGGATTAAAACATAATTTGCTAAGTGTGTCCCAACTGTGTGACAAAGACAACCAAATAGTGTTTTCTCCAACACGTTGCTTGGTTGTTAATATGAACACAACAGATGTTGTGTTGAGGGGAAGCGACACAAAATTTTTTATAAAGTGCGTATTTCTCGTCTTCCCTAAACTAATCTGACTTGTTTAAGTGCTTCGAATGATGATGTTATGTTTTCGCACAAGAGACTAGGTCGTGCAAGTCTCTCTCTTTTGAACAAATTGGTTTCCAAAGATCTAGTCGTCGGCTTACCTTCCATCAAATACAATGATGTCAAGGTATGTAACGCTTGAGCTGGGGGGAAACAACTCAGAAATTCTTTTAAATTGAAAAATTGTGTTAGCACTACCCGACCTCTCGAAATGTTACATGTCGATTTGTGTGCTCCTATGAGGATCACAAGTGGAGGTGGGAAGAGGTATGTGCTTGTTGTAGTGGATGACTAATCTCGTTTCACTTGGTCCTTGTTTTTGGCTTCTAAAGATGAAACATTTGAGAAATTTCTTGCATCTCATAAAAAGATTGAAAAGAGAGTAGGACACTCATTGGTTTGCTTAAGGTCTGATCATGGTATAGAATTTGAAAATTCGAGCTTTATTTACTATTGTAATGAGCATGGTGTTGATCATAATTTTTCAGCTCCAAGAACACCCCAGCGGAACGGGGTGGTAGAGCGTAAAAATCATACTCTAGAAGACATGACTAGAACAATGCTCATTGCTAGTGGTCTTCCTAGAAACTTTTGGGCAGAAGTTTTGAACGCATCATGTTACATTATAAATAGATGCATGATTAGACCTATCCTTAACAAAACTCCTTATGAACTTCTCAAGGGTAGAAAACCCAATATTATGCATTTAACAACATTTGGTTGTAGATGTTTTGTGCATAATAATGGGAAGGATGCCTTAGGATAGTTTGATCCAAGGAGTGATGAGGCAATATTTCTTGGTTACTCCTCACACAGTAAGGCATACAAAGTGTTCAATAAGCGAACCTTGTGTGTTGAGGAGAGTGTGCATGTGCTATTTGATGAAACTAACTCTCTAATTGAGAATTATGCACAGGAAGATGATTACAAACTGGGTCTTGCTAGAAAAGATTTATTGCTCACACATGAGAAAATTAAGAATCCTGAGGATGGATCAGGGCTTGGAGTTGTTTCCTTGGAAGGTGGGGAAGGTCTGAACCAGACAGGGGGAAGCTCTGCTGAACCTGGTTTTCCAGCAAGAATAGCAAGAATAGGCTCTGCTGAACCAGCCTAATTCTTTTCGAATAGGCCGGGAAATAGGCTCGAGAACAGGCTCGGAAACAGTTCCTGAACCAGTTTCACCGAGTATTCCAGCAAGAATAGAAAGCGTGTCTGTGGATCCATTTACTCCACGACCATGGAAGCACCAAAGTTTGCACCCTCTTGATCAAATTCTGTCCGACATTAATACAGGAGTGCAAACCAGATACAGGTTTAAAATTTTATGTGCTTTTTATGCTTTTCTCTCTAATATTGAGCCAAAAAATGTTAATGAAGCTCTTGCAGATTCAGACTGGGTCGCGGCAATGCAAGAGGAGCTTCATCAGTTTGAAAGGAACAAGGTGTGGCACCTTGTACCACGGCCAGAGCATAGATCAATCATTGGCACCAAGTGGGTGTTCCGGAACAAGCTTGATGAGTTCGGAACAGTCACTAGGAACAAGGCCTGGATGGTGGTTTAAGGCTACAACTAAGAAGAGGGCATTGATTATGAGGAAATCTTTGCACCCGTTGCAAGGATTGAGGCTATCCGCATTTTGGTAGCCTTTACAGCTCACATGGAAATAAAGTTATATCAGATGGATGTCAAAAGTGCATTCCCCAACGGATACCTTAAAGAAGAGGTGTATGTGATACAACCCCTTGGTTTTGAAAATAAAGAATTTCCTAACCATGTTTTGAAACTTAACAAAGCGCTTTATGGTTTAAAACAAGCTCCTAGAGCTTGGTATGAACGCTTGTCAAACTTCTTATTCGAAAATAGTTTTAGAAAAGGCAAGGTTGATAATACCTTGTTTCTAAAATCTAAGTGGGAACATTTGTTGATTGTTCAAGTATATGTCGATGACATTATTTGGTGCAACACACAATGATTTATGTGAAGAGTTTTCAAAAATGATAAGGAGTGAGTTTGAAATGAGCATGATGGGTGAGCTTAAGTTTTTCTTAGGCTTGCAAATCAAACAAACTTCAAACGGCATCATGATACATCAATAAAAATATGTCAAGGAATTACTTAAGCGATTTGGAATGCAATCGGCCAAGCCCATTGATACTCCCATTTCTCCTTCAACTAGGTTGGAAATGGATGATGGGAGTCCCTCAGTCGAGGACAAATATTATAAGGGCATGACACAGCCGCTTCTTTACCTAACTGCTAGTAGACCTGACATTGTTTTTTGGTTTGTGTGTCCGTTTTCAGTCTAAGCCTAAAGAATCTCATTTAAAGGCTGTTAAACGGATCTTTAGATATTTAAAACATACACCTGATTTGGCTTTATGGTATCCTAGAGGATGCAACTTTAACCTTGTTGGTTATGCTGATGCTGACTGTGCAGGCTTTTTGGTTGATAGAAAAAGCACCTCAGGTATGGCTCATTTTCTTGGACCCTGTTTGGTATTTTGGGCAACCAAGAAACAACACTCAGTTGCCATATCCACAGCAGAAGCTGAATATGTTGCAGCTGCTTCTTGCTGTGCTCAAGTGCTGTGGATAAGGCAACAACTCAAAGACTTTTGTGTTGACATGGGATGCATTCCCATTTTTTGTGATAATACAAGTGCAATTAATATTTCCAAAAACCCATGTCAACATAAAAGGACTAAACATATTGACATTCGTCATCACTTTTTGAGAGACATTGTTGAAAAGGGGTTGGTTTCAATGAATTATTGTGCCACTAATAATCAAATTGCTGATATTTCTACCAAGGCGCTGAATAGAGAACAGTTTGAGAAGAACATACTGGAATTGGGTCTAATTAAAACAACTTGAGCATGCTCCATTAACCCCCAATGCTTGTCTAGTTATAAGGTTTTTCAGGTCAAACATTTTGATTCATTGGATATAGTCAACTTTTGTGCCAAAAATAGCACATGTGTGGATTACAACCTGCTGACAATCGTTGAGGTATGATGATATTGCCCTTATTGTCCTATGTTACCGAACAACTGACCGCAGGAACAAGCACCAAGAACAGGTATGGCCACTGTTTGTCAAACGTGTACAAATCAGGTAGTTAATTCAGTTGTTGAGATTTTTTTTCTTTCCCCGAAGCGTGCGCGAATGGGAGGCTTAATGCTCTTCGTTTTCGGTTGAAAGCCAGTCGAATCTTTAGCTCCGTCGCCTGCACACTTCGCTCATCAGCCACCGAAAAATCTCTCTCTCAATCTCTCTCTCTCAAACCCAAAACCCTAAAAACGCAAGATTCTCCCCAGCTCCAAAAAGGCAAAGAAGGCAGCACCCACCACTTCAAAATTGGCCCAATTTCTTCAGAGAAGTGTGGTGCGGGGCAAAATTGTGAAAGTGCCATACTTTCAGAAACAGGGCCTGGAGGTGTTCCTAGACAAGCTGAGGGCCCAGGGGTGGCTAGAACTATTTGCAAACACCTGCCTAGGGTATTCTGTCCTAGATTTGGCCGACTTTTATGCGAATTGCAATGTCACCAATGCTGTGGTGACAAGTGAAGTTAATGGGAAGAAACTGAAATTCAATGCCAAAGATCTAGGTGCAAATTTGGGTGTTCCTACTAAGGGTTTCGATGTGTATGTCCGGGCAGACAAGATCGTGCTTGGGATAGCTCGGCTGCTGCAATTAACTCAAACACTGAGGCAGCAAACAAGGTCGAAAACCCCCCAGTCCGTAAAAAAAGGTGACATGACTTCTCTTCATCAATTGCTCTTTTGGTTCATTATTAAGAATATCATCCCTAGAGGTCAAGGCAACAATCTCGCGGATGCTATGGATCAATGTTTTATTGACCTTATGGATAGAGGAGAGCAAATTAATCTCCCAGCAATCATGATTCGCCATATCTCCAGGATTGCAAACACCTCAAGAGAACATGATCTGGGGTATGGTTTCTTGCTGACTCTTGTGTTTAAGCACTTTGGGATTTCTCTTCAGAAAAAAGTGGGGGTGTAGATGGTTGATGAAATAGGGAATAGCACTCTAATGGGGTGCGGGTTAAAATTGGTCAAAGGAGCCCACGTAGCTTCGGAACAGGGGTCTAGAACACCATTTCCCCCTGTTCCTGGTTCTTCCTCCAGTGAGCATTCTGTTGATGCCTTGCTACTGGATCAATCCCGGTTGAACACCGAGCTCGCTGAGGTTAAAGCTGCTCTTGTTGAGGAGAAGGTTCTTAATGCCAAGCGCCATGAGGATCTAATATCGATTCTTTCCGTCCTCACCGCCAAAATCTCTTCTCCTCCTCCCTAAATCAGCCCTACCTCCTGATCCCTTCCCTGTTCTGTCTTCCCTTGTTTTTCAACCTGTTCTCAACACTGTTCTAAATTGCTTGTCTTGCACGGTCTGATAAATTGTGGTTATCCTAATCTTGGTTGGTTATATTTTCATGATCTTCCTTGCTTGTTTCTTGTTGTTGTTTGTTTGTGCGTGACTCGGATGGGCAATATCATTGTCGTACCATATACTTGAGTGTATCACTGGTTGTTTTTCCTCCATTACCCAGGTGGTGGTGATTGCAAACACCATGTTTTCACCTGTTTGATCTGACCACCCTTTTTCGATGATGTCTAAAGGGGGAAGATAAGCATGACCATCATGGTTGATTTGGTTTGACTTGGCTTAAGTTGACGTCTTAAAATTTTTTCTCTTCTATGGCTTGACTGTTTGGCACGAACTTGCTTTCGCCTTTTATGTCAATATGGTCATTTGGTTTGTCATCATCAAAAAGGGGAAATTGTTGACCTTATCCTTATGTAAAGTAAGGTTTTGATGATAACAAACACAAATGTAATATATACTTGAGTGTGTTGATTAAACAGGTTCCAGATATTGAATACTTTGAAATTGCTTGGTTAACAATGCTCAAAGAATAGGTACTCAAGATCATTTGGCTGGAAAGACTCTCCAGAACTTCAGAACAACCTTAAGAACAGCTCTTAGGAGTGTTTGGAGCAGCAAGCTAAGTTTGTACAAGATGTCTGGTTGATTCAACAAGAGGCTTCATTTTGCTATGGTTTTTATTTTATTAGATTCTTGTTAATATGCCAATTAGAAAGTCTTGATTTAACATTCACTTTGAAATGGTTTTTCTCTTTGAAAATAATTTCAGAAGACTGTCTCAGAACAGTTCTGAGAATAAGGTGTTCAAGGTGTTTTCAAGCCAAAGCTGCGAAAAATGATTTTACACGATTCTCTCTCTGATTTTGGGCAGCAACTCCGAAACTTGCAAACAAGATTTTCTGTGGAGTATTTCAACCCCAAACGGTTATCTTTTACTAAGGGGATCTGCAAGATCTTTTTGAAATAAAAAGAATCTCTAATTTTTGGCAGGTGGATAAGTCTGTTGAGAAAATCATGGGCCAGTGGTTGAGTCCTTGTGGCTGAGAACCGCCTTACTCAAGCAGTTAAGGTTTTTTTTTTCTCAACTCTCGTTACTCCACTACTTGGGGCTAAAGGAGTCTATTTCCTTTAAGGATTTTGTTTTCCAAATATGAAAAAATATATGAGAAGATAAATCGTCTTACCTTTCAAAGTTCCCTATAAAAGGTTGCTTTCTACAACTCATTGTGACATCGGTTTTTCACAGCAACTTTCAAGAGTTTTATGAGCAAAATTTCTGGAGAGAAAACCGACCAAAGTGTGTGCAAAAATAAAGTTTTCAAAATTGGCATACTAGGATCTTAATTGTACCTCACAGTAGCTTATAGGAAGCATTCAAAAGTAAGGTGTTCATCTTGTTCTCTATTGTTTAAAAGTTAGTTGAGTGTGTCCAAATCAATGGGACTATTGGACGTGGGGTAACTAGTCTTGGGGAAGACAGTTCCGTGTGTGTTACAAGTTGTCACGGTGAAAGTTACTTTGTAACGTGTTTAGCCCGTATAATGAAATTGTGTGAAAATCCTACAGGGGTAGGTCGTGGTTTTTCGCCTCAGTTGGGCTAGAGGTGTTTCCACGTAAAAATCATGTGTTCACCTTTTTATTCTACTTATTTTCGCTGCATTTCAGTTTCTGGGCGTGTTACAAACAGCTTGTCCAAACAGGGCCTAAGTCTGTTCCAAGAAAACTGCGAAAATTTGGCAACACAATTCACCCCCCTCTTGTGTTTGTGTACTCTCAAAACTAACAATATGTACTTGCTTGCTAGCTTATTGTAATTAGATTTGAAGATTGCATAAATGAAGTTAAGCCTTATCTCCTTTGAAATCAAAACTTTCTTCTACCTTATTCTTGCTCAAGGATGAGTAAGGTGGTGATCTAGCAAGAGTCTTATCTACTCTTTGATGGTGTTTATGTATCCAAAGAGTGGTTAAGGGCCCTAACTACGTTCTTGGATGTGTTTTTATGTCCAAGGGTGGAGTTAGTATCCATTAATCCTTCTATTTTGGCTTAACTTGCATTCTAATTCTAGTTTGAGCTAACCCTTGATAGATTACATCATTTTTTGTGTTAGAGCCAAGGTTTCTCCATAACATCGAGCCACATACCAAACACATCCGCACTACCCAAACACAATTTAGGACACAAAGAACTCAGTTTTAAACCAACTTAAGTAATGAGTGCTAGTATGACTTTAAAAGAGACATTTGAGGCTTTCATGAAGAATTGTGATGCAAGGAAGGCCATAAATGAAGAATTAAATAACCAGGATGAGTATTTGAGACACTAACTTTATCACACTCTGAAGTAAAAAGGGAAGATCAATGCGAGTTGTCATTCAACTAGCTCACGCTATTCTGGCCATGAAAAAGAAAGTGAAAAGGAAAGTATTCCTTTTGCTTCTTCTACTGAGGAGGAGCCTCAAAGAAGACCAAAAAGTGGAAGAGGGTTCCAACCAAATCTTAATGACATTAGGGTTAAGACCCTAGAGTTTTAAAGAAAGTTAAACCTGAATGAATTCATCGAATGGTCTACACAGTGGAAAGAGTCTTTGATGAGAAGGTAAAACTTGTTGCCCTTAGGCTTAGAAAGTATGTATCTCGTTGGCAGACTAATTTATGTTTCAAAAGAGTTAGAAAAAGAAAAGGAAAATTTAAAACATCGGAGAAAATGAAGTCTGTGCTTAAAACCCATTTTCTACTCCCTTCATACCTTCATGATAGTTACACCCAATTACACAATCGAACCCAAGCTACATTGAATGTAGAGGAGTATACTACGGATTTGGAGAAAATTTTGATCAAATGTGACCTACAAGCCTATACTACGGATTTGGAGAAAATTTTGATCAAATGTGACCTACAAGCCGAAGACCAAACCAATGTGAGGTAGTTCGGAGGACTTCATCATAAGTATGGTCAAGTGGTTGAATTGCATCAATACTCAACCTTCGATGAGGTAGGTGTTCTAGCTTAGAAGGTTGAATAGCAAAAGAAAGCCAAGCCCCACAAAAGAGAGTTTCCTAAACCACCAACCAAGATCCCACCTTTTAATATGAGGAGCTTATTTTTGCACCGTAAACCCACAGTTTTACCACCTTCCATACCACAAAGAAACAAACTCTATAGAAGAACCCAACCCCATAAAATATTAAACAATAGCTTGTGTTTCAAGTGCTAAGGCCTTGATCACCTCGCCTTGGACTATCCAAAAAAGAAAATCATTTCCTTAGCCAAATGGGGGGCTGTAATGGAGGGAGAAATGGAGGAGGAAAAGCAGGTGTACTTGATGGAGGATCAAGGGGAGGTTGTGGAGGGGGCAAACTAAGGAGAAATCTAGGTGTTAAGAAGAGCTTTGAACGGACTTAGAAGGGCCAAAGAAGAACAATGAGACAACATATTTCACTTTCGGTGTACCATCCAAGGGAAGGAATGCTCTTTGATAACTAATGGAGGGAGCTGTGTGATAAATGCCTAGAATGCGCACCATTTTAAGGCCATTTGATAGCATTTTCTAGGGGATTTGCGTGCTTAAGTGTATGATTTGCATCCCCTTTTCTATTTTATGCTCGGGTATGCTTCATTGGTGCATTTGGTAGGTTTTAGGCTCTTTTGACCAGGCGTTAACCCTCATTTGGATACATTTGTGAGTCACAACAGTAGTACCCCTTTCCATATGGCCATAGGATAAACAAAAAAAGAGGATGTCATTGTTAAAGGTGACCACAACCAGGTCGTGGTGCGTACAACAGTATTTGGAATGCTAGTAACTTCAAGCTTCTTGTTTCACCTCGATTGTGGTGGTAAGGAAGGTTAAATTGTTAATTTTGAAGGCATCTTTAAATGTGAGCTGCAAAAGGACACTCAAACCTAAATCTCATCTCTCTCATTAGTTTTTGGATTTTTTGTAGTTTTTTCTTTTAGCAAAGAGGATTTGAAGGAAGGTTTTGAGAATTGGATCCTCAAAGGTTGAAAGATCATTAATGAACCTCCATTGTTACTAAGCTTTCTCTTCTCCCATCTTGAACTTTGGTTTGTTTGATTTAGGTGTTGTTTTGTTTAATGATGAGTGAGTAGTTTAATTCAGTTTGGACGTTGGTGTGTTGAAGTATTGATGCTGAATCTTTGATCTTTATTTCTTGTGCTCAATCTATTTTGGAATGGTTTTATTCTATCTTATGATAGTCTTGATATACGTTTTGGACATATTTGCTTATATATATCAAATACTTAAGTGAAGTACTGAAAAGAGAAACTCGCTATCAAACCAACAAGATTGTAGATGACAGAGTAATTATTAAGAAAGAATAGCAAGTTTAGAGGAAACCTTTAGCAACAAAAAATCTTTAACCAAGACCAAAATGAGGACATTTAAAAGAATGATAATCAATTTAGTGTAGCTCACTCAGTTTTATTTTGAAAGTAAAGGTTGAGTTTAGTTATATTGCAATTCGTTGAACCAATCCAAACTAGAGAAAAGTGTCTATTTAATTTGAAGATTTAGCACTTTAGTTAGGTAAAACAAATCCCTAGATGCTTTACATTGATTGAATTCCTGTATAGCTAATTAGCATAGTTCAAATAATTCGCCAAAATATTTTCGCTTACCGTTTTTGGTGGGACATGACTCCATAGATTGCGATTAATCCCAGAGTACGATATTTTATCTATACTACAACACCCGTGCACTTGGGGTTTGTGTCAACTTTTTGGAGCTGTTGCCGGGGACTAAAGCTTGTTAACTTTTGAGTCAATCCTAAGGAATTGACCATGCTCTTTTCTTTTATTTTTAATTTTTTGCTCTTTTGATTGTTTTGTAGTGTTTGTGCCAGTGCTTGTAGGCAATTTTTTTGTTCCTTTTATGTGAAGTCCTATTTTGTAAGCACCCAATTCTGTAATTGAAAGGCCATCTACTTGGGGAGAAAGAATCAAATGCTAGAAGAGCAAAGGCACAAGGCCTGTAACACTCCTCACACAATGGCTTATGGAGATCAAAGAAGGACACTCTTTGATTTCTTTACCCCGAGAATCCAAGGCATTACTTTTAGTATTGCCTGATGACTATGGAAGTTCACAATTTTAAGTCAAACAAGCACTCATCTCTATGGTTCAATAATCACAGCTTGGAGGTGCCCCTATTGAGGATCCTAATCTTCAACTCTTGGTCTTTTTGGAGGGGTGTGACACATTAAAACTAAATAGAGTCTCCACCTATACCATTCACCTTCACCGATTTCCCTTTTCATTAACGGATAAGGCATAGGCATGGCTCCATTCATTGCCTCTAGGGTCCATCACTACTTGGGATGAGCTCACAAGGGCTTTTCTTGCCAAATTATTCCTATCTAGCAAGATGACAAGCTTGAGAAACAAATCACTACCTTTGCTCATAGGGATGATGAGATACTCTGTAAAGGATGAGAGTGATTCAAGGACTTATTGCACATGTGCCATCACAATAGGCTCAAAAGTGAATGACCATACAAACGTTCTAAAATGAAGTTACTCAACTCGTGCAATCTACCATAGATGTGGAAAGTGGCACATTGATAAACAAAGCAAAGGGTGGGGCCTATAATTTGGTTGAGAAGGTGGTACTTAAAAATTTCTAATGGTCCAATGGAAAAGGCCGACCCAAGTGAGTTGAAGGTAAGCTTGAAGTTGATGCACTTAATTTATTTTGTGCGAAGCTAGACGCTATCACTTAGAGATTGGATCGATTGAATGTTAATACTATAAGTTCAGGTGTTGTTCCCCATGCAAAGTTTCTAGTTCGTTTAAGCATTTGACTATGAATTTCCAAGGTGGGAGTCCATTTGCCCAAGACGGTAGTGAGTAAGTCAACTATATCAACTACAACCCGAGGAACGATCAATGACCCTTATTCTAACACCTATAACCCAGGTTATAGGAATCATTCAAATTTCGCATATAGGTCTAACCCTCCTACCATCTCCTAAATGAATGCTAGACTACCCCCTGCGTTTCAAAGACCTCCATTTCCCCAACAACCTCCACAAAAGTGTAACTTAGAGGCCATGATGGAGAGCATGCTTATAGCACAACAAAATCAACATGAGTACATTAAGAACTTAGCCTCAAATGTGCTTACTACTCACAACAAGATGTTAGAAGAACGAATTGCCCATGAAGTTAGTTCTTTACTACCACCTACTAGTCGACTTCCTATTAAGCCAGAGCCTAATCATATAGAGCATTGTAATTGTGTTATCTTGAGATGTGGATTAGAGGGTTCTGAGGGCTAGGCTAGAGAAAGATGGCGAGGAGAACCATGATGAGAGTGAGAGGTCGAAGACATCTAAGCCCCCCCTTCCCCGATACCTTACATGCCTCCTTTGCCTTTCCCTCACAATAGGAAAAGTGATGAGCATGAGACTATAGATTTAGGAGAGGAGTGTAGTGCTACAATTAAACACAAGATTCCTTCTAAGCTTAGGAAACTTGGTATGTTCTCTATACCATGCTTGATTGGAAATGTGAGCATTGATAGGGCTTTATGTGATCTTGGCTCAAGTGTGAGTTTGATGCCCTATTCCATTTTCGAGAGGCTTGACTTAGGAAGTTACTACCCACCCTTATTTCACTCCAACTAGCGTATCGCTCTGTGAAGTACCATTTTGCAATTTTGGAGAATGTTCCAATCAAAGTGCATGATTTCAATGTGCTTGATGACCTTGTAAATCTTGGTATGGCTAAAGATGCCTATATGCAAATTATCACTCGGATAAGGGATGGGAGTTACTTCCGAACTCGAAAAACTCACCCTGAACCCGCCCCATTTATAGCGGCTATGGGTACGAAAAAATAGAGAAAAATGGGTATGGGGCAGCTACACTAAAAATAGGCATGGGTATGGGTACGGGCCTGGATACTAGCATTATCATTGCTATATTGATATCCGCATTGTACCTAAATTATTTTTTAGGTAAAATAAATTGCTAAGTAGAGTTTTGAGTTTCAAGCAATGGTAATTCGTTTAAAGAAAGTCATCGAATGTTTTTATTATATTTTAATATGTGTATATACCCGAATAAAACGCAAAACACCTGAAGTACCCGTTGAGTGTGGTATGAGGATAGATTTTGAAAACTCGATGGCTATGAGTAGGGTTATAGGGATGAATTTTAAAAATGGGTATAGGTGGGGGTTATAACTCCACCCGCAATGTACCCGCCGCACACCCATTCCTACTTAGGAGGCCTTCCTTGGCCACTGTGAGTTACCGAATTAATGTCAAAGGTGAGAATTTGACATTTGATATAGGGGAGTAATTTGTTGAGCTTGGTTTGTTTAAGGACCTAGACTTTTCCCCCTCTTCATTTGGTTGTTGTGGATGTGAAGTGGTTGTCTCTGAAGATTTTATGGAATCGTTTGAGGTTTGTCCCAATGATGCTCATTTATTTGACTGTAACTCCACTAAGGGCCAAAACTTTAATTATACAAAGGTGGATTTGGTTGCCCATTTGCCACCTTGCGTAGCCAAGGACGAGCCCTAAGCTATTAATGAGGGTTCTTTAAGTGATTACTACAGCTTTGCCCGAGTGTTGTTGTCTTTGGCCCCTTTGGATGAGGTTGAATATGATTTTGATTTGGGAATTGAGTTGGGTAGTTACTTGCCAGGAGGTATCCCTTACAAGATAGTTTTGTATGCGTACCACACTATTAGGCATTATTTTATAGTTAAGGACCTCCATCCCATTTACTTGAGGTCGTGCCTTTTTTTGTAAGAATATAATTTTGAGGTTCGTGACGAGGCAACCCAGGAGCTATGATGCCTGTTGTTCCCCTTTCACTAGTGCGAGATGATTGAACAAGAAGGTCAAACTCTCAACACCAAAAGAGTCCTTCTTGGGAAGCAACCCAAGCATTTTCTTGTTTCTTTTTCTCGGAGTACATATATTCTAGGTTGTTTTCATTTTTGACAGAAAGCAGAAAAAAGAGTAAACAAAGAAGAAAAAGGAAAAAAGAAAAAAAAGAGCAAAATAAAGTTTAGTAGTGATAAAGCAGTCACCACCCTGAGCTAATAGGGTGGTAGCTCGCACAGAGCCTGATGTTGCCACCACAAATAAAAGAAACCAGGAAAAAGTTGTAAACTGCATTACTAGCGGCAACCATGAAGTGTCCATGGTGAGCTGTTGTGGGCCGCGATTAAGGTTTCGTGATGCCCCTTCTTTTACCCCTCATTTTCTTCTCTACTTCACAAAAAAACTCTAACTCTACCTCTATTGTTCTCTCTCTAAAAGCCTCCATTAACAAACCTCTAAAGCTTCCATTTCTCCATCATTTTTCACTCGAATTCTCCCAAAATTTCTCCCTGTTTTTCTCCCTTTTCTCTTTTTCTCTTCAAATTTCTGTTTTTCTCACACAAATTTCCACTTCTTCTCTCTACCGATCCTTTCAACTCGTCCTACCTCCTTTCACCATTATCCTTTATTCCCCTTCAAACTTCCGTCTTTTCTCTTACGTTTACCATTCCTAGACTTCATTACCATCAACGTCACTCCATTCTTCCAATTTTCTTCCCTTCATACAGCATTTTCTCGATTGTTTAGGCTTTTTCTGCTAACCTCACTTCATAATAGCCATGACACCCAAAAAGAAGCTAAGGAGCTCTTAAGGAGAAGGTACATTGAGCCAAGTATTGCAAACAGCTACAAGGACTTCACGGACATCCACCGCTGCAAGGACCCGGCGTAATGCCTTTCGCCCACTTGGTTTAACTCGTGCTCTTCACGTTGCACGTTATACATGGTTGAGTAGTATACTAGGTGTTGCTACATGTTTCTATGCACAGGATTTTTTAGCCTAGTTTGGATTGTTAGATGGCATTAGATAGTTGTTTGCCCGAGCGAGATGGGTTAGTTCATTAAAGTGACGGACCACACCTATAGGGATCTCACCATCGCGTTTTTGAGCACTTTGAATGTTAAGGTCACTCAAGGTCCATGATGTTAAGAAGGGTACATTTTATTTTACTTACAAGGCGAATTCTATGAATTGAACCTTAGTACCATGAATAGTAAGTTTTGGTTTCCACCTAACTTAGACTTGCCTTGGCATACTTGGAATTTAACCCAAATGTCTTTTGGGATGAGATTTTCAGGCATCATAGGTATAATACAAGTACGTGCAAGGGCACCTTCATTATGAATCCTTATATCCAGGTGGCCCAATGCATTCTTTCATTTGGTGTCTTTAATGGGGATGATAGTTTGAATATACCTTGATTGTCTAAGTTGTATTTCTCATCCAGTACGACAAATGGTGCTCGGATTAGGCGTGGGTCTTTCGGGACCTGTCAATTATATAGTGCATCTACAAGTACCACGGGAAGGATAGTCATATTAGGGGTCTCATCACTACTACTGATAGATGTTTCAATGTTGAGCCAAACCCTGAGGATCGCATTTCAGGATCTGAGTGGCATGATAAAGCTGCTTTTGAATAAATGAAATTCTGTAAGGTTGAGGCTAGCCGGTTGTGTTGGATTTCCCCTGGGAACTAGCTTTTGCAACTTCCCACTATTAAGAGGAGCACGTTTTTTCACTGGCTAACCTTTCATGGTTACTTGGTGATGCTAATATTGTCTTTCCTACACCACCTTAGCCCCTATCTACTTTCCATGGAGGCAATAGTTCATCCTCCCAGCCTTCTTTCATTGACTATAAGCAGGTTCAAGCCAACCTTAGGTCCACTCAAGAGGAGAAAGCCTCTGCACGAGCCTATGATGAAACAAAACACGCTACTCTTCGTGTCTTTGTGCAAGAGTGTTATGATAAGCTTCATGGGATGATAGCCTCCTAAAATCAGTATTTCAGGATTTTAGGGTTTGTCTTAAGGCATGGAGAGATTGTCATATCTCTCAAGGTCATCCACCGCACCCTCCTTTCCCCTTTCCCATTTGATTGCCTCTTAGCCCTGCCCTTTACTTTTCTTTATATATGTTTGCATTTGGGACAATGCTTTGTCCAAGCATGGGGAAGTTCAGTTGGTTTGCTTTACCATCTGGTGCGTAGTTCCTTAGTTTGATCATGTTTATATACCATTCATGATTTCTTTTAGTTTTACATTTTCAGATTTAGTCTATGCAGCTAATGCATGTAGTTAATGCATTTTGTTTCATTTCAGTAGTTTTGCATTTCTTGTGCATTAGAAGCATGACATTTAGCGTAGCTTTGTATTTTAGGTTAACTTCCATTTAGGCTTGCATTTTAGAAAAATAGCACGAAAAAGCCAAAAGAACAACAAAACTAAAAAGGAAAAAACCCAAAAAAGATCCTGTGATGATGAATTTGGTCGACCAGGTAGTCTTCTTTTATTTAGAATGTTCCTTTGTTATGCCTAATTGCTTTAAAGAAGTTTCAAGAAGTGATTTTGTGAAATGTCTACTCCATGTTTTGGCCAAGTGTTGAGTGCGAATTGTTCGCCTTTTAACTCTTTGTGTGAATGTTGGCATGTGGATCTAAGTGAGGTAGTTATGACTTTGGTAGATGTGCCATGAGGCTTTGAGCTTTATGGGACTAATTCATCGATTTTAGTCTCTTGCCTTTTCTTGACTGACTTTTCACGCTCAAATTGGGAAAAATGACAAATTGCCACTGCTTTTTTTTCCTCAAAATTTCAATTTTTTAAATTTCAATTTCATTTTATTTTTTGATTTTGCCTTCAAATAAAAACAAAAATGC
Source organism: Selenicereus undatus (assembly GCA_017589665.1). Taxonomy (NCBI): domain Eukaryota; kingdom Viridiplantae; phylum Streptophyta; class Magnoliopsida; order Caryophyllales; family Cactaceae; genus Selenicereus; species Selenicereus undatus. Next base: position 55,533,474 of record JACYFF010031959.1, on the reverse strand, counting down.
TTAATCAAAGCTAATGAGAACAACCCAATATTTGACACACATCCCCGGTAAGAACGTCAAAAACTTGACAAGGCTACAAGTGTACGGTGGTGTTATAGTAAATCAAGGTCATCTCCCACACGGACTAGGTTGATCTATTGGGCTTTGTCCCCATACGATAGGCTAAGCAGATCAACACTTGATATTGAAATTAAACTAATCAACTATCTAATCTAGCAAATAAATAACCATGGAATCAAGCAACATGAGCAATCTCCCAATCCATGTATCAATCAAGCTCTTCTTCATCAATTGGTTGTTTCAAAACCGACCATCTAAGTATCAAACCCCACTTTCAAGGTGAAGTGAAATATCTAAATCAAACCAATTACCATTTCTAAAGGGGTCTCGATTTGTGTAGATTCATTAAGCACATGTTTATAAAATTTGTGGTTCTCCATTGGTGTGAGTTTCTTAGGACTCCAGACAACCAAGTTATATCATAGGGTCGTAGTATTGAATTTTGCCTTTCTATTGTTTACTCAATATCCAAAACATCTAAGAATGTGATCAAATTTCTCACAAGACAATAATGATCTTCTAACATTCACTAAAACAATCCAACATTTCTAAAATACTCAAAGAGATGAACACAAGATTAAGAGCTTAGCTAGTATTTGCGTAAATCAAAAATCAAAATAACAATGTAATAATAAAAATTACAAAACATAAATCGCAAAATGAGAAAAGAGAAGAGAAGGAAAGAGAATCAAAATGCTTAGCCAAATAACGCGCTTGAATCCATCAATCCCAAACCTAGGAGGGAATCGTTCTAAATCTTTACTTCAACTCGCTCTCAAATGGCATAAACTAGGTAGAATGGAATGGAAAATGGGATTGGAATGAGGTTGAAAACAACCCTCTTTTATGGCAAAAATGTTGCAACCAAGTTTAAAACCCATTTTGGAAGTCCAACAGCCGTCAGAAAACATGACGGCCTGGGGGAAATGGGCCACCATGGACTGTGGGCACCACCACGAATAGACCGTGTTGGCCACTAGTCATGCTGGTTCTCCTCTTTTGTTTAGTTGCTTCTCCTAGACACTTATAGGTCGTGGTATTGAGCACAGTTGACCGTGTCAGGTGTCTTTGGGCCTCTTTTAATATCTCCTTTGACTCACACGTCCTTAAAAATCTTCATCGTACTACACAATCTCTCAAAACAAGAGAAACTAAGTGTAATAGTAGAAATAAGTAATAAATCATACAATTAATTGTTTTATTAATTTTAAATGTTCCCCTATTCTTAAACCATGTTTCTAGTAGTACAAAGAATGTTAAACATCCCCAACACAAAACGAGCTATAAAAGAACCCTATACACCTTAAACAACCCCTACTAATTTCCAATCCATGTCCGGGGAGCAAAAAAGTAATACCCTTAGAACCTAAGGTCGCAGGAGGACTTAGTGTTAAGAAAGGCGGTGAGTTGGGTAGGGGAAATGCAATACACCAACTTAAAAAAACTTTTAAACATTATCCGATGCACAGATGTTGCCACCAATTCTAGTAGGATAGAAGAAGCTTTCATTAGCTTAAGACCTGACCCTAAAGGAGGAAAGGTAAGATACATGCAATCGTTTGGAGATTCCTTAAAATCAAGGAATACTCTCAAGAGAAGGCCTTCAAGATTGCCATTCTAAAACTGAAAAGGTACACCTCCCTGTAGTATGAAAACACCAAATGGTAAAGGAGAAAAAAGGGCGAGTTCAGAATCAAACACATGGTCCAAATTAAAGAAAATCATGCTTGAGAGGCTTCTCACTGATAACAACAATGATGATCTTTATCTTGTCACTTCTATTAGTCAAGGAGGAAAGAGCCTTGAAGAATATATATAGGAGTTTGACTAACTCCCAAAATAGGAGTGGCTTGGAGTAGGAAACCAAGCATACAATGGCTAGGTTCCTAATATGCCTTCATCCTAACATTGATGAGAAGGTTCAACTGCAACTTTATTGGGCGTTTGACGATGTGTGTAAGCTGGTCATAAAGATTAAAAAACACTCCAAGAACAAGAGGTCATTCTCTGGTTCTTATTCACAGCCAACCACACAAACCAAGTCGTTTGCTCATCCTAAACCCGATAATACCTCAAGAGAAGATAAGAGCAAAGAAAAAGGCAAGGCGATTGCCAAAGAGTTCCCCAAGAAAGTTGATGGCATGAGGTGCTTTAGATGTCAAAGGTATGGTCACTTTCAACCTGACTGCCCCCAAGAGAAGAGCACTCATCATTAGAGAAATTAAAGAGATATACCAGATTCACTTGGAAACAAGTGAGGAAGATGCAAAATTGGAGGAACAAGCAATTGTCTTAGGTCCTGATGTGGTAAAAATGCCTTTGCTTCGAAGGATATTGGATGCCATAGAGGGACCCCAAGAGGAAAATCAAAGAGCACACAACTTTCAGTGATGGTGTACCATCTAAGGCAAGGTATATAGTTTGATTAGTAATGGAGGTAGTTGTACCAATGTGGTTTCTATCCATTTAATGAAACTACAAATTATCCAACACCCATGACCCGATTCACTATAGTGGTTTAAGAAAGGAAATGAAGTACATGTGACTAAACAAGCCTCGATTACTTACTCCATTGGTAACTTTAAGGATGAGGTGCTTTGTGATGTTTTGCCTATGGATGCATGTCATATGTTACTTGGTAGGCATTGGCAATTTGAGAAGTACTATTCATCTAGCTTTCCACTTAGGATCGCTCCTTGGTATACAAGATCATTCAGAGTACAAGCATCTCTCCCACATCAGGAGCTCAGATAGTGGCCTGTTCCTCCATTTTTTTTTATCCTACTCGCCTGTTTCCAAGTGAATCTCATCAATCTCTTCTATTTCTTTGAAGGTGAGTACTCTCTTATTTGGACAGTCATCCTTGAAGTGACCAAACCCTTGGCATTTAAAGCATTTGTAACCATGAGGCTTCTTAAGGAACTCTTTACCAAATCCCTTACCTTCATCCTTGCTCTTGTCTTCTTTCGATACAACCTCGAACTTAGGATGGGCAAAGGGCTTTGCTTGTGTGCTTGCCTGTGAGTAAGAACTAGAGAATGGTCTCTTGTTGTTGGAGTGTTTTTCAACTTTAATTGCCATCATACACGCATCCCCAAATTCCAATAAGATTACAACTCAACCGTCCCAGGAATGCTTGGTTCAAGGCCTCTTAGAAACCTAGCCATAGTGTACTTGGGTTCTTTTTCTATGCCACTCCTGATTTAGAGTTACTCAAAGTCTGTTGTGTACTCTTCCACACTCATATATCGCTAACTCAAGGAAGTCATTGTCAAGTAAAGATGATGCTTGTAATAATCAGGGATAAACTGTTTGTGCGTCATCCTCTTCAATTTGGAACAAGTTCTGATATGAGACTTACCTTCTTTATTTCTTTCCCTCTTGGTTTTTCCATTCCAGAGGGTGGCACACTTCTTTAGTTTAGGAATATAATTTTAAAGGCCTTTTCTTGAGAGTATTCTCTGATTTTGAAGAGTCTTTCGAAGGACGGAACCCATTTACGTGGGCCAAATTTCGTAGCCCTCGAATCAGCAATAGAATGTCCATGAGGTCTCCTTCTCATCCTCAAGGAATCATCGTCCTAGGAGGAATATGATTGAGTGGAAGGGGAGTTACCCCTTTAAGAGCCATGTATGTTCTCATTCCTCATCCATGGTCATCTTTAAACTAGCTAAAACCTCCTATAATCTGGTGGTAATGGTGGCAACCTTTGTGGATTGTGGTTGAAAAATTTATTACAGTTGGTGTACGGTATTCCATCTACAAACTAATGAGCTTGTTTAGGCGAACTCCACTAGGGACCTTATGCTGGGGAGTAATACTTTCCTCTTCCGCAGACATGGATGGGATGCAATGCAGGCTATTTTGATGTTGCGGGTTCATTGTTGGTTGGTTTTGTTTTTGGGCTTAATAGGTTTATTGTAGCTTTCTAGACACGTAGTTGTTGGAACAGAGTCAAATTCCACATCAAGGATTCAATAACCGACGCACTCACCAGGTTATGCTTTAATACCACTTTGATGCGTGAGCTATGGTGAACTCAAGCAAATTTCTATTTAGAGCTTGATTTTGGTTATAATAATGGAGTCTTCTCAAGAACAGAGGATATGCATGGGATAGAGGAAACGCCACCGCCCAAGCTAAACAATGATTCCACCCTCTAAATGGTAAAGGCAAAACGACCGAGTTCAAATTAAGGGAAACCACCCAATTTTAGAAAACAAAATAGATTGTTTAAAAGTGTGATTTGAAGAGTTTTGCTTCATACACAAAGTTGAGCTTTCGTTCATGGATATTATGACTATAACAAGTATCCAAGGAGGATTATGCACATGTCGTCTTAGCAACCAAGCAAGTAGTTAACTTCCTTAGTGATTAGGAAACACTAAACTAGCTTAGCTAAACTGAAATACAAAAAAGGCTTAACTTAAGGTAATTACAATGTGTGAGTCTAGTAAATACATTTTGTTTTGAATAAAACTAGGCTTGAACATGCTTAATTAATTCTAAGTAAGCAATTGGCCTAGGGGAGAAAGGAAAAAAGGAATGCTGGAATGACATGATTTTCAGTCAGCCAATCAGATTATAAGTTATTGTCAAACTCCTCCCCAATTGGCCATCTTGCTTTCCAAAGCTATAGAAGCAGCCAGGATGGTGTTTCCTAAATGTCCATAGTACTAAGCGAGCAATCAAGCAGCTCACAAAACCCTCCCTACTAAGGATTATCAATGCAAAGTAAAAAAAAATCCCATTAGCCTTAATTAACCTTATTTATCACCGAAAGTGGTCAAGTTAGTTTTCTATCCTATACTTGATTCAGAACTAATTTTAATACATTACCAAGTGCCTAAAGATGTTAATAAACACTTCAACTATAGAAGTCATCCCTAAATTAGGCTTAGGTTATAGAACTAGCCAGAAACTTAAATCGGGTTAGAATGGAGCTCAAACTGTAAGGGTCAATTAAATATAGTTGAAACCCATTAAAGAACTTATCATGATGTTACATTCTCTACATTGCTTAGTAACTTAGGATGTTGGCTATCATCCTGAGCAAAAATACTTAGCTTGTCCTAAATGACATCTTAGGTGGTTATCTCACCTAATCTTCCAAAACGGGTAGAGTACCATTAACTATGCATAACCTACTAATTTGTACTTATGTAGCAAAATGCCTATTCATTAGATAGAAACTGAGTATCCCTTGAGAAAGTTGACACCTTAGGGAGTCTAACAAAGTAAGATTTGTTCATCTGATGAAATAGAATCACCCATAAGCAACCAGTCCAAAACTATGCTTAGTTCTGTACTAGTGAGGGGCAACAAGGCTTGAATTTGTGTGGTTTATATTTGGTTACCTTGATCTCCTTTAGTTTGGTCTTAGTTTGGATTCTGGGACCCTTTTTATCCTGCATCAAGAGGATTTATCATCATATCTTAAGGGTCTTCAATTTCATCCTCCACACAAGGACTTAAATCAATAATGCTAAAGTGGCTGAAATAACCATGACTCTTGGGAGTTATAGCTTGTATACATTATCCCTGACCTTGTCAAAAATCTTGAATCGTGCATCCCCTTTCTCCATGGGCTTATTCTTTCTTTTGGATGGAAACCTCTCCTTTTTGGGGTGTAGCCACACTAGATCTCTCGAATTGAACTCTAGTTGCTTTATATTCTTGTTTGCTCTTACTTTTTATGCTATATTGACCTTCTTGGTATGATTTCTCACCTATTTACACAACTTCCTCATCTCTCTGGCTCTTAGCTCAACATCATAGCTTACTCTCAACTCACACGATATGGGCAGCAAGTCAATGAGAGTAACATGGTTTATCACGTACACACACTCAAACTGAAAGTGCCTTGTAGCATAGCATAGAGCTTTATTATGGGTAAACACAACGTGGGGTAGCTTCTAATCCCAATCTTTTAAGTTTTTGCTCCCTAAATGGTGTGAAGTGAGACAAGATTAAGAGATCAGTATAAGAAAAAAAGAACTCTCCAAACAATCACTTACAAATAGAACTGACTTAGCTAATTGAAACTCAAAAGAAAATAGAAAAAACTAATTCAAGCATGGATAAGACACACCACCAAACTAGAATTAGGGCCCTTGGTTACAAATTGGATAAGACACACCACCAATTAGCAAGCCAAGACTCACTGGATCACCACCTACAACGGTCGGTTTGTAGGATAAGCTAGAGAGAACTTTGAGGAAAGGGGCTTTGCTTAACTATGATATACTAACACCTGAGCTAATACATCTAAAAATTAGGCTTTTAAACCATGCCTCATTCCTTCGCCTCATAGCAAGACTAAAGTACATCAAATTCGAAAAACAACAAACAAAGTTGAAATAAAACAACCCTTAAACAATTAGTGCAAGCTTGATATTTGACACATGTTATGTTTGCTAATCTCCATTATTGAGGTGTCAAGGTTAGGCAGAATCTAAGCTACCATAATGCTGTTCAAGGGTGCAAGTTGCATCGCTTGCCTTTAGATTTGACCGAGCAAGTGCAAGTGTGGATCATGCTAAAATCCAACGGAATTTCCACATTAAGTGTGCTGGTTAATAGCTAAACCTTAAGAGCTTGATTCTACAAGTTCGGGTCCACTAATGATAACTTGTTCGACAACATTTCGTGTGCTTAATATGGCCAAAAGAATGCTAGATGGTGGACTCAAAGTTGAATTCCCAAAATGCTGCCAATGTGAACTAAATTAGGGATAGGTGTTTTCTGGGCTGCTTCATTGGCATCAAAACATGAGGGCATTTTATCATCTAATGCAGTTGTAGGGTAAGCTAGAAATTGAGCTAATTTACACGCCATGATCCTTAGATTCTAACATGACCAAATAGTAGATCACTGGCTTTGGGAATAGGCCTCCATGTTTAGCTAAGTAAGGACTTTGGATAGAAGACTCCTTGACCAGTGCCTGTGGTTTCTGGATTGTACGGGCTAGTCAAACTTGGTTGGCTATAGGGTGATCTTCATCACCAAACTCCAAAGCAATGTAGTAAGAGTTTAGCTAGTCATCTATGTTTGGCCATTAGTTTGGGGATGATTAGTTGTACTAAACAAGAGTTTAGTGTGTACTAGCTTCCACAAACTCCACCAGATGTGCGACAAAAACTTGAAGTCTCGATCAAAAACAATGGTTTTAGGCACACCATGGTGCCTAATAATCTCTTTCAAGTAGATTTTGGCAATATAGCTTGCATCATAAGTCATGCAGCGCGGAACAAAGTAAGCCATCTTTTAAATTCTGTCCACAACCACCATAATTGCATCCTTCTCTCTCTGAGCACTATGGGGAACCATAATAAAATTTGTACTTATATCATTACAAGGCCTTAATGGTATGGACAGTAGGTTGCATAAGTCTTGGTTTAATTGACTCTTGGATTTTCGGCAAACATAGCAAGGGTAAACGATGTTGTGCACGCTTCTTCTATCTTAGGTTAGTATAAATGCTCTTTAAGGATGTCAATTATCTTATCACACCAAAATGGTCGGCTAGAGTACCATCATGAGCCTCGCAGATCACTAACTCCGTCAAAGAGCACTTAGGAATACAAAGCTTATTGTTTTAGAAAAGCTAGCACTCTTGGATGGTGTGTGGGCTGGCTTTTAGGATTTCCTTTATCAAGAGATGGAAATCTAGATTCTCCTTGTAAATCTATTGGACTAAATGAAATTCAAGCATTTTAGCTTCCAAACCAAAAAGTAAAGCATTCTTTCTTGAAAGAGCATACATAACCACATTCTTTTTTCCACTTTACTGTTAGCAAGTAAAGCTGAATGATTGTATAAACTCCACCCTTTTAGCATGTCTAGGATTCCACTTGTCCTACCCATTAATGTATTTAAGTGCTTTATGGTCTGAATGCAACAAAAAATATTTAGGCTTGAGGTAATGGCGCCAATGAGCCTTTTCGATTGGATTATGACAGCTCCTATCCCAATACCCCTTGTAACACATTCAAGCTCAGATAGGCCTTCAAAGTTTAGAAGGCCCAAAACTGGTGCTTGGCATAACTTCTCTTTGAGCTCTTTAAAGGCTTTCTGGGCAGCTTGGTCACCTCAAAAACATTTTTCATCATGCATTCAGAGATAGTTGCCATATCTATGTTGAAATCTTTAATAAATCTCTAGTAAAAAGAAGCCAAACCATGAAAATTGATCACCTCCATGATTGTCTTGGGTTGGCGCCAGGTTTGGATTGCTTCAACTTTGCTTTGATCAACCTAAATTCCTTTGGCTGAAGCCACGTAACAAAGGAATGTGTGCTTTGTAGTGAAAAGATCACAATTCTCTGCGTATTTTGTTTCTGCCCTCTTAGAACCTCAAAAACTTATCCTAAATGCTCATGGGGATCTCTCTCATTCTAGCTTAAAATCAAAATATCATCAAGGTACTACACAACAAAGTGACCTGTGAAGGGTTTAAGCACATTATTCGTTGATCTCATGCAAGTACTAACGGCTTTAGACAAACCAGACGACATTATAAGCTATTCATACAACCCTTTCATTGTTTAAAGGGATATTCTTGACCCATCTACATCCCTCATCCCAACATTATGGTATCCACTTCTCATATGAATCCTAGAAAACTCCTTAGTTCCATATAGCTCATCAAGCATGTCATCAAGCTTAGGGATGGGATACTTACTCTTGATCGTGATATCGTGAATGGCATGGCTATCGACACACATTCTCATGGTTCCATCCTTTTCTAAGGGACAAGTAAAGCTAGAACATAATAAGGGCTGACACTCTCGATAACTGTGCCCTTTTAATAAGTTCTTGATCTTACCCTTAAAGTTGCTAGGATTCATGGGTTTGCACCTATAGGATGGTTTGTTTGGTAATACACCTTCGGGTAGTTGGTCAATGCAACGCTCAATAACTCTAAAAGGAGGTAATCCCTAAATGACGTTTTCATAAGAAAACAAGCTACAAACTCAACTCGGGTTAGAATAGAGCAACGGTTAGCTAAATATAGTTAAAACTCCTTAAAGAACATAAGTTGATCTTGAATTCTCTTCATGGCTTAGTACCTTAGGATGTTGGCTACCATCTGGACCAAAAATATTGGTCCTAAATCAAGTTTTTAACAATAATCCTACATAATCTTTGAAGACGGGCACAATCAAACTACCAATACGTACCATGTTTGATTAGACTAATATAGCAAAATGCCTAATACTTGGCCTAAAACAAAGTTTCTCCAACAAAACTAGACACCCTTGGGAGTCCAACAAAGTATGACTCACACATATGAAGTCTTAGAAACTCCAAGGAACATGCCATCCAAAATCATGCTCAGTTCTAGATTAGAACAGGAGGACAAGGAGTGAATCTGAGTGATCAATGCTTACTTGTCATGGTCTTCTTTGGCTTCATTAGCACCTTGGTCTTGTTTCTTTGGGAAACCTTCATACATTTAGTGATTGGAGGCACGATAGAAGTGAAATTCCTGATGAATCCAATGCAAAAACAAGCTAAACGATGAAAATGCCTCGCCTCTATGACTGTCTTAGGTTGGGGACATCTTTGGATTGCCTCCACCATTTCTTAATCTACTAAGATACCCCACAACCTTTGCCCACAAAGAAGCATCCAACATAAAATTGACCTCCTTTTCTATTCTACCCATCCTGAGAAACCAACTTATAGAATGAATCTCTAAGAAACCCAAGAGATCTAATGACATGTGGATGAGCTTTTAGCCAAGGGGATGATAAGCGGGAGTTTGATCCCTTGTGCCATCCTGAACTTGTTAGTACTAAAGAAGGATGCGAGTATGATGATATGTGTCGATTGTAGGGCCATAAACAAGATCATCATCAAGTACTATTATCCCATCCATAGATTCGAAGATCTCCTTGATTATTTACATGGTGCCACCTTCTTTTCTAAGATTCATCTCAGAATGGCAGCTACTAAATCAAAATCAATGGGGGAGATAAGTGGAAAACAACATTCAAGACCGGGGGTGGCTTGTATGAGTGGTTGCTGATGTCATTCGACCTTACCAATGGCCTGGCACGTTCATATGCTTCATGAATCAAATGCTTAAGCCCTACATTGGCAAGTTTGTGGTGGTTTGTTTTGATGACGTGTTAGTTCATAACCAAGATGAGGTTGATCACGTTGCTAATGTCTAACAAGTTATAGATGTTGTCTCCCATGAGCAACTTTGTGACAACTTAGAGAAGTGTTACTTTTTCACTTCTCATGTTGTTTTCCTAGGGTATGTAGTTTTAGATGAAGAAATACAAGTAGATCAAGGCAAGATCTAAGCCACTAAGGAATAGATGGCTCCATCCTCAGTTCACCAAGTAAAAGGCTTCTGTAATTTAGCCTCTTTTTATAGAAGGTTTGTGAGGAATTTCAGCTGTCGAGGTAGTCCCAAGGAATTGACTATGCTCTTTTCTTTTATTTTTAAGGTTGACTCTTTTCATTGCTTTTGTAGTGTTTTTACGAATGCTTACAGGCAAGTTTTTCTTTCCTTTTATGCGAAGTCCTTTTTCATAACAACCCACTCTTGAATTTGAAAGGACTCTCTATTTAAGGAGAAACAACCAAAGGCTAGAAAAGCAACGACGCAAGGCCTGTAACAATACTCACACTATGGCTGATGGGGATCTAACAAGGACACTATGAGATTTCGCTATCCCAGGGAGTCCAAGGCTCACTTCTGGTATTGCTCGACCGACTCTTAAAGCTCATAATTCTAATCTCAAACAGGCGCTTATCACCATGGTTCAACAATTATATTTTGGAGGTGCCCTAATGGAGGACCCTAATCTTCACCTCTCAGTCTTTCTGGAGTGGTGTGCCCATTGAAGGTAAACAGAGTCTTTATCGAAGCCATTTCCCTTTACCTATTTCCCTTTTTATTGCAGGATAAAGCATATGCATGGCTTTCCTCACTAAATTTCTCCTACATAACAAAACGACAAATTTGAGAAACCAAATCACTATCTTTACTTAAAGGGAGGATGAGAGGCACTATGTAGGACGGGAGCGATTCAAGGACTTATTGTGTTTGTGCCCTCACCAAGGACTTCAAAAGTGAATGATCGTGCAAACGGTTCTACAATGGAGTTACTCAACCTGTGCGATCTACCATAATGCGGTGGCGAGTGGCACATTGATGAACAAAATAGAGGATGAAGTCTATAGTTTGATTCAGGAGATAGCAATCAATAACTTCCAACGGTCTAATGACCCTTATTCCAACATCTACAATCCGGGTTGGAAGAATAATTCAAATTTCTCCACTAGGCCTACCTCTCTTATCGTACCCTAAATTAATGCTAGACCAACCACCATGTTTCAAAGACCTGTATTTCCCCAACAAGCTCTACAAAATTCTAACTGAGACGCCGCGATGGAGAGCATGCCTATAGCAAAACAAAAGCAACATGACTACATTAAGTAATTAGTCTCTAACATTGATATGCTTACTACTTATAATAAGATGCTGGAAGCCTAAATTTTAGAACAAGCTAGTTCTTCACCTCCGCTTGCAAGTCAACTTCGTAGTAAGCCTAAGCCTAATCCTAGAGAACATTGCAATTATGTTATCTTGAGAAGTGGATTAGAGGTTTCTGAGGGTGCTAGGCTTGACAAGGATGTTGAGGAGAACCATGATGAGAACGAGAGGTCTAAGACGTTTATGTGCCCTTCCCCGACACCTTACATGACTCCTTTACCTTTCCCTCACAAAAGGAAAAGTCATGAGCGTGAGACTATAGCCTTAGGAGAGGAAAGTAGTGTTGTGGTTCAACGTAAGCTTCCTACTAACCTTAAGGACACCCTGATAGCTTCTCCATACCCTGCTTGATTGGAAATGTGAGCATCGATAGGGCTTTGTGTGATCTTCGTTCAAGTGTGAGTTTGATACCGTATTCCATTTTTAAGAGGCTTTACCTATGAAAGTTGCTACCCACCCCTATTTCACTCCAACTAGTAGATAGCTATGTGAAGTACCCTTTGGGCATTTTAGAGGACGCTACGATCAAAAGTGGGTAATTTCTGTATGCTTGGTGACTTTCTAATTCTCAGTACGGCTGAAGGTGCATATATCCAGATTGTTCTTGGGAGAATGGATAGGAGTTAAACCTGAACCCAAGAAACCCACCCTAAACCCACCCTATTTATAGCTAATATCGGTAAAAAAAAGGGGGGGATTTAGAAAATTATTCATGGGAGAAGGCATGGGAGTTCCACTAGGTTAGAAGAAGTTTTAGCTAGCTTAAGACCTGACCCCCGAGGAGGAAGGAGAAGAGACTGTGGTTCTCAATGGGGTAATTCCCCTTCCACTGAACTTTTGGAGAGATTCTTTGAAATCAAAGAATACTCTTAAGAAAAGGCCTTCAAGATTTTCATTCTAAAACTGAAAAGGTAGGCCTCCTATTGGTATGAAAACACTAAGAGGCAAGGGAATAAAGATGGTATGTCTCGAATCAAAACAATGTCTAACTTAAAGAAAGTCATGCTTAAGAGGTTTACCCCTTATAACTACAGTCATGATCTTTATCTTAAGGTCACCTTCTTTAGTCATGGATGCAAGAGTGTTAAGGAATACATACGGGAGTTTCAGCAACTCTAAAACAGGAGTGGCTTAAAAGAGGAAAGCAAGCAAACAAATGCTAGGTTTCTTAGAGGCCTTGATCTTAATATTTCTAAGAAGGTTCAGTTACAACTTTGTTGGACCCTTGAGGATGTGTGTAAGTTGGTCATGAAGGTTGAAATGCACTCCAAGAATAAGAGATCATTCTTCGGTTCTTATTCACGGCTAAGCACACAAACCAAGCCCTTTGCTCATCGTAAACCCGAGATTACCTCAAGAGAAGATAAGTGCAAAGATAATGGCAAGGGGATTGTTAAACAGTTCCTAAGAATCTTGATGGCAATAGATGGTTCAAATGTCAAAGGTATGGTTAGTTTTCAACCTGACTATTCTAACTAAAGAGCACTCGCTATTAGACAGATTGAAGAGATAGACTGGATTCACTTAGAAGCAAGAAAGGAAGAGGAAGAATTGGAGGAGCAAGCAACTATCTTAGCTCGTGGGGTAGTAGAAATGCTTACGCTCCAAAGGATATTGCTTACCATGGAGGGACCCCAAGAGGAAAACCAAAGAGCACACATCGTTCAGTCACCGTGTACCTTCCAAGGCAAGGTATGTGGTTTGATCAATGATAGAGGTAGTTGTACCAATGTGGTTTCTGTCGATTTGATTGATAAACCTAGGCTACCTATTGTTCAACACCGACATATTCAGTTCAGTGTCTTAAGAAAGGAAATGAAATTACGTGTGGCTAAATAAGCCTTGATTGTTGACTCCATTGATAACTTTAAGGATAAAGTTCTTTGTGATGTTTCATCCATGAATGCATATCATATGTTGCTTGGTAGGCCTTGGTAGTTTGATAAAACTTCTATTCATCATGGAAGCGCTAATATTTACTCCTTTAAAGTCAAAGACCATAGTTATACTTTAACCCCTTTGCCCCTAAGTGAAGTCTAGCCTACTATTAGGATATATAGGAGGGAAGCACAAGTGAGAAAGCCCTATTTCTAAGTGAAAAATGGGTTAAGACCTCTAAAAGCAATGGTCAAAGTATTTATGCCTTGGTTGTGTTGAAAAAAGGAGAGGAAGATACGCTCTTACATCCTTCATTTTAACCTGTTCTCTAAGAGGTTGACGATGTTTTTGCAGCTGATTTGCCCCCGGCATTGCCTCCACTTCGAGGTATTAAGCCCCTTATTGACCTACTACCCAGAGCTGCCATACCAAATAAACAAGTTTACAGATGTAATTTCACTAAATCTGAGGAACTCCAAAGGAAAGTTTGAGAACTCACTGATAGGAGATAAATTAGTAAAAGCATGACTCCTTGTTCTATCATGGCTTTGCCAGTGCCAAAGAAGGATGGAACTATAAGAATGTGTGTGGATATCCATGCTATTAATAATTCTGCGGTGTTCTCCAGAATTGATCTAAGGAGTGGATACCATCATATTAGGATAAGGGGTGGAGATGAGTGGGAAACAACCTTTACAACAAAGCAAAGGTTGTACAAATGGTTTTCCATGACATTTGACTTGTCTAATGCCCCTAGCACTTTAATGAGACTGATGAATCAGGTCTTTAAACCCTTCATTGGTCACTTTGTTATGGTGTATTTTGACGATATTATAATTTGCAGGCAAAATGAGAGAGACCACTAGGAGCATTTGAGGTAAGTTTTTAAGGTTCTGAGAGGGTAAAACCTTTATACGATGATAAAGAAGTGTGATTTGTTCACTTCACAACTCACTTCCTTTGGTTATGTGGTTTCAGCTAAAGATATTTAGGTTGATCAAAGCAAGGTTGAAACAATCTAAACCTTGCCTCAACATCAGACAGTCATAGGGCTGAGAAGCTTTCGTGGATTGACTTTTTTTTTACTGGAGGGTCATTACAGATTTCAGGTAAGTGATAGCCCCCATTGCTCAGCACATGAAGAAAGGAGTTTTTGAGTGGTCCAAGGCCACCAAGAATGCCTTTGAATAAATCAAGTAGAAACTTTGCCAAGCACTAGTCCTGGCCCTTCCAAATTTTGAAGACCTATATGAGCTTGAATGTGACGCAAGCGAAGTTAGCATAGGAGTTGTCCTAATCCAATCCGATGGGCCTATTGCCTACTTCAGTGACAAATTCAATGGCTCTAAATGCAACTATGGAACATATGACAAAGAATTCTATACTATTATGAGGGCTTTGCCTCATTGGGGCCGTTACATGAAGTTTATACCTTTTGTATTGCATTTAGACCATCAAGCACTTAAATATATCAATGGTCAGGACAAAATGAATCCAAGACATGCTAAATCGGTGGAGTTTCTACAATCATTTATCTTTGCTTGCAAACACAAGAGTGGTAAAGAGAATGTGATTGCATATGCACTTTCCACAATGTATACCTCAAATTCTATTTTGGAAGCTAAGGTACTAAGATTTCATTCAATCCAAGAAATTTACAAGAAGGATAAAGATTTCTAAGTCTTGATCAAGGAAGTTCCAAAAGACATCCCCTACACCATTCAAGAAGGCTACCTGTTTAAAAGCGAGAAAGCCTGGCATTCCTAAGTGCTCTTTGAGAGAGCTACTGGTTCAGAGGCTCATGGTTGTCATTTAGGTGGCCATTTTTGGCCCAAACAAGACTATTGACATTCTAAAGGAGAATATATACAAGCCGAAGATGGCAGGGAAAGTTCATAAGATCATCTCAGCTTCCCCTATTTGCCACAAAGCCAAAACTCAATTTCACTAAGCCTTATAAACTTATGAAGGGAACGATACAATTATGGTGGTTATAGACAGAATTTCTAAGATGGCTTAGTTTATTCTATGACACAAGTAAATGATGCAACGTATATTGTTGAGACCTACTTCAAAGCGAGCAACAGGCTCCATGGTGTGTCTAAAACCATTGTGGCTGATTAAGACTCCTAGCCTTGGTCCCAATTTTGGACGAGTATCTGGAAGTAATTAGGCACGAAACTCTTCTTTAGTACAACCTATCATCCCGAAGCTGATGGTCGTAAAGAGGTAACACACTAGACTCTTACTAGTTTGCTTAGGAATTTCGTGAGGAACGATTTTGAAAGATTGGGAATTGAGGCTAACCTATGCTATGTTTTCCTATAACAGAGGCTCCATTCTATGCTGCAAAACACTCTCCAATTGATTGTGTGTGTAAGGTGAGCACCGTTACTCCTATTGACTCGTTGCCCCTACCGAGTGAGTCAAGGGTCAGCTATGACGCTGAGCTCAGAGCCAAAGAGATGAAAAAGTTGAACAAGTCAGGAATCATATTGAGAAGGCCACTATAACTGACATAGCAAGGGAAAACAAGCATAGAAAGCAAATGGAGTTTAGCCCGGGAGATCTAATATGGCTACAACTCATAAAGGAGAGGTTTCCATTCTAAAGAAAGAACAAGGTTATGACAAAAGGGGATGGACCACTCAAGATCATTGAGAAAAGTGGGGGACAATGCATACAAACTACAAATCCATGGAGATGTGGTTGTTTCAGCCACCTTTGACATTAGAGACTTACACTACAAGAAAAGCTAGCATTTGTGGCATATACTTTTGCTTCAATATAGTGCAAATTAGCCACAAAATCCTTTTTTTGGCGAGTTAAAATTTTCCCACAGAAACCCCGTAACAAAAGGCTTTTGTGGAAAATATAAACTTCACCACAAATAATATATCGTTTGTTGCAAATTATGAATTGCCACGAATACTAATTTGCCACAAATGCTCATAGTTTGTGGCAAGTAATAATTTGCTACAAGTGCTAATTTCCCATAATACAATGCGACTTGTGGCAATGAAAAAATTGGCACAAAGTACTATATTGCTATAATATGTGTTTATTTATGCCAATTTCAAATTGCGACAAATTATAATTTACCACCTGTTGTTTGAATTCCCCTATTATGGAAAATTATATCTTGTCTTCTAATTTTTTTTTATTTAACCATAAATGTCATTTTGTAATCTTACAATTACATAGAACACAAAACTAAAAACATAAATCAAAATCATATACGAAATGTACTTCCATTGATGTATTTAAAATAATGTAATACTCACAACTGTTAATTGGCTTAATAACTCACTAATCGTTCAAACAATATGGAAGAATGGTTGTCCCAATGGTAACAAATTAAAAAATGTATATGACTAGAAGAAATTTTAAAAAGATGCAAAGCTTCGTCAAGTTTCTTAATATCTCCCCAAGTCTCAACTTAATTCCTATCCATCTTCAGTATACCTGCAATTACAATAGCAAAGAATAAGGCCTTGAAACACACATTGATCATTATTTTAATTAATTTAAAGTGAAAACTAACTAAAAGAGAACTTTAACTAAAAATAAGTTGTAACACTCCCAGCCCCTAGGGCCGGAAGCGTTACGTATTCTTAACTTTCTATTTAAATACTGGGACGAAACGGATAGAGCTTCCCCTAACAACTGACTGTTTCCAGGCTAAAAGCCTTACAATAAACCCATGCAAATCAACGGAAGCGTAAAACATTTAAAAGAAGCTCAACAGCTACATGCCAGAGTCCATAACTCAATGAGCCACTCGCTCGGAGTACACCAAATAGAATAATTCTTTAATAAAGAATAAATGAAAGATACAACTCAACAGTTCACACAACCGAAGTATTCGGGTTTACATCCTAAAACATAACTAACTTTAACAAAAAATACATCTAACTAATTAGATGGTTGGTTCATACGGTCAACAGAGCGACCTTTACACCATATGCATTACATGAACTAGAATACTTGGTTTACATACATTTACAAACTAAGAATACATTACATCACTTCATCAAACATGTAAGATCCCTTCAAATGGGAACACACAACACCTTGCAAGCAAGAATAGATTCCATCTTCACATAGCTGATTCAACATCTTTCTGTCATAATAAAAACCTGGGGAAAAAGGGGGAAAAGTAGTGGGATGAGCAACAACACGCTAAGTGAGTGTCCCCCGACCCCCTTAAAACCAAAACCATTACAGGCAATAACATATTTAATATATCACGTATTCGTACTTTACTATCATAATAGGCATTCGTAAAACCCTTATGGAAGGTTCACTATTTATGGACTTCATTTTTGCCGCTCAAACTCATTTTTAGGCCCCTAAAAAAACAATTTCCTAAAAACCAAGCACTCAAATCACATTAGCAAGCAACGACGCTAAGCACATAAACCTTCTTTTTCCTAAAGTTAACTAGTTAGCATTCCGGTCAAACTATACATGAAACCTCATTCATACAATGTGCACATAAGGCCATCACTTTTCATAATCATACGTTCCTTGGCATTTCATTCATATGGTATACATAAGACGCACATTTCGAGTCTCAATCAAACCTCATTCATAGGGTATGCATGAAATATGCTCATAAGGCTTTCGTTTTCATGTTCGTATCTTACTTAGCATCTCATTTATAAGTTATACTTGGAATATGCACATGTCATACATAGGAAGCTTACTTTCTGTTTACTGAAAACACCTTATTTAGCCTCTTGAGGCTCATATTCTTTAAGAGAGATCTCTTTCATATCGATCGCATATTGACCCTTATAAGCTTTTCACGTTTCATTCATTTGGCTCCATGATAGCCCATAAAAACTCTTTTCTTAAATACTTGAAATGGCGTAATGGCGACTGCTTTTCTTCACAAATTAGGAAAATACATCTGGCATAAGATCATTACAGGGTGCTGATTGGGTGAGATCCTTTCTCAACCCCATAGTGAGACCCAATGCTCACGCTTAAGCTCTTACTTCCGGAACGACAACATATAACATATCGGACCATTACATTAACCTCGTCAGGGTCTTCTAGGGTTTCCTAGTACCAGGACTTATCCCCTACGCTAACATGATTCATATCATATTGTCCGAACCACATTATCTTAGCCAATTTATAGTCTATGGGCCATAACGGCTAATAATTTTACTGCCTCTCATAGCGAAATCCTTTATCATACAACTCACGCCTTTATAAAACTCTTTAGGGATTCTCCCGTTCAAGGGAGTTCACTCCTAAAATTGTATTCATTTAGTTAAAATAGGCCATCATGCACTAATAGTTATGGCTAATATTATTGAAAACATGAAATCCTTCTTTGAAAAACTCACCCTTATGCACATAACGTAACTTGAGGACATGGAAGGGAACGGGTCCACATGTATCACATTCAAACACTTCATAATCAATTCAGCACAATGAGCCACACATGGCCTCGCAATCCACACGATTGCGGTTAATTCATAACCTAGGCTCTTTCCTCACAAGCACCGTACCACAAAGAACCTCGAACCACTCATAGTTCTACCACAAACCATCCAACTACCATCTCGGTTGTCAATTTAATAATCATAACATTCAAATCCCCTATCTCATACTGAAAAGCGATATGTAAACTTACGAATACGTAACTTACCGATCAAGCAAATATCATTTTGCAGTGTGCTACAGCCAACAGTTATAACCATATATGCATATATATATGTATTCATATCACATTAACTTGAAAGGAATGCTTAGCAAGCTGAATTAAACTAACAAGGCGTGTAACGCGATTACATTCATGTATTGTAATTGAGGGGGGAAGATGCTCATTTCGTCGTTCGAATGTTGTTTCCAAGCTACTTCACTAGCATAATTCAACTAAATAGACAAGGATCGATTTGAGGCGTTCATTCATTGTTTCGAGCTTACACTTCAAGCCTAATTTAGTCATTTATGCATAATACGATTCAAGACGTTGGTTTAGTACATCGAAGTTACTACTCAAGCCTAATGAAGCCATTTAAACACAATACAGTTCAAGACGTGGATTAACTAATTAAGCAAGCATCAAATCAATGTATTCGTATGTCATTTCGAAGTTACTAATGAGGCACAGATTAACTAATTAAGCAAGCATCGAATCATGGTATTCGTATATCATTTCGAAGCTACTAGTAAGCACACGTTAACTAAACTAACATATACCGATTCGAAGTCATTTTAAAGGTTAATTAACTGAAATTAACATATATTGATTCAAAGCGTTATTGGGTCGTTTCAAGGCTATATTTTCAAGCATGAATTGATTATATTAACACGCATCGGTGTCGTTTACTCACACAATACGTAATTCACTAAATATGAAAATCACCAATTCTGTCATTTTCACGACATACTTTCTGTCCACGTAAGGAGGTCATTTTAACCCAATTTAAATAGCATCTTAGGCATATCAGACAATCCAATCAGCATGTATCAATTTAGGGTACTCTAAGGCATAAAATCGGTTCGTTTTGGGCAGCAGTTATACACGCGTAATCGAGCCTGATTCAATTAAAATAAAATATGCCCAATCAGTCTCCATGTTCTCAATCAATCAATCTAAACCTAAACCAACATGCATCATCACTTTAGGTTAAAAACGTTTTTGAAACTACTAATACTTAGGAGGCGAGAAACGCCCACCTCACTCGAAGCTTAAGGACCCGTTTATGGGTTGCATAGACTGATTCGCTGCTAGGCCACGACCCCTGCTTCTCGTGATGCCACTGCTACTGGCTCTTCTCCCTTACTCTAGCCGTTGGCCATGCAGATCAGGACCACGTCGGTGGTGGTCTGGGTACGGGTGGTGTTTTGGGTTCAAACCCTAACCTTCATAACTGTTGCCCTCACCCAACCCTTTCTCTCTCTTTCTCTTCGCCGGCGGTGAACGGACAGCCAGCAACGTAGCGTCGCTGCCCATCTCCAGCCCACCGTCGCCACCCATCTGTCCTTGCTCCCTCACTCTTCCAATCCATCTCTCTTTCTCTCTCTTTGGGTGTTGCGGACGTCCGGTCGGCGCCTGTCTCGCCAATGCACCGTCGTCGACCTCGGCCCCGGCTCCGGCTCACCGTCCTGTAGCCCTCCCCTCTCTTTCTCTTCCTCTCTCTCCCCTAGTGTGGGTCGCGGGGGTTGGGGTTTGAGAACCCCCCTGTCGCGTGCGTGTCTGCCCTGAAAAAGAAGCGGCTTTGCGTCCTTTTTGTGAATTATTTTCCCTTTTTTGTGTGTGTATTGCTTGGCCAATCAACTGACATTGCTAGTCTAATCTCGTATCTCATGTTCTAACCCGAATCGATCATACGACCTTCCATCGGTTACTCATTTCCAAATACATGTAAGTTCGATTTAATAAACCACGAACTAATTCTAAGGTTGCCAACCTAATCGTACTTGGAATACGACTAAATGAATCGAATAATGACTAAATTAAACTATCGATCTACATTAAAGGCACAAAGAGCACGAAAGAACCTTAAAATCAACAATAGCAATAATAATTCTTTTTAATAAAATTATCGTTCACATAAGCACATTGATAATAATTTAATTCATATAGTTAATAAAAAAAAATACGATTTTATAACGTAAAAAGCAGGACAGTCAGCTTAACGTAAACTAAAGAACGGGCATCTTACATTCTTCCCCCCTTAAAAGTATTTCGTCCTCGAAATTCTAAGCCTAAGTTCGGTCATTCCTAGAATATACGCAAACAACTATGATCTACACGATAGGTTTCCAAAAGGTTTTATTTGGCAGTCACTACTTCTTTTAAATCGAAAGAAAAGGGCTTACGGTATCCAGTCTTCTCCTCGCCAATCCTCTTCAAGCGTCTACTGACTCTATTTAGGCGCTTAGGATAAATCGCATTAAAGAGGGGCAAATGAGTTTGCATGGAAACCATATTGAGTTTGTTTTGAAAATGAACATAGGTTTTCGATAATCTAGACTGAATCCATCTAGTAAGCAACAATTCTATATACATGCATTGCTACGATTTGCAGTTTAACGAAATGGAAATTGGGCAGTTGACTCCTCAAGGTCATATGCTAGTAGTCTCATTCTAAGGCATGAATTCAAGTCACCTTGGGATCACAATGGTTAACTCAGAGATTCCTATAACACATTAGAATAATAAGAACATCACATAGCACCACATAGCATCATTTAAGTACAATAGCATCACATAGCATTAGCATTTTAGCATTCTCAGGTCTACAAATTGGAAGTAACATCCAACCAGCTAATATAAATTTAGCAAGCAATTTTATAAAATGAAAGTATGTGTGACCAACATTTCTATGTTTTTACAGCAATCACGAATAACTTTTAGGCCTTTCGTCCATGGCAACTTAGACATGATATGTGAAAGTCGTATAAAGGGAGTTAAAAGTCGAAAATGAGCAAGTTAACTTCAGTAGTGATAAAGTCTCAGATAGTCAAGAATCTCATCTTAGTATCGGCCTCAAACGGAGGGGAAGAACATGAAACACTGGGTGATTGAACAAAACCAAATAGGTTAAACGGACACATGAAATGTCGTGGATATCCCTCCAGATCCTTCAAAAACATTTTGGGCCATGGTTTCTACGAATGTATGATATAACATGTAAATAAATAACATAGCATGATAAAGGACAGGACTATGAATGCCATCTGGGAAGGCAATAACGAGTTTTCATTACTAGCACAGCAAACAATGCATTTCACTAATCCTATATTCAGAAGCTATAAACAAATGTGAGACTAAATTGATCATTTAGAATATTTGTTAGTTATTCATCCAATATGTCATTCCTCATACTAGCAACAAAAGCAAAACTAGTAAAAAGAGCGCAAGCCACACATGCACAAAATATGCACAATGCCTAAGCCTTCAGGGAGCTCCAACGGATTCTGGAAAACTAAAGAAAACCTATGAGCATGGGGTGAAAAATATAAAACTAAGATTCACATGATACTATATGGGGAAACACTTCATGCATCATCAAATCAAAGCTAAATTTTTGTTTCTTACAAGCCTAGTAACTAGAGCAGCTGAAGCGGATGCCATGACCATACAAGTCCAAGAGAGCTCTCAAGTACTCCTTAATGCTAACGAGCTCCATCAACGGGAACTTGGCCAGTGTGCGGTTTTGGAATTCCAATTCCAACCTCATTCCGAATCATTGGGATACATGCCGCGCCTATTTTGGGAAGGTCAAGAGGCCTTCTAAACGGTTTGGTCCATCAAAAATGAATTCAAACCCTCGAAAATAATAAAAGTAGCCAAAACAGCAAGTTGTATTTTCAAGGCAAAGTTACCCGGATTTTACCCGATTTTGTGAGCTTAATTAACCAAGCTTAGAATGGGTTTAACTTGCTGCAAACCCACTTTCTAGGAACCTTCATATGTCAGCTAAACGGGCAGAAAGAGAGTTCTAGATGAAGGCATTAGGGCGTAGGTCAAGAGGAGGCTTTTTCCACAAGCAGCAGAATCTGCCCCAGCCTGATATGTCTGCACGTTTTGCCCCATTTCTCCCAAACGGATGCTCCAATTGACCGGAACGAGGATGCCCCTGAACGCTGACTTCTAGAGCTTTCCAAAATGTCCTTTTACAGCTCTATTGGCCAACAAACCTAGGAGATATAGCCTTTCAAAGTTGACCTATGTAAACTGAAAAGTGCTGACATAAAGCAAAAAGCACTTTTCAGCTTTTGTTTGTTGCTTTTTGGTTCCCTTGCTTGCTTTATGGTCGTCCAAGGCCTTGTATGCTGCATTTTGAAGTCTTGTGAAGCTCTCCTACATAAGGGGAAGCCTTAGGAAGTAGAAAGGGTAGTTGAATATTTTTGCAAAGAAGCTTTTGCTTTCATTTTCTCTCAAAAATCTTGAGTTCTCTTTATCCTTTCTTCAAAGGTGGTGAGTCTTAAGTGGAATCCTTTATAGAGTTGTGGGTGGCATTGCCTTTAACCAATTCTTGGTGGGTCCTCAGGCTTGAATGGTGGCCTAGCCTTTAATTCAAGTCATATCTTGCATCAAAGTGGAAATTTGCAACTAAACTCAAGCAATCTACATTCCGGCCCATAACCACACGCTCCAGTTGGTACCAGAGCACGACCGTGCCACCCCTCTCCTCCTCCATAACATTGGCACGGCCACCCGTGCCACCCTGCACGGCTGTTTCACCCCCTCCCCAGCCAGTTTTTGCACTGTGACCCCCTAGCATGCCCGTGCCACCTCCTTTCCGAGCCTTAACCTCTCCTCTTCTCCTTTCCAACTTTCCCACCATGTCTAATAAGGAAAACCCATCCTCCAACTCTCCCCAACCGGCAAGAGTACCAAGAGGAATGAGCTTAGAACAAGCTCATATGATGAGATGAGATAATGCCATCCAAAGCCTGTAACAAAGTGTGAGAGAAATTAGTAGGAAACCTGAGCAAATGTCCAACAAATTTATCGCCCTCCAAGGAGGCCAAAGAACTCAAGAGCCAAGTGATCATGAGCAAGACTTCTCTAGTGACTGAAGCATGAAAAGAAATTCAAGAAGGAGAGGTAGAAAACCTCCTATGGACTACTTTCGAGACATCAAGGTAGAACCTCCGGACTTCAATGTCAACTTGAACCCCGATGAGTACCTTGAATGGGTTCAAGCCATGGACCGATTCTTTGAAGCCAAGTGCTATAATGATGAAAAGAGATTCAAGGTTCCTAGCCTTAAACTCACAAGGTATGCCTCCTTGTGGGTTGCAAACATCAAGAAGCAAAGGGCTAGAGAGGGTAAGAGAAAGATCAACTCATGGGACAAACTTAAGACTCTCATGAACAAGAGCTTCATTCCCGAAAGTTACAAGCAAGACATCTACAACTGACTCTGCTCACTCAAGCAAAACAATATGAGTGTGGGTGAGTAAATGAGGGAATTTGAGCAACTCCTCTTGAGGGGAGGCATCCATGAACCCCAAGAGCAAACCATTGCTAGGTTTCTTAATGGGTTAAGCCCTCTTATTGCAAGGAAGGTGGAACTACAAACTTATTTCGCCTTGGATGATGTCTTTAAGCTAGCTCTCAAAGTTGAGAAGAGAAAGAAGGAAAAGATCTTCACCAAGCCAATTCCAAGGGAGCAAGTAAGTTCATTGCCTCCTTTCAAGCCCTTTTCTCACCCAAAACCCGAGAGCACCTCATGGGTTGACAAGAGTAAGGTCGTGGCTCTTCCTTCTCCTAAGGGATTTCCTAAGAAACTTGAAGGCATGAAGTGCTTTAAGTGCCAAGGTTATGGTCATTTCCAATCTGATTGCCCAAACAAAAGGGTTATGACCATAAAAGAAGTCGAAGAAGTCAATGCCATGATGATGGAATTGCAAGAAGAAGCTAATGGGGTAGGTTCGGACCCCATGGAAGGTGAGACTCACCTTGATGTCGATGAAGGTGAATTATTTGTCTTAAGGAGGGTTTCACATACCTAAGACACTCCTTATGACAAAACTCAAAGAGACACGATCTTTCACTCCCGATGCACCATACAAGACAAGGTCTATAACTTGATCATTGATGGAGGAAGTTGCACCAATGTGGCCTCTACCACTCGTATTGAGAAGCTTGGCATTCCTACTATTTCACATCCCAAGCCTTACTCTATCAAATGGCTCAATGATGGAGGCGACATTAAGGTATCTAAGTAAGCACTCATCTCTTTTTCAATTGGCAAGAAGTATAGAGATAATGTGCTTTGTGATGTGGTACCCATGAGTGCATGTCATATACTCTTGGGTAGGCCTTGGCAATTTGATAGGCATGCCATGCATGATGGGTTCAACAACACTTACTCCTTGATCATTGATAAGGAGAGGATTGTCTTAAACCCACTACCTCCAAACCAAGTCCACAAAACTAAGCCCGGGGTGGGAAGTGAGAAAAAGAGAGACTTTCTCATGATGAGTGAAACACGGGTTGAGAGAGCTTTAAGAAAAGACCAGCAACTCCTAGCCTTGTTAATGCTTGAGAGCAACAAGAGTGAGGAAGTGACTCCCTTACACCCAAATTTTGGCCCCCTCCTATCACCATACGAAGTTGTTTTCCCACAAGACCAACATCCTATTGATTACTTTAGTGGGAAATACAATGGCTCAAGGAAGAACAAGCTCATGCCAAGGAGTGATGGTCCTTTCAAGGTCCTTGAAATGGCCAATGATAATGCCTACAAACTTGAATTGCCCGGAGGCATGAATACATCCTCTACATTCAATGTGGGTGATCTCACACCCTATCTTGAGGATGAAGAACAAGGTGATGATTTGAGGGCAAATCACATTTAAGAAGGGAGGATGAAGCGGATTCCATGACCATACAAGTTCAAGAGATCTCTCAAGTCCTCCTTAATGCTCACGAGCTCCATCAGCGGGAACTTGGCCCATGTGCGAATTTGGAATTCCAATTCCCACCTCATTCCGAATCATTGGGATGCATGTCGCACCTATTTTCGGAAGGTCAAGAGGCCTTCTAAAGGGTTTGGTCCATCAAAAATGAAGTCAAACCCTCAGAAGTAATAAAAGAAGCAAAAATAGCAAGTTGTATTTTCAAGGCAAAGTTACCCGGTTTTTACCCGGTTTTGTGAGCTTAATTAACCAAGCTTAGAATGGGTTTAACTTACTGCAAGCCCACTTTCTACGAACCTTCATATGTCAGCTAAAAGGTCATAAAGAGAGTTCTAGGTGAAGGTATTAGGGTATAGGTCAAGAGGAGGCTTTTTCCACAAGCAGCAGAATCTGCCCCAGCCTGATATGTCTGCACGTTTTCCCCCATATCTCCCAAATGGCTGCTCCAATTGACCTTCTCGAGGAGGCCCCTGAAAGCTAACTTCTAGTGATTTCCAACAAGTCCTTTTTCAGCTCATTTAGCCAACAAACCTAGGAGATATATCCTTTCAAAGTTGACCTATGTTACCTGAAAAATACTGACATAAAGCAAAAAGCACTTTTTAGCTTTTGTTTGTTGCTCTTTGGTTCCCTTGCTTGCTTTATGGTCGTCCAAGGCCTTGTATGCTGCATTTTAAAGCTCTCCTATATAAGGGGAAGCCTTAGGAAGTAGAAAGGGTGGGGTAATATTTATGCAAAGAAGCTTATCCTTTCATTTTCTCTCAAAAATCTTGAGTTCTCTTTATCCTTTCTTCAAAGGTGGTGAGTCTTAAGTGGAATCCTTTATAGAGTTGTGGGTGGCATTGCCTTTAAGCCATTCTTGGTGGGTCCTTAGGATTGAATGGTGGCCTAGCCTTTAATTCAAGTTGTATCTTGCATCGAAGTGGAAATTTGCAACTAAACTCAAGCAATTTACTTCCGGCCCATTAGCGCACACTCCAGCAACCAGGGCACTGCTTCCTAGCACAGGACCCAGAATAAGAACACTCTAGTCACAATAATATCCGAAAAATGCCCTAGTGTACAGCAAAATGGAACATTGAAATGATTAGCTAATAACAGCAAAAGGATAAATGCATAATTCTAGTACAATAAAGGTTTATCGGTGCAAGTATTCACATTCCTGGAAAAGGATGGTTGAATTCTTGCAACATACAAAGCAATGCATATCATAGTCCATATGCACACATTTTCAGACAAGTAACCCATGCGTAAACATCATCGATGCAAAGGAAGCGGAAATGTCAAAGTTGGGGTTCACGTGAAGTCAACAATAGAAAGAGCTCGTCAGACTGGTCGGTTGCGCAACTGCAAAGAAGACAGGTTCTAGTCACAGTCATATCTGATGCGTAA
This sequence comes from Selenicereus undatus, assembly GCA_017589665.1. Classification (NCBI taxonomy): domain Eukaryota; kingdom Viridiplantae; phylum Streptophyta; class Magnoliopsida; order Caryophyllales; family Cactaceae; genus Selenicereus; species Selenicereus undatus. Next base: position 55,506,228 of record JACYFF010031959.1, on the reverse strand, counting down.
TTTGAATAAACTTGAACGAAATATAGAATTCAATCAAGACAAGTTCAAATTCTGACAAATGTCAAGTGCCTTGTAACTTCAACTATACAAAGATTATTCTTATGGAATTGTCGAACACATGAAAACCAAGGAAAGAAAATTATTTTCATATCAAACAGTGTGCAATTCAATGCAAACTGACCTTACTGGAGGACTAAATATATCGCAGGAGTAACACACAGTCAAACAATAATCCAGACATAGGCACCTTAAAATGACTATCAATTAGCAACAAATCTCTCATGAAGAATAGTTAAAAACTGTCACCTGAATTGTAACAACTGATTTTCCATTGTTCATTTCCTAGCCCATTACGAAGGATTCTATCGACGTACACATCTTAGCACATAGACATTTACAAGTAACACTTAATACACATAAGGTTGAGTATTTGTGAATCTAAACTCCCTCATCATTACTAACGAAAAGCTAATACTTCGGTGTAAGATAAACTTGGCACGACTCTAACTCACTAATCAGAAGACTTTAACCTTCAAGGTCCTTAGGTTTTCAAATGGAAATAGTTTAACTACTTCTGGCTTTCTCTGTACCAACCTTTGAGTACGTCTGCTCGCTTCAGTACAGGGCCTGAGGTGTAAATCGTACTTTAGGGGCAAAGATGAGCTTAGAGTTAAGGCTTTCCAATATTTCAATTTCAAAGAACTTTCAATTAAAATCACCAAGGCAATTAAGTGATGCAACTTTCGATTGGGCTAAAGCTTAACTTATCCTCAAGAATACGAGTCGCTCGGTCTATACCATTGCAAACGGTTTTTTCACCCAACCCATCAGTTCACTCAATTCGCACCTAACCAGGTAAATGCGCTAACATTCACACAAAACTCACATTTGCACACAAGGCAGGCATGTATCACGTCATCGTGAACGCATTCCAAGCAACCTATATGACATGCAAGACTCGGGTCGCAGCCCATCGCCACAAGACCATGCTCTAATTCCATCAATGTGACACCCCCAGCCCTTAGGGCCAGAAGCATTACATGTTCTTAACTTTTTATTTAAATTCTGGGGCAAAACGGACAAAGTTTTCCCAAAAAACTGACCGTTTTCATGCTAAAAGCCTTACAATAAACCCCTACAAATCAACGGAAGCGTAAAACATTTACAAGAAGCTTAATGGCTAGACGTCGGAGTTCATAACTTAACGAGCCACTCCTTCGTAGTACACCAAACAGAATAGTTCATTAATAAAGAATAAATGAAAGATACAACTCAACAGTTCACACAACCAGAGTATTTGAGTTTACATCCCAGAACATAACTAACTTTAACCAAGAAGACATCTAACTATTTAGATGGTTGGCTAATACGACCATACAGAGCGACCTTTATACCATATGCATTACATGAACTAGAATACTTGGTTTACATATGTTTACAAACTAAGATTACATTACATGACTTCATTAAACACGTAAGAACCCTTCAAATGGGCACACATGACACCTTGAAAGCAAGAATAGATTCCATCTTGACATAGATGACTCAACTTCTTCCTGTCATAAAGAAAACCTGGGGAAAAGGGGGAGAGTAGTGGGATGAGCAACCACACGCTCAGTGAGTGTCCCCCGACCCCCTTAAAACCAAAACCATTGCAGGCAATAATATCTTTAATATACCATGTATTCGTACTTTACTATCATATTAGGCATTCGTAAAACCCTTATAGAAGGTTCACTATTCATAGACTTCATTTTTGCCGCTCAAACTCATTTTTAGGCCCCTAAATAACTAACTACTTAAAAACCAAGCACTTAAATCACATAAGCAAACAACGAGGCTAAGCACATAAACCTTTTTTTTCATAATCATAACTAGTTAGCATTCCATTCAAACTATACATGAAACCTCATTCATATAATGTTGACATAAGGCTATCAGTTTTCATAATCATACTTTTCTTGGCATTTCATTCTTATGGTATGCATAAGACGCACATTTCGAGTCTCAATCAAGCCTCATTCGTAGGGTATGCACGAAATATTCTCATAAGGCTTTCTTTTTCATATTCGTATCTTACTTAGCATCTCATTTATAAGTTAGACTTGGAATATGCACATGTCATACACAGGAAGCTTTCTTTCTATTTACTAAAAACACTTCATTTAGCCTCTTGAGGCTCATATTCTTTACGAGAGATCTCTTTCATATCTGTCGCATGCTGATTCTTGTAAGCTTTTCACGTTTCATTCATCTAGCCTCGTGATGGCCCACAAAAACTCTTTTCTTAAAAACTTGAAATGGCGTAATGCCGACTGCTTTTCTTCACTTATTAGGAAAATACATCTGGCATAAGATCATTACAAGGTGCTGATTGGGTGAGATCTATTCTCCACCCCATAGTGAGACCTAACGCTCACGCTTAAGCTCTTACTCCCGGGACGGCTACATATAACATATCGGACAAATACATCACCCTCGTTAGGGTCTTCTAGGGTTTCCTAGTACCAGGACTTATCCCCTAGGCTAACATCATTCATATCATTTGTTCGAAGCACATTATCTTACCCAATTTAAAGCGTATGGGCCATAATGGCTAATAATTTTACTGCCTCTCACAGGAAAATCCTTTATCGTACAACTCATGCCTTTGTAAAACTCTTTGGAGATTCCCCCGTTGAAGCGAGTTCACTCCCAAAACTGTATTCATTTAGTTAAAAAAGGCCATCATGCACTAGTAGTTGTGGCTACTATTATTCAAAACATGAAATCCTTCTTTGAAAAACTCACCCTTATGCACATAACCCTTATGCAACTAACATAACTTGACGACATGGAAGGGAAGGGGGTCCATATGTATCATATTCAAGCACTTCACAATCAATTCAGCACAATGAGCCACTCATGGCCTCGCAATCCACACGATTGCGGTTAACTCACAACCCAGGCTCCCTTCTCACAAGCACCGTACCACAAAGAACCTCGAACCACTCATAGTCCTACCTCAAAGCACCCAACTACCATATCGGTTTTCAATTTAATGATCATAACATTCGAATCCCCTATGTCATACTGACAAGCGATATGTAAACTTACCAATACATAACTTACCGATCAAGCAAATGTCATTTTACAGTGTGCTACATCCAACAGTTATAACCATATATGCATATATATGTATTCATATCACATTAACTTGAAACGCATGCTTAGCAAGCTAAAATAAACTAACAAGGCATGTAATACGACTCCATTCATGTGTTGCAATTAAGGGGGTGAACATGCATATTTCGTCGTTCAAATGTTGTTTCCAAGATACTTCACGAGCATAATTCAACTAAATAGACAAGCATCGATTCGACGCGTTCATTCATTGTTTCGAGGTTAAACTTCAAGCCTAATTTAGCCATTTAGGCATAATACAATTCAATATGGTTGTTTAGCACATCGAAGTTACTACTCAAGCCTAATGAAGCCATTTAATCATAACACGATTCAGAACGTGGATTAACTAATTAAGCAAGCATCGAATCAATGTATTCATATGTCATTTTGAAGTTACAAATGAGGTATGGATTAACTAATTAAGCAAGCATCGAATCAGTGTATTCGTATATCATTTCGAAGCTACTGATATGCATGCATTAACTAAACCAACATATACCGATTCGAAGTCATTTTCAAGGTTAATTAACTGAAATTAACCTATATAGATTCAAAGCGTTATTAGGTTGTTTCAATACTATATTTTCAAGCATGAATTGATAATATTAACATGCGTCGGTGTCGTTTACTCACATAATACGTAATTTACTAAACATGAAAATCACCAATTCTATCATTTCAACGGCATACTTTTTGTCCACCAAAGGCCGTTTTAACCCAATTTAAACAGCATCTTAGGCATATTAGACAATCCAAACAGCATGTATCAATTTAGGGTACTCTAAGGCATAAAAACAGTTCGCTTTGGGCAGCAGTTATACACGCGTAATCGAGGCTGATTCAATTAAAATAAAACATGCACAATCAGTCTCCATGTTCCCAATCAATCAATCTAAACCTAAACCAACGTGCATCATCACTTTAGGCTAAAAACGTTTTTGAAACTACTAATACTTAAGAGGCGAGAAACACCCACCTCGCTCCAAGCTTGAGGACTCGATTATGGGTTGCATAGACTGATCCGAAGCTACGCCACGACCCCTCCTTCTCATGATGCTACTCCTATTGCCTCTTCTCCCTTACTCTATCCCTTGGACACGCAAATCAGGACCACATCGGTGGTGGTCGGGGTACGGGTGGTATTTTGGGTTCAAACACTAACCCTCATAACCGTTGCCCTCACCCAACCCTTTCTCTCTCTTTCTCTTCACCGGCGCTGAACGGACTGCCAACAGCGTTGCGTCGCTGCCCATCTCTAGCCAACCATCACCACCCATCTGTCTTTACTCCCTCACTCTTTCGCTCCATCTCTCTCTCTCTTTGCATGTCATGAATGTCCCGCCGGCGCCTGTCTCGTCGATGCGTCGTTATCAACCTCGACCCCAGCTCGCCGTCCGACGGCCCTCCCCTCTCTCTCTCTTCCTCTCTCTGCCCTGGTGTGGGTCGCGGGGGCTGGGGTTTGAGAACCCCCCTATCGCGTGCGTGTGTGCCTTGAAAGACAAGCGGCTTCACGTCCTTTTGTGAATTCTTTTCCTCTTTTTTGTGTGTGTATTGCTTGCCCAATCAACTGACATCGCTAGTCTAATCTCGTATCTCATGTTCTAACCCGAATCGTTCGTACGACCTGCCATCGATTACTCATTTCCAAATACATCTAGGTTCAATTTAATAAACGACAAACTAATTCTAAGGTTGACAACCTAATCGTACTCGAAAAACGACTAAATAAATCGAATAACGACTAAATTAAACTATCCATCTACTTTAAAGGCACAAATAGCACGAATGAACCTTAAAATCAATAATAGCAATAATAATTCTTTTTAATGAAATTATCGTTCACATAAGCACATCGATAATAATTTAATTCATATAGTTAAAAAAAAATACGATTTTATAACGTAAAAAGCAGGACAGTCAGCTTAACGTAAAATAAAGAATGCGAGTCTTACATAAGTGTGGTTACGAGAGCATGCTTCTATACTGATTCCACAACACAATAGCAAAGAATAAGGCCTTCCATGTCTTCGTTTTTTGTTCATCGCATATTCTAGCATATAGGGAAGGTTTTTCTTGACATTATTAAAAATCAAACATTAACCGATTCCAGAATTCCATGTATACCAATCATCTCTTTATTCCGTTCTTAACAGCAGAAACTCTGTTATGCTCTCAAAAGATGTGGAGTGGGATGTGGAGGTTTACAAAACAGGCTAAGGATTATTCCACAACACATAGCCAGGCAGCCCTCCTAGCTACAGTAACATAGAAACAAGTAGAATAGAAGCAAGCACGACAACGATGTTAAGCAAACAACTAAAATAGGGATGCAGAGGTTTACAAAACAAGCTAAGGATTATTCACTATAATATATGGCTTTTTCATGCACATCCACGGTGGCAGGTTGTAATGAACAAGAAAAACGGGCCAGATGTTGTAAGTTGAGTTTATGTTTCCATAAGGTGTAAATCCAATCTTATGTTACGAGGATTTGATGCAAACTGAGGAAAAGATGAATTGAATGGTTTCCATGCCTTGGCATCAACTGATGCCTTAATATTCCATCACTCGACGTTTCCCCTTATGCCACTACATGTCGGAGGATGTTTTGGATGACATGAAATGTCTTTCCAACCTTGGTACGAGAGGAAAATATCTCAACACTTTAAGAGGTATCTTCTTCCCCTTGGTTCTCTTTTCATTTTCATTGGTAGTGTCATCAGCCTCTTCTTTTTTATGCTTCCATCTAAGATGACTACATCGAGGAAATTTTTCTGCATTCTCATATTCATTTCTGTAAAGAATGCAATCGTTCTTACATGCCGCGGTTTTCACATAACTTAAGCCAAGGTCACGTGTATACGTTTTTGCCTCATAAGCATTTTTAGGAAAGGTGTCATCAAAATCAAACACCTTCTTTAATAATTCGTGGATCATTGTAAGAGAGTTTTCAATGCAACCGTAAAGACACTTTATATGGAGAAGATGCACCATAAACTCTAGTTTGGAGAATTTATCACATCCAGGGAACAACTCTTTTTTAGCAACTCTAATTAACCTACGAAATTTCTCAAGTAATTCAGGTGACTCCTCGATTTTAGCGCCATGTCCCCCTTTACTCTGCTCTGGTATAGCAAAATTTCTCATGTTTACAATATCATGTAACATTGAAACTATTTCATCTACATTGTCGTGCACATTTAGATCCATATAATCCTATTTATATTCTTCATTACTAGCATTCTCACCAGTTGAATTAGTATTCCCTTCAAGACTAGTCTTCTCACCATGAAATTCCCATACGGTATAATGTCTTAGTATTCCTTGATTCATCAAGTGAATAAAAACTATTTTGCGATCATGATGACTATAGTTATCACAATTAACGCAAGGACATCTTATTTTTCCCTCTTTACCGACATGAGTGAAGGCAAAATCAAGAAACTCGTTGACCCCAGCCATGTACTCTGGTTTTTTCCAACATTTATATGTCTTCTAATTGATCCAACTTCAATCCTTAACCATATTTAAGCATAAAACATATATTGATTAATAACCAATGCAAAAAATAAAACTTTTGCAATATGAGCTCAATGAACATTTTATCTTGGATATAAGAATTTGTAGTGTATTTTTTTTTATTCCTTAGTAATAATATCTTAAACACGAATACAAGGACAAAGCAATGAGCCAAATTAACATGTAATCATGTGTTGCGTATGCTTAGATGTGTGATCTGCCACTAACTGCAAAGCTAAGAGTAACTAACTGAAAAGGCAACGGATCTGACCAGCACGGAAAAGAACAAAACATTTAGCTCAATTATATTGCATGAGATATATATAAAATCTATGCCCAATTTTCAATTATTCTTTTATCCATTAAGTAATGGGTGAGAAGAGCTAGTTGCACAAAACAATTAAGTGAAGTTGCTTACTTACATACCATAACATTTGAATCATTCCTTCCACTGTCTTATTATTTATTTTTCACTAAGAAGACTTTGGACTGTGAACAAGAAAGTTCACTCATTGTCCTCACCATTTCACAAGTTAGAGCTCTTTTGATTTAGCACAATTCATAGTCTTCATTTTTTTTAACATAACCGTTTTACGATCAAACTCTAATGGGAAAAGAACAAAAAACAAGTAGACCATTATGAGTACTGCTTGTTCTCTGGCAAATTAGCACAACGAAGGATCATGATTTAATTTAAGACCACTATCTTGCATTTCATCAATAGATAGGCAACCACAAATAGATATCTGACTATAAAAAAAAGTCTGTTTTGATAGAATGTTTGAAAAGTAAGGGTTGAGGCTACTATATTTGAAGTCCCGATGCTGTAATTGGGCAAGTGGGCTTGTCAGGGCATGAATGGAATTGGATTCGAATTTCAAAAGTTTTCTGTGCAGGTGAAGATTTTATGAATCCAATCACAAGCCAAAAATATATTTACAGAGGAACATGTCCTTATTACCTTTTTAGTTTTAGGGAATAGCTTCAAGGAGGTTATATTTTTTATGAAAATATACAATAAGTTGGATAGACTAACTCAAAAAAGTGTATAATTAAGTAGCTCCTGCACAGATATTCTTATTATGGCTGCGAATATGTACCTCAAGTGCTTTATCCCATTACTACAAGTAATCTTCTGTTGAAGTCCCACCCTGTACAAACACTTGTGTTGTTATAATTTACAACAAGGAAAACGCTGATAACATTGAACTTCTACTCTTAGCTCACGGCTTCCCACAACATCAGCTTTATAATCAATGTACCTCCTAGCTACAAAAATCAAAAAGCAATGCAAAACCATTTCAAGAAAATAAAGTAAACAATAGAGTATAGACATTATGAAAATAATGACACAACTTAGCTGAGCAGGCCGTAAAAGCATAGCAAAGCTGCTGCCTCTTTCCTCTGTAGTTATACATACAGTTAGAGAATTTCAAAATATGTAGGAATTTAGATTTTAGGTTGTGAACCTTTCACCCACAAAGGTATTACTTCAAGCAGGCATATTACAATTTCAAACAAAAACACAGTACAGCAGAGTGAAGTTCGATTCTCCCAAGATGGATTCAAGGCCAAGCAAATTAGATATTAATGGTTTTTGGATCCTTTCTTACTCAGGCAGCTCACAGTGATTATAAAAATAATTTCTTAACGGATCACAAGTTGGGAGCCTTTGTCATGAAGCCATTCACAAGCCAGAAAAATATTTAGGCAAGCTAAAAGCCCATCAGATCTAGGGATGCTTTTGATTAGACTATCTCAAATATGTACTGAGTATATTCACATTCTAGAGCACCACCCTTTATGAACATACCATACTGCAATAATGAGTTGATTTGATCAAGTGAGAAATCTAAATTGTCAGTATTTTAATGCATTGTAAAAGTTAGTCTTCTTCACTGTTCCAGGATGCGTCATTGGAGGGTTCACCTAAATCTCCAAAATCATTTGTTTTAATAATAGGAACTGCTGAATAGAACATGGTTTCATTAAACAGCACCTCAAAGGCATTCCTTTGGGAGATGCCAAATCAATTTAGCTTTGTAACATTTAAGGCAACACCACAATTTTTAATGGGCTTTGCCCTTGTAGGTTCAGTTTTGTAGTAACCCTTTTTAGCTTTCCAAACCTGCCTATTGCAGGTTTTGAAAAACCAACTTATGCTTTTGGTGTTCACACATCTTCCCTACCCATAAGAGCTTTTTTTTTTGTTTGAAGCAATACCATGCAGTCCATAAATATGCTATTTGTATGCTGTCATTTTCATTCTAGAAAGTCTAGGGATGACAAATCACTATAAATTTAAGATAAAAAAGGACCTCTGCTTATAATTATAAATCAGTCACTAATGGTACTATCAAGTCAACCACTTTGCTCTAAAAATTGAATCCAAAAGAACCAATACTGTCAACAAACCAGACATAAATTCCATCCCATTTAATGAAGCGTACAAATTCAATCAACAAGATTCTTGAATTACACATAACAATTCAAACCAATACGTTATATTCAACTACCAATTCAATATTTAAAAAGAAGAAAAATAGAACATTATCCACTTCACATCATCACCACATAAGTACAAATAGAGGAAAAGGCTGAATGTTTACCTTCAATTCAAAATCAATAATCCAGAATAAGAACATATGAGGGTGTTGTAACTAGTATTTGATGATAAATCAATTGTTACAAGCCTGACCCAACAAGTAGAAGAATCAGGCCACTGAGGCAAATTCGATTTTGCCCAAAATTAAAACTAGGGTTTATACCAAGAACATGTTGGGGGGAAGATTAATTACCTTATAAAAGTTGATGGATTTGTGTACATAGAAGAATTAGGATACTGATGGAGGTGATTTCTCTTTTTCCCCATGGATGCTTCATAGTAATCGCCATGTCGAATTCACAGAGCGAGAGAAACAGACAATGATATAGCTTTGGGGGCTAATTGTCGCAAGTGAGTGGATTTCCTGATGAAATCGATTGTATGAGGCTAAATAGACTTTAACATATATATATAATTAGGAAAGTGAGAACTAAACTAATGAGGGAAATTTTGGTCTTTCCCTCGTAAAGTCTAATATTTTTATTTTATCATTTGTGGCCATTTACAAGACTGCCACAATAAATATACTTTTGTGAGAACTTTGTCGATTTGCCATAATAACTATATCTTTTAGTAGCACATTATATTTTGCAATTGTTTTAGATTTTTAAGATTTTTTTGTCAAATAAAAAATTTCCACAAATAGATCGCTACAAAAAAAACTAAATTTGTTGTAATGTTATCTCCTTCTATGGAGGTTGTTTTGATGATGCTTCATATTTGAGGTCAAATCCTCTTGAAGAAGGCAAGGTTAACGCAAATTAAGGAATCTAAAGGAGTTCCCTAAATCTAAATCAAGTCCATGGCACTGATCAAGCCAAGGAAGATTAAGGTAAGTAAGCATTGGTATAACAAATTCACTGCTTGTTCTCTTGTTTAAATCTACAGTTGAGCACGACCTTAGATGGAATGACCCAAAGAGTTTCCAAGATGTCTTGTGGGAATGTCCTACTATGTTGGACTCCTAAAGATGTCTAGTTTCACTAAGGGAGTTCAATTTCGGCCCAAGTGTTGGGCATTTCGGTACATTGGTCCAAAATAGTAAAGGTATGTTGTCGTAGTCTTAGTTTATCCGTATTGAAAAACTAGGTGGGATCACCACCTAAAACTTGATTTAGGACCAGTAGATTTGCTCAAGATAGTAGCGAACATCCTACAGTGTCAAGCCATGAAGATAAATCAAAATTATCACAAGCTCTTCAATGATTATTCAGTTGCATCATGCCAACCATTGCAGTTTGGGCTCTTTTCTAACCCAGTTTGAGTTTTTGGTTGCTTCTCTCACCTGAAACATCATTAGAGGTCGGTTTTTGATTTGGGATGCTTACTAGACCTACTAAGGAAAGCCATGTAAACTACATTCTTTAATCCTTCCTATGATATTTGTATGGCCTTTAATAAGGCTAAGGGGATACTCATTGTCTTTGGTGTGATCTTCGTTTTTGCCTCTCACCTTATGTTTTCTAAATTGTGGTCCCAAGAGTTTGATAAGCTCCTGTATGCATTGACGACATCTGATTCAGTAGGTCGTGTCATGACGTTATAATGGAGTGGTTGATGCCCCATATGGCTCGTTTACGATGACCTCCAATGCTGCTTTAACTAGGTCCTGTCTAGAAGTTTGACAAGCTTAGGTGTACTTAGCACATAACTTGGTGAGATCGTTATGCTTTGTTCCCTTTCCCCTGTCTTACTTTCTATACATTGAATAATAACACTTTACCTAAGCATGCAAGAAGGGTAGTTTCATGTTTTCCATTATCGCTTTTAGATTGCATACATATTAGGGCACATTGTTTTAGGTTTCTTTTGTTTGCACTTGTGTGTTGCATTTCATTGCATTTAGATTTACATATAAGATTGCATGTAGGGATGGTGTGGATTGATTTGAGATGACCTCCAATGTTGCTTTTACTAGGCAAAATAGCTTGCATGACCTTGAGTAACTTTTGATGTGTAATCCCCATGGTGCTAAAATTTTCCAAGGTTTTGTAATGATATTTCTTATTTTGACCCCTGTCTTAATTGAGAGCTATATTAACCCTTTTAGTCATGCGCATTAATGTTAGTACATGATAGTCATTTATTGAGCTAATTGAGACTTTGGTAGAAGTCCCATGAGACTTTAAGTCTTCTTTTGGACTAATTCGTCATAGTTAGTATCATGTTTCTTTCGTGTGTGTGACTCTTCCATGTCGCATCTCTAGAACTTACCTCGATTCTTATTTACAACAACATTGGTATGTGAATAGTTAATTATATGATAAAGGACTTCTTTCCTTGGAACTTTTAGCTGCATAGCCAAATAGCTAACCCTTATGTTACATGTTCTTCCCCTTTGCTAGCCCCTTTGAGCCTATATCTGTCTTTGTTGTGATCTCTTCATATTAACCCTTGGCTATAAGCACATGTTCCTAACCTTTAAGCCAAGTCTATGGAGCATCACTTCATGTATGTAGTGGGTGATTTTGGTGGTAATTGAGTTTAAGGTGCCTTTGGTATGTTGATTTATAGAGGTAATGATGTTATTGAGCATTTAGATTTACTCCCCTCTTGTTTCGGTTCTGTATGTACATATTAAGTTGTGAGTTGATAATTCGTGATCTTATGCCTTTCAATAATTGATATTGTCATTTGATTTCCGAAAAAAAAGGATGAAAAAAGGTCATGTTGAAGAGAAAGAAACAAAGAAAAAAAAACAGAGAAGCAAAATAATAAAACAAAAAAGTGAATAGTTTATTGGCATTGGATATATGAATAGCTTGAGTTCCTTTCTTTGTTAACTTTTTTCCTATATGGTTTCTTAGTGTCTTATTTGTTGCTCTCTGGTCATTTAGCTACATAGCTCCATATTGTCCAAATTCATTAGTCCACTGCTATCGCATAACCCTTTTTGGCCCATATTACAACCCATGCATAGTACTCTTGATTGTTATGTACACATTGCATTTTTAGCGGTGGAGAATTTGAGATTATTGACAGGCATATAGTAGATTGCATAGGGATTAGATGCCTATACTTGATGGTTATTTTTTTGAGAGCCCTGCCGACAACACACATTCTCATGCTGCCATCTTTCTTAGGAATAAGCAACGCTCGTACTGCACTAGGGTTGTGACTCTCTCTGACCATCCCCTTCTACTAAAAGCTTGTTAACCACTTCTTGCATCTCCTGGGTACCCGTAGGGTTCATTCTATAGGCTAGATTATTGGGTAGGATAGCTCCAAGGATTAAATCAATATCGTGCTAAATGGATCTCTTAGGTGGCAAGCCAACGGGAATCTATTTTGGCAATACATGCTCGTACTGGCTAAGAACTCTAGTTACCTTGTGGTGTAGGCTGTGTTTGTATAAGTTTAGTACTGGACTAAAGTAACCACCCCTTGATGGGTCTATACTCATGTTGATAAATGAACAACAAGGAGTTATCTTGTTGTCATCCTTGATAAATGAACAACTATTCAAATACCAATCATGAGGCACTCGCTTATCAAACAACCAGGGCCTTCCCAATAGCACATGACACACATTCATAGGAATTGTGCCACACCACACTTCATCAAAATAGCTCTTGCCAATAGACAAGGCAACCAAACAACTGGAATTAACCTCTAATCCCTTACCTTGATTAAGCCACTGAATACAGTGGAGGTGTGGATGTACTGAAGTTTGCAACCTAAGTTTCTCAATCAAGGTTGTGGATGCTAAATTAAAGCAGCTCCCAATGTCTATGATCAAGAATAAAATGTTGCCTTAGATGGTATACCTGCTATGGAATATATTCTCCCTTTGCTCATCCTTATCACTATTCTGGACATTATAAGCTCTCTTGATCACCAACATTTCCCCCTCATCTGGCTCAACAACAAGCTCCTCTATTTCTTTCTCTACAATCGAAGACACCTCTCTTCCTTCCTCCACTCTTCCTCCTAGATAGGTTAATACTTTGCCAAGGTAATCACGCTTTTAATGGGAAACTCATAAACTATATTCCCCAAACCATGACACTTGTGACACCTCCTATTGGTGGTGTAGCCTGGTGAGGGCTTCTTTTGTGGAGCTGGAGTCTTGGGAGAAATTTGACGTGAGTTGCCAATGGGTTTAGGGGTCAACTGAGTGGCCCCCTTTTTGAAAGGTTAGCTTCGGGTAAAAGGTTTGGGTGGTTCTTTCTTAATTCCATTTGATTTCTTTTGTTGGTAAACTCTATAAGCTAACACACAAACATCCTCAAAAGTAGTTGTAAGACCCCCAAACCCAAGGGTTAGAAGTATTAACGATTACTTAATATCTACTTAAATTCTGGGGTGAAATGGATAGAATTCTGCCTAAAAATGGGCTAAAACCAGGCTTCTAGCCTCATAATGAGTTCCTGCACTCAATAAACGCATAAACATATATTCATAAGTCAACGGCTAGACGTCGGAGATCACAACTCTTTGGGCCACACACCCGAAGTATACTAAGCAATATAGTTCAATAATAGAAAGAAATGAAAAGTACAACTTAATGGATCACACATCCGATATACTACGGTTTACATTGCAAAAGAAAATAAACAACTCCAGCTATAAGACGACTGATAAATCAGATGGTTAGCTCAAATGGCCATATAGAGCGACTTCTAGACAATATGCATTACATGGCTTCAGTAATTAACTTACATGCACTTCAGAACTTAAATGACATCCCAATACGTCACTAATTCACAATTTAACTACAAAAGCATAAAAGTTTACTTCTAGGGCGGCAAGGGAGACTCCACTTCGGCTTGCGTGAACCAACTTCTACATGTCACTTTAGGAACCCGGGGAAGAAGGGGAAAACATAAAGGGATGAGCTAACACAAGCTCAGTGAATGACTCCCAACCCCTAGAAAACAAAATAGTTGCACGTCATACTTTAAATAGCACTTATACACACAATCTGATTTATAATATAATACAATAAGCGCATGTGGTGTTCGACATCTGTCGTCACCTCAATGACCCTTTCTAGTATGATAGTAACCCTATGCTCCTTCTAATTCATGCCCAAGGTACTTAACTTGCATAAACTAGGTCTCTTATAGCTTATTGGCGGTAATTCCATGCTACATCAACAAAAGATCACACAATGTATGCATAATGTCACATAACATGCACAAAGGATTCATTAATAAGCTATCCCATGCAACAATTCAGGTATTGGATGCAATAGAATACTTAGCTCACATATAAGCTTCTAACGTCAAGGAGTTTAAACAAAATGACCAACTGAGACACCTTGTTTCAAGAGAGTAACATTAATGGATATAGCTTAAATCAATGGAAATTCCTATAAAACCGTCGTTATGCACTTAGCAGATAATTGAAACTAAATAAAAATTCTTTTTAAGAAAATATGCGCTTGTTCAAATCTTTACATCAACATCACCCTCGAACGAGGCATTCATATCACATAACACGTACGAAATCATTTTTATAGCCATTGGAATCTCATATCTGTGTCGGGTATGGGTGAGGTCGTCACTCATGTTCCATCGTACTAGTGAGATCATCACTTACATTTCATATTATCCCTATCGAGAGCTTACAGGGTCCCCACTTTTTGGTCTACTCCCCAGGCATCATATTACCCCCGTCAGGGTCTTCTAGGGTTCCCACTTCTAGGTCTATCTGCCTAGGTGTTAGGGTTCTCGAGAACTGGGCAATTTCCCTAATCATTACACATGTAGCACCATTTTCCTAACCCAAAATGTTTTAGATGCATTTCATCTCCAAATGCATTTGCGTTGAAACTTTCGTTGTCTCACAAACAATGAAATTCTCGTTCTCATGAGGCTTGAAGCCATAATGATTTCACATTGATTTAGAAAGCATAAGACCACTCATTTGGTAAAGTGTGCTTAAAACGAGTTAATATTTGCATATTTATTCACTCTTTAAGACATGTGATATGGAAACATGTTTGAAAGATAACCTTGCATTCGTAATTAATTATCTTGATTATTCACACTTTATACCCAAACATTTCATATAATGACATGAAATTCTAACATACGCAAGAGGCATCATTCAAGTCATGAAAGAGGTCTATATCACACAATCACAACCACCTTTGGCTAACATCTGGCCTATTTGCCATAGGCAGTCACAAGTTTTGACTCAACATGAATTTAAACCTGTTCAAAACATAGTTATTTGTGATTCTTATCACTTCACAACTCAATAGTTCAATTGGGGGATTTCTAAAAATAATTGGGGCATCATTTTAAACTTGAATCAACTCGACATTAAGTTTAGATGAAAGCTTAGTCAAAAGAGACTATTCTAGCTACATTTCCAGGGTCACTCAATGCAACCACATGTTCGTTCAAATAAGCATGCACAACATAGTTTAGAGGTGGCTAAATAATCGGCCATTAAACTAAGGCCTTGGGAGTACATTTAGTGAATCAGGCAATTTTCATTCTGAACGACTTCTTAACTCACGCATCAATTAGTTAAGAAACTTCGACAACTAAGCAATGTAGCAGCTATAGCCACATTAATTTGGCATGGATGTGGTTTATACGAGACACAATGCACACATATGAACCCAATATTATCAATTAACACCTCTTTTCAGCTTAGCGAAATCAATTTTAGCAAAATCTGACTAAATCACATTTATAACATAGTATTACACTTCATAATTCAAGTAGTTTCACACAACCTGGACTCCCTCCTAATGACACTGACCACAACAGTCCTCAAAATCATTTCAGTTTAACCCAAATGATTCACCAACTACTAGTAGTTTCTCAACTCGTTATAGTTTCAACCTAACTATACTAAATGAGCTATCACAAATGATTCAAAAAGCATTTATAAATTTATAGTAGGTTTAGGGACCAAGAACCACCCACCTGGACTCCAAGCTAATAAACCGACCTATGGTTTAGTTTGGACGCATACGACTTAGTTCTGTTGCTACCGCTGCTTTATTCTGCCTCCTCCCTCGCTCGGTCCTAGTCCTTGGCCATCCAGATTACATCATACCACCTCAGTGGTCATCAAGGTGGTGGTGGTGGCACTGGTCTTGAGCTCCCAAACCCTAATTCCAAGTCTCTGGTTCGCGTGGCCCTTGGTGGTCTCCAAACCTAGGCCCACCCGCACGGACACCTCGTCGACGATGCCTAGCATTGCCTCGCTAGCATCAACTTTGCACTGCATCGCCCACCACTTCCATAACCTCTATCTCTCTCTCTTCCCCTCTCTCTGGTTTGGGAGAGAATGGGGGTGGTGAAGGGGTTTTGGGGTCGGCCGCTACTACCCAGCGATGTCACCTGCAGGTGCCACTCCTCACCTCCGCCTCCCTCGAACCCTCCCTCTCTCTATTCTGCTATCATGGCGTCGGGGTCAGGAGGACAAGGAACCAGATTGAAGTCCCCCCCTTCGCGTTTCTCCATGAAAGAAAGTGGGCCTCGGCCCCCCTTGTTTTTGTGTGCTTGGTTTGTCCAATCATCTAACATTACTCAACATAATTATTATACCTCTCTAGCCTAAATTCAAACGTTAATACTAACGTTCGTCGATTTATTCATTCCTGCTAATAACCCTTGGTCTAATATTCGGTGAAATAGATTCTAATGTTTGTCAATCCAAACGCACTCGGGAATCTACTTGATTTAGTAATCGATAACAATCCTCATTAATGCTTACTAAAAATCATCGAAGAATTTTCAAAACTAATAATAACAATAATAATAGCAACAATAAAATTCTTTTTAATAAAATCGCCACTTAAACAAGCACGTCGATATTGATCTAACTTAAATATAATAATAAAATACGATTCGTAATATCAAGAAACAGGCTAGATAGTTTAAATAGAATACGGGTATTATAGTAGTGTACCGCTGCAGTTCAACAACATGAGAGTATCAACGGTCAATACAACCCAGGTATGTCATTATGGTCTGATCTTCAGGTTCTTACAAATCATATCTTATCAAAAGTTTTTCAAACTCCCAAGTGCATTCTTTAACAGACATGGTACCTTGACTTAGACTATGCAATTAAGTATAGTTGTGTTGGAGATAAGAAGGGGGTAGGAACATGGCCTTGACCCTGGACCTCATCTTAGCCTAAGTTCTAATGTTGCTCTTTCCTCTTTTGACTCTCTTAGCGCCAAGGTTAGTGTATTTCTTTAGCCTCAAAGCCACCAACTTAACGTTCCTGTCCTCACGTACGTCTTTGTAGTCAAAGACTCTCTTAACAGCATGTAATCAATTAAGCTCCTTAAAACTTTGGGACTTCTACTTTGATATCATGGCTGGACTTATGGCGATGATGTCGCCTACCTCTTCTTGTCCTCCGCTGAGAATCACTCTTACTAGAGCAACCAAGTGGGTTCTCTTGGCTTTCAGATTCTCTATGAGATTGGCTTGAAGAGCTTGCTACATCAAATTACATACTGCCTCTTTTGTTCTTGAGGAACTCCCCAAGCTACTTCTTTATATACTTATTCTACTTTTCCAGATACTCATAATTCTCCATTAAGGTCTCAAACATTGCTTCCAAGGTTATACAGCCACTTATCTTACCTAGACAGTAAAACTAGTTATTTGTGGTTT
This sequence comes from Selenicereus undatus, assembly GCA_017589665.1. NCBI lineage: Eukaryota > Viridiplantae > Streptophyta > Magnoliopsida > Caryophyllales > Cactaceae > Selenicereus > Selenicereus undatus. The sequence continues at coordinate 55,488,342 of JACYFF010031959.1, read as the reverse complement.
GCGTTTGGATCAAAGGGCAGTGTTTAGGGTTTAAGGGTCATACTCAAGAGAGTAGCCCAAGCTCTTATACCAAAATATGATTAGAATCAGGCAAGACCAAGGGATGAGTGGGACAAATCAAGAACACAAACAATCACTTCTAAATTGAGTTGGCTTAGTTGATTAAAACACATAGAAAACAACATAAGCTAACTCAAGCTTGGATAAGACACACCACCAAACTAGAATCACATCCATTGGGTTCAAATTGGATAAGATACACCACCAATTAGCAAGCCAATATCACCAGGTCACCACCTATAATAACCGGATTGTAGGATAAGCTAGAGAGCATTTTGAGGAAAGGAGCCTTCCTTAACTTTTTGTACGTCAACAACTGAGTATTACAACATAAAAATTAGTCTTTTATACCAAGCGTGAGCCCTTCTTACAATGGCTAAACTAAAGTACATCATATTCTATAAACAGCAAACAAAAGTTCAAATACATCATCCCTTAAATAGTATGTTTAACTTGATCTTTAACGCCTTCTCAGCTTGCCAATCTCTATTAATGTGTTGTCAACTTTATGTAAGATGTAATCCTTGCTAGCGATGATTATTTATAGCAAGTTATAGCCTTAAGCCTTCATAATCCCCCAGCAAATGTAAGTGGATAGTAGCCTATGAACCAATAGACCAAAGAGATTTCCTTTGAATTTGAGGTGTGGTTAATGGCTGATGCAATATGATCTCTGGATGTGGGGATACTTAGGATAATGTTTTTGACATGTTTTCTTACCCTTAAATAAGCGAAAAGTTTCTACAACATGGAGTCAAATTTCACTCATTAAATTATCGATAAGTTGGGGTCGAAAATAGGATAGTGCACTAATTTAACTGAGTTAGTCTGTATGGCTTCTATCTAATATGTGAGCTCGCAAAAGAGCTAAGTTACTCAGAAAAATCATGCAGTGCTTATTGGGTCAAGTGACAAAATAGTGATTTCGCTGGCAAGCTAGAATGAGCAATTTAATTGGAAACTTAGCTTATGACCTCCTAAATGAGTTGGGTTACTAGTAGAGATGGCAATTACACCCGAATTCGAAGCCGATCCAACCCGATCCAAGGCAAAATTATCCGATTCAAATTCGAGATAGAAAAGTTCGAATCCAAATCCAATAAAAATAGTCTGAATCTGAGTCAGATTTGGAGGGAGGATAAAATCTAATCTGAGTTTCAATCCAATCTGCCTAGTTTTTTTAAACATTTCAAATTTCAAATTTAAGTTTAAATTTAAAAAATTTTAGAAATAAAATGTACCCTATATACCCACTCTTCCCCTCCCCCACCCTAAAGTTGACAACCCAGCCTATTGTTTTTTTTTTATCAGTAGGTTTTTTTTAATATGTAAAAATTAATACGTTGAAACCCTAATACTCCCCCAATTCACCCTCTCTCGTTGTTCGGCTAACCAGTCGCTCTTGGGTCTCAGCCTCTCGTTAGTCACTCTCCGCCTCGCTACTCGCTTGTCGGACAGTCCAAGTAGTCCCTCCTTAGTCCTCGGCTCTTTGCTCCAACTCCTCGCTCTCTCTCTCTCTCTCTCTCTCGCTCTCTGTCCTCTTGTTGGTTTCTACAACACCAACGCTGAGCATTTCATCGTCCCGCTCTGGACCCTCGTGAGTGCACATCTCCTCTTTCCCCTTAATTTAATAGTTCCTACAATAAAATCTAAATATATATTTTTATGACGTCGAGTGTTGTTTAGATTTTTGGGGTCAAGAACAAGAGAAGTTAGACTTTGGGTTTTTTCATTTTCTGGTTTGGGAAGATTGTTGATTTTGATCATTTTTTGGGGCTGATATGAATTAATGATTATGTTGATATATTATGTTTTAATGAGTGTTTAATTTCTACAAACCTTTACAGTAAAGTCTTCAATCTTCACTTTTAGCAACCTGAATGTGTCATTAGAAGAGGTTAACGCGGTCCCAATTGGATAATATTTGGTGATAATACTGTGGTTACAATGAAGATGCAAATGGAATAGGCATGATGAGATAAGGAGACAAAAATATATGAATTAGTGATATTATCAAAATTATATTGTAACACTCAATTGTAATGAAAGTCTGAACTCTGTGCAAATAATACTTATAGATATCATTATACATATACCCCTAATTGAAGACCAATAGGGAAGAAGGGCGAAATGAAGTAAGTGGGGGATTTGTTCTCTTTATTTATTTATTTTTCATGACTTAGACATGTTATTTATGATATTTTAGATGTATCTTGTAGTTGTTAAGACGTATAATTGTTGAAGCATGTTGTTGTTTTATTGAGCTTGAAATATGTTCCTTCTTTTATTCTTCATTTAGCTTAAATGTTTAGGACTCAGTTAATACGATATACGAACACACATTATCGTATCGATAAATGGGTTGTGTAGAATGTAGAAAAATTGTATAAAATTATTGTGTGGCAAAAGGAATTTTTTCATATCGAATTAAATTTGACCCCAATCCAACGCCACTTGGATCAGATCTGGAGGTTCTCCCTCAATTCGTTTGATAGGATTTTTGGATCTGAATATAGTAGAATGTGGATTCAGATGTTCCAATATCCTATCTGAATCTGATCCGTTGACATCCTTCAATCAGAAATCTTTGATGAACCTCCTATAGAAAGAAGCCAAACCATGAAAACAAGTTACCTCCATGAATATCTTGGGTTGAGGCCAAGCCTAGTTAGCTTTAACTTTTCTTTGGTTTACCTGAATTCCGTTGGCAGAGACCACACAACCAAGGAAGCTGAGTTGTGGAGTGAAAAAGTCAGACTTCTCCATCTTGGCATAGAGTTGTTGTTCCCTTAAAACCTTGAAAACCTATCTTAAATGCTACTTGTGTTCTTACTTATCTTGACTACAGTCCAAAATGTCATCAAAGTATACAACAACAAAATGACTAGTGAAGGGCTTAAGCATTGGATTCATCAGTCTCATGAAAGTGGCCGGGGCATTATATAAACCAAAGGGCATTACAAGCCACCCATATAGCCCTTGTTTGGTTTTAAAAACTATTTTGACTCTTCCCCATCCCTCATTCTTATTTAGTGACAACCACTCCTCAAGTCAATCCGGCCAAACACATTAGAACCATACAATTCATCTAGCATATCATCAAGTCTAAGAATAAGATTCCCATACTTGATTGTAATGTTGTTAATAGAATGACTATCCTTACACATTCTCGTGGTCTCATCCTTCTTTCGGACAATTAAGGCCGAGACAGAATATGGACTTGTGCTTTCTCTAATGTACCCTCCATCAATAAGCTCTTGGACTTGGCATTGTAACTCCTTAGTTTATTTAGGATTACTATGGGATATCTTACTAGGAAGCGAAACCACTAGCAGTAGGTGAATTTGGTGTTCAATTCCCCTAGTTGGAGGCGGTCCTTGTAACGCCCCCAAATGCACATGGTTTATTGTTTGCGTTCTCTTCGTTAGTTTCACCAATTAGAAGTAATACCCCAAATGATCAGGGTGTTACTTCCATCCAAAAAGGACAAGGCTTTGCTTGTAAATGATAGATTTTTGCAATGATAATCAATGTTTACCATCCAAGGGCATTCACGCCATCATAACCCATCAGACCATTTAGATATACATAGAAACTGTTCTAACATCAAAACCATTCAACCATCTCAAGGATTACACCAAAATATAGATTCTGATAAAATATATAGTTTCAACACCAAAATATATCGCAAAACAGTGTTATAAACATCTCAATAATAATACACCATCATTCCATATAGACTTCCTGGCTCACTTATCATCTTCAGTTGTCTTGCCCGCCTGAAGGCGATCCACTGGACACTTTCCTAAAACAAAACATGAAAACATTTTGAACTGTGAGCTGAAGCTCAGTACATGCATTCTTGTATTGTTAAACGTTTATGGAAAAACTACTTGGGCCCGCATTGCCATTCATTTGAATTAAAAATGGGGAATGAGATAAATATGAAACTGCATTGTCAATTATTATCTGATAGTGAACCCCTATTAACTGTTACAATCTGAAGATAGGTGTACACCTGCCAAGCCGGTCGGATGGCCTGGCCTGAAGTCGTGTAGGTAACTAAAGGGCAATGCCCTCTAACTGATAACTGATGGGGTCACTAATTATATGGTAAATCACTGATTAAACTGATTCATTAATGTACTTACCAAACTATCAAAAATTTTGATAAACACGTGTTGACTTCTAAAGATACAGGCAATGAGCGTATCTGGAATTTTTAAATGTAAGCTCACTGAATAATATTACGCGTAAAAGTGAAAGGAATTATAGATTGGGCCCTAATTCTGCTCAAAATGGCATTTTAGAAACGTATAATTAGCAATTATTTTTATTATCATAGCTAATAATTTGGTAGAAGAAAAGTAAGAACATAACTGGGGAATGGCTGGCGCGTAGGAGTGAGAAAGGAGAAAGAAGATGGGTTTTGGGTTGAGTTGTGTGTTTTTGACTAATCAAATCACTTGACTGAGTTTTTAACTACAAAGGTGACTTTTGGGTAATCATGGTTAAACTTAATCATGGTAATTAGTTAGGTTAAGAAGCAAACATGTTAGGCTTTAAATTGAGTAGAAGAAAGTTGGATTCGAGAATAAAATGCTTCGTAACGTTTTTACGTACTGAAATTTAAATTTTCGTAATGTTACAGAAAACAAAATAAATTCCTTAGATTAAACTTGTTAGGGCCTACTATCAACTCTTCCAAAGTTTTTGTTAATAATTAAATAAATAAATAAAGCCCAAATTTCCATGTGAGGACCCAAATAAAAAAAAAATCCACTGGGATGAATAAATGCCATAAATACATATGGGAAAAATCATTAACGTAAGGTAATTAATTAAATAAACACAATTTAGGGCTAGGCTATTATAGCCTTCCCCCCATAAAGAGTTTCTCCCTTGAAACTTATGAACTTTACCATCTCATGCAAGATTACCTCAAATAAATGTTGGTACTTAGCTTTCATTTCCTCTTCAGTCTCCCAAGTGGCTTCTTGGGAGGTATGGTTTGTCCAAAGCACCTTGACTAAAGGTATCTGTGCGGCTGCTTAATCCTGCGATCTAGTCTTTGAATTGGACGCTCCTCGTACACTACATCCTCAGTGATCTCAATAGGTTCAGATGCAATGGTGTGGTTTAGATTTGAAACATACTTCCTGATCTGATAAATGTGAAACACATTATGCATGTGTTCTAACTCTACCGGCAGATCCAGTAGATACGCTATGGGATTTAACTTTTCAATGATTTCTTAAGGTCCAATATATCTTGGACTCAATTTGCCTCATACCCCAAACCTCTTGATACCCTTAGTTGGTGATACTTTCAGAAAACTTTATCACCTACTTGAAGCTCCAAAGGACTCCTTCTCCTGTCCGCATAACTCTTTTGCCGACTCTAGGCAACCCTAATGTGCTGCCAAATCCTTCTTATTGTTTCTACAGTTTCTTGGATCATTTCAGGGCCTATAATCAATGCCTCATCCAAAACACTCCAACATAGTGGGGTTCTGCACTTTCTCCCATATAGAACCTCAAACGAGGCCATTCAGATGGTGGACTGGTAGCTATTGTTATAAGAAAACTCCACCAAAGGTAAATCGTCTTCCCATTTCCCTTGGAACTCCAATACACAAGCTCTTAACATGTCCTCTAGAATTTGATTCACTCTTTTAGTTTTTCCATCTGTCTCAGGGTGATAAGAGCTGCTAAAGTTGAATTTGGTCCCAAAGGCCTTTTGAAGTGCTTGCCAAAAATGGGCTTGGAACTTTTATCCCTATCTGATACTATGTCTAACGAGATCCCGTGCCGGTGGACTATCCCCTTAACATACAGTTGGGCTTGTTTTTCAACTCCCCAAGTATCCCTAATTGGTAGAAAATGGGTCAACTTGGTGAGCCAATCAACTATGACCTAGATAGCATTCTTCTTTGAGGCAGAAAGGGGTATACCCATAACAAAGTCCATTAAGATTGAATCCCACTTCCAAGTGGGAATTTCTAGAAGTTGCAGTTCACCCACAGGTCATTGATGCTCCGCTTTAAGTTTTTGATAGTTCAGAGACTTGTCTACATATGCCGCAATCTCCTTCTTCATATTATTCCACCAGAAGTATTGTCTTAAGTCTATGTACATCTTGGTTCCTCCTGGATGTATCGCGTAGTGAGTATCGTGAGCCTCCTCTAGGATCTGCTTCCACAATTCCTCATTTCTAGGTACACATAGGCGATTCTAGAATCGCAGGGTCCCATACTCATGTACTACAAACCCAGTAAATGTTCATTTCTCTAAATTTTGCTTTATTCTTTGGAGTTCAGGATCACTTTCCTGGTTCACTCGAATTTCCTCCATTACGGAAGGCTGTAAGGTAAGTGCTGATAATTGAACATGTGCTTACCCATGGGACACTAGTTGTATTCCCAAGTCCTCAAGCTCTCTTAAGAGACTCAACTGACTAATCACCACAGTGCTTGGGCTATGTTGCACCATCCTACTCAGGGCATCTGCTACAACATTTGCTTTTCGTGGATGATATTGAATATGCAAATCATAATCTTTAAGCAACTCAAGCCAACGCTGTTGTCTCAAATTGAGCTCCTTTTGGGTGAAGATATACTTCAGACTTTGATGGTCAGTATAGATCTTGCATGGTATCCCATATAAGTAATGTCTCCAAATTTTCAATGCAAAGAGCACGGCTGCTAACTCTAGGTCATGGGTTGGGTAATTTTTCTCATAAGGCTTGAGCTGTCGAGAGGCATAAGCTACTACCTTGTCTTCTTGCATCCAAAGACACCCTCAACCATTCTTTGAAGTATCACTATATGAGTTATACTCCTTACCTTCCACTAGTAGCATTAGGATTGGAGCGGTAGTTAATCGCTACCTTAACTCCTCAAAGGCTCTTTCACACTTCTTTGTCCACTCAACTTTATTCGCTTTCTTCAGTAGATTGGTCAGGGGCGGAGCTATTTTCGAAAAGTCCTTGACAAACCTTCAATAATAGCCTGCTAAACCCAGAAAACTTCTAATCTCAGTGATGTTAGTAGTCCTTGACCATTCCATGATTGCCTTCACCTTCTAAGGGTCAACTTTGATTCCTTCTTTTGTAACCACATGACCCAAGGGCACCACTTCTTCAAACCAAAGTTCACACTTCTTTAATTTGACAAAACGTTTATGCTCCCTCAGGGTTTATAACATCATCCTCAAATGATCAGCATGTTCATCTCTGTCCTTAAAATAGATAAGGATGTCATCTATAAACACCACTACAAACTTGTCTAAGTAGGGTTTGAAGGCTCTATTCACAAGATCCATGAAGGCTACGGGAGCATTGGTGAGACTAAATGGCATCACTGTAAACACATAGTGACCATACCTAGTTCTAAACACAGTCTTAGGGATGTCTTCAGATTTAATCCTAGGTTGATCGTATCCTGACCTCAAATCAATCTTAGAGAAGACTCCCGCTCCTTGCAATTCATCAAACAAGTATATCACATCTAACTGATTAACTAAGATCAACCTTGACTCCTATCCCAACCCAAAACACCAAGTAGCCCCTAGACGCCAAATCTGTCACATGCCCAGAAAGAGAAACGGACCATGTCATCACGGTCGGAAGGATTTGCTTGACTATATACAACTTCGTATGCTACACAAAATGCGTCTATCCAATCAAACCATGTTATATACATGAGGGGCTCAAAATGTAACCTACTCAAGTCAACACTTGAAACAACCTAACGATCCTTAAATGGATCGTAATCTGCGTCAAACTCATCATCTGGCTCCTCGCCTAAGTTGAAACTAATGTCGGATGGTTCTGATTCTACCTTGACGATCTCCTAATCCTCCTGCTGCTCTCCCACTACCTCATCAATCTCCTGATCCTCCTCATCCTCTAGATGGTACTCAAGACCCTCCATCGACTCATTGTTAGGACTAAGTACCACAATCTCTAGTGTGTCAGGGAGATATACCACTACATGAACCTCCTTAAGACTGTCGGGCATCCAAGGAGTGCCCAGTGCGAGCGGCAATGGTGGTCCCTGTGCTTGTGCTGGTGTTGATGTGGGGGATGTGCCTAGTGCAAAGGGAAAACTGTCCTGAATGGTCTCCATAGTAAACCCCCTCTGCTCGAACTCCTCTCGCAACAGCAACTCCTAAGTATTGTAGCCCAAGCTGCCATGGACCTAAAACCTAGGTCCATCGCAACCTGGGTTCCCTAACATCATGAACTGATGATAATAATCTACATGCACAGACCGCAATGTTGTGAAACTCGAAGAAAGGGTCTTGCATATGAGTTATCATGTTGCGTGCAACAGTGAAATATGGGCAGCCACAGATATACCAGGAATCATATTAACTGCGTAAGGATCCATCTAACCTAAATGAGGGACATGTGGAAGATAGGCAATATAGATTTCTAATATCACAAGTCTCTAACATTATATGATATTCCTTACTAATAAATCTTCTCACCCTCCTCTATCTAAACTCCATACTCCATGTCCCATCATAAAATCAAAACCTAGCTTTAATACCAAATCTGTAACACGCAAAATGCACATAAACTCATTGATTGTGTTCTCTCCATTAATATCACCCATCAGAAGTAATGAACCAATGATTGGGGCATTACCACCGTCCAAAAAAGGATGAGGCTCCGCGTACGAATAATAACAATAGCAAAGTTGAACATCGCTTGCCACCAAAAGGCATTCACACAATCACAAACCATCAAAACCATACACAAACAGTTTCTAAATTATCTAAAGGTTTACACCAAAATAAAGCAACTCCTTGTAAAGTGTATTCCACGATACGGTGCTAAAACCCTCTCTCAGCACTAATACAACACTGTTCCTTTCAGCCTTTCTTGCCCACTTATCTCATTCAGTCGGCCAGCCAGCCTAAGGGCAATTCACTGAGCATTTGCCTAAAGCAAAACATGAAAACGTTTCAAACTGCAAGCCGAAGCTCAGTACATGCATTCCTATATTGTTAAATGTTGATTGAAAAGCTAGTTGAGCCCGCATTGCAATTCATTTTAATTAAAAATAAGGAATGAGAGGAATATAAAACTGAATTTTCATTTATTATCTAATAGTGAACCCCTAGTAACTGTTGCAATCTGAAGATAGGTGTACACCTGTGAAGCCAATAGGGGGAGCTGGCCTGAAGCCGCGCGGGTAACTGAAGCGCAATACCCTATAACTAATAACTGATGGGTCACTAATTATGTGACAAGTCATTGATTAAACTGATTCATTAATGTACTTACCAAAACATTATAATTTTGATAAATACGTGTTGATTTCTAAAGATACAAGCGATGAACATACCTGAGACTTTTAATGACATCTCACTGAGTATGATTATGCACAAAAGGGGGAGGAAATGATAGATTAGGCCTCGATTCTGTACGAAAATATCGTTATAGGAACACATAGTTAGCAAATGTATTTATGTTACAGTTGATGGTTTCAGTAAAAAAAAAATTAAAGGTTCAACAAGAGCTAAAATAAATAACTCGTAACTTAATCTCCCGACTTCAGCTTGAGACCTAATTCTCCAATATAGAAAGCTTAATAAGTCCCACAAAAATTTCATTACAAAGCAAAACATGAATCATACATTAGGGTTCCCAAAATTGAGCTAGAACACAAGGGTGCTAGGTTAGACTAAAAGGGCCAGAACTTTTTCCACATAACTCTGATTAAAGGGATTCAAAAGGCATTTGAAAGACACTAATAGATCTATCTTGGCACCAAAATCACAATTTTTTGATGGGCCCATCATTACTGGTTTAATGGCAAAGTGTCCCCCGTTTTTAGTCGGTTGACAACCACACTGCTTTTGTTTTCTCCTTTCTCTTCACATAATTCCGAATCTAAAATCACTCCTTAAAATCATGTAACAAAGCCTTGTCACTTCTCATCACCATACAAAGCCATATTACTCAATTTCAGTCCATAATCATCTACATCAAATTTTCAATTCCTCTCTTTCTCAAACTACTAAAAACACATCCGTGATCTTACTTAATTGCGTAAATGAGCAAATTGACCCTTTGTAATCAATTGGGAAAACTCTCATATTCCACCTCTTTTACAAGAATCACACCAAACTCATTTTCTAAGCCAAAGATCACATCCAACATTCATTTTACATCCAAGTACTCACAAATAACATGCTTGATACCAAAAGAAAGCAAACCATGCATAATCATTAGGACCCTAGTTTATGCCCAACTTGGACTCACTTTCAACTTATTCAAAACCACACCAACACCACAATAATCATTTATGATGCTAAAAATTGCCAAATCACACACAAAACAATCCATAAACATAATTTAGAGCTTAAGCTTCCATGATCATGAACAATCCCAACTCCTACATACTTTCAAGCTTCACCAACACTTGAACACTAAAAAATAACTCCTATTTCAATGAGAACAACACAATCAACAATCAAAAATAACAAAACAAGTGTAACACCCCCAAAATGCTAATGACATGATTTACGAAAAACTGCTGCGCAAGACTTAATGATAGAGAGCGCTACTGTCGTCCTGATAACGACAAGGCTCGCTGAAACCATTTAATCTTGCAACTGATGCTCCCATTCACAATATCTATTAAACTGAAACACTCTAAGGCCAAAGTCCATAATGGTTTAACTTCAATACAATCGACTTAATCATACCATGTTCTAACTCGCACTCCACACTACACAAGGATATTGAATATAGACCCGACCTGACCCTGAGGTCATTCCCAACATTCTTGCTATGCTAAATCCACCGTGAGCATCTGATGACTTCTAAAAGGGCTTGCTAAATGGAGAAACATGTGATACTTCATCACCTAAAATGGAAAACATGAAAACAATTCAAAAATTTGTGCTAAAACTCAATGCATGCATTCCTATATTGTAAAAAGAGTGTAGAAACATTGTTGATGGGTACCCGCCTTTGCCATTCATTTAGTTCGTAATAACAATGAAAATGAAACTAATATGAAACTGAATTGCTCATTATTATCAGAATGTGAACCCCTTGTAATGATATGATCTATACATAGGTGTACACTTGCTAATACGATCAAGAGTTGGCATGAGGCCACGTAGGTAAATGAAGGGTTGATGCCCTATACATGATAATTGACGGGGTCACAAGTTAAATGGAAAATCACTTCATAAATTGATTCATTGATAAACTCATTAAGAGTTGTAACTTGATAAACATGTTCAGCTTTCTGAAGATACAAGCAATGGATGTACCTTTAGTCTTTAAAAAAAATGTCATCTGACTTGATAAATATCTTCTGACTTGATAACACTTATCCATAATAGGGAACGATAACTAGGCCTCGATTCAGTTTCATAAATGTCATTGTAGGTACATGTAGTCAGTAAATGATCCTTACTCATGTAATTGAATAAGTAAAAGTATGTGTAATAGAAATTGAGTAATTAAATGGTATGCATAACTTGGGCATTCTAATATAACTTCAAACCTGAATTAATGAAACTAATTAAGTCCGATATAAAGTAAATGAAAGTAAACTAAACCCTAATGAGATAAATGAGATTACAAAGGAAAAGGCCTTGATGGTGAAAAATGGGAGAGTGGTTCTGGCCTTTTTCAAAAAAGATTGCTGATACGGGTTTAAGGCTCGCTGATGTATAGCTTGGCTCAAGATAACAATGAGTACACTAGATTGGCTTAATGAATACATATGATACATTCTGAATTGAGAAAGTACTAGAGGTTTGAGGCTAAGAGATATACGTCTTGGCTCAAAATAGCATAAATTGCAATAACTTGATTTAATAAATATGGTTTTTGAGTCAAAAATTCTCCCCACTTTCCATATTTCATTTACAAGTCCATTAAATACAGTTTTTCACTCCAAATAGATTACTGATCCCAATGAAAGCTATTAAACTCCCCAAACTTGGTATATTCTTTGTAATATCCATAAGTGATTCAAAACTTATAATTAAGCTCCCAAATTGTATACTTATCTCCTTCTTTCTCATTAATGAAGATAAAAGCTCCATGAAAGTCCATGAATATTCATTTCCCCCTTAAATGGCCTCACTTGGCCCAAAATACACAAAATGATTGCATGATCAATCTCACTCAATCTTTATTATTATTCCTTACACAATTAGTGAAAATACTTCAAAAAAATCATCAAACTCCAAATATTCAACCAAAATTCATGAAATCTTATAGGAAATTTGAAAATAATATGGACAATCTACAATAAAATTTTCAAAAATTTTCTCTAATTATACGCTGAACAGAAATTGCAATAATAGCCCAATTTGCACCAAAGCAGGTCAGTTCACTTCAAAAATTCATGACATTCAACCTTCACCTGAATTGGAGACCTAAAAACCCCAATATGGAAAGATTAAGAAGTCCTAAAAAACATTCATTTACAACACAAAACACGATTCTCGTGATAGGGTTCCCAAAACAGGGCTATAACACAAGTGTATAAGTTTTGGTCTAATTTGCCCAGTTCTTGCAAAATGACCATAACCTTGTCCGCAGAATTTGGATTAATTTGATTCAAAAGGAATTTGAAAGGTGACACACTAAACAATCTACCCATGAAAAATCATAATTTTTCAATGTGCCGATCATCACCAGTTTAATATCAAAGTTACCCCTATTTTCTAGGGCTGGCAACGGATCTGATTCGGATCGGATAATGGAAAATCCGAATCCGCATCCGATTATATTCGGATTAGAAAATCCGATCCTCATCCGATCTGGCAGATCGGAGGACAACCTCCGAATCCGATCCGACTCGGATCGGATCAGAGTTGGATTTAATCCGACTCCGACATAATTCTTTTCGCCCCATAATAATTTTATATGATTTTTTTACATTATTTCCACCTATTGACGCGATCATGTGCGTTAAACATATATGTTAAACAAAGAACAAAAGAAGATACAGATTTCATGCTCAATAAAATAACATATTCCAACAAATACAAGTCTTAACAAGTAAAAGAAAAAGATACATCATAAATATCACAAACAAAATGTCTAACTCATATATATACATCATATATATAAAAAAAAAGAGTACATATGTTGCACTTGCTTCATTTAACCCTTCTCTTCCATTGGTCTTAACATTCTGAAATTTTTAATCTGCAATCTAAAAAATGGTGAATATATAAATTAATTAAAATGAAAAATAGAAATGTAATTTTCGAAATAAAAGGTATAAAAGACCAATATCACCTTAGCTTCCTCCTTGATATTGAACATCTACATCTTCATCTTCAAGGATGGTACCTAATGCTAAAGCATTCTCTTTCGTAGTGTCTACAGATAGAATGACAAAATTAGATACAAAAATTATATTGGATGTAAAAGACAAACAAACATGTTTAAAGAACGCGTTAGTCAATACTTGCCTTTGAATCGCATAAATAGCCAACTTTGAAGACACATCAAAGCTTCTACGGTTGTTGGATGAAGTCGACTACGCTGTGGGCTAACAATTTTACCACCCATACTAAACGCACTCTCCGAAGGAACGGTAGAAATAGGCATCACAAGTAGATCTCTAGCTATCCTTGAAAGGACAGGATATTTGCCCGAGTTAGCACTCCACCATGCCAAAATGCTAAATTTTTGGTCATCCATAATGAACCTCTCTTCTTCCAAATAAACATCAACTACAAATTTAAAAGAGCTTTTGAGTGGCGCTTATAGCACATGCTTTTCCCACCATCTCTCACAATCATCTATGTCATCATATGATCTTTTCCCAAGAATATAATCAGATTGCATTGTGTTCGAGGAACATGCCTCATTCGTGAAATGCATTTTGCCCTTGTAATCATCGACTAAGTCCACCAACAATCGCTTGATTCTATCACATTCAAACTCATATCCATCACCATAAATAAGATGAAAATAGAAGGACACACATTCTAGCTTCCTCCTAAGATCTAGAATTGATGCCACTGCTAAAATGTAATTCATTACATCCCAATACTTATCGAATTTCAAAATCACGTTTCCTGTCATCGCTTCAATCACACTATTCCCACAACCGAACCACTTTCTTAAAGCCAATCTTATTTCACAAACTTTCTGAAAATATAAATTTGCTGTTGGATAGTGTCTACCAGAAAATGTTTCAGTTGTCCTGCTAATCTATCAGAAATATCCTTTGCCATTTGCCATTCATATGGAGTAGGTAAAGGAAACTTTTCCTCTTTTCCTTTGCTATTTTTCTTCGACCGAGCAAAAACCTCTTTATAGATTAGAGCAATATCCAACATTTCATATGTTGAGTTCCATCTTGTCTTACAATCTAAAACAAGCTTCTTACCTCCACAAATCTTAAAATATCTACAAGCATCTTCAAATTTCTCAACTCTTTTGGGAGTTGCTGTCCAAAAAGCGACTGCATCATGAACTTTCTCAATTGCATCCCCAATAATTTCTAAGCCTTCTTTAACAATCAAATTCAAAATGTGAGCACAACACCTCATATGTAAAAATTTACCATCCAAAATCAGTGTACCAGGATCAAGCTTTTGAAGCAAACCCTTAACCACACCATCATTAGTAGCACAATTATCCATAGTAATAGTAGATATTTTCTCATCTAAATTGAAATCAACCAAGCATTCAAACAACACTTTAGCTATGGTCTCTTTGGTATGTGGGCATGGGACATATGCAAACCTAAAACAATTTAATTTAACAAAAATAAGCAAAGAGTTAAATAGACAATATCACATATTCACATTAAATCAAATACAACATAAGAAAGTCGAAGTTAGGTTAATAAGATGATTACCTGATAAGTCGACTTTGCAAAATCCAATCATCATCAATAAAGTGTGTCGTCACAACCATGTACCCCATCTTTTGATGGTTACAACTCCACATATCGGTCGTAATAGCAATCCTTCTCTCAACTGTTAATAATAATTTTTTCAACTTTTCTCTCTCCTCCTTATAAGTACCAAAGATTTTAGATTTCAAAGTATTTCTTGAAATCATTTTAAAATCAGGATTCAAACTTTTTGAGTATCTTCTAAACCTAATATGATCAACCATACCAAGAGGATATCCATGCAAAATGATCATATTTGCTAGTTCACTTCTTGTAACCTCAGGCTTGAATTTGTATTTTCCCATTGTAATAGTAGAACTATCCCTACTAATGGTTGCTTTCAAGAGAGTTTACCCAATATCAGCTTGATTATTCACTTTTAAACATCTTTGTAAATGGTCTTTCAAATGTGAAGTACCATTCTTACCTCCGCCAACAAAAATTCCTTTACAACCCATGCAAATTGCCTTATCTTTTCCATTGATGGACTTCCTTTCAAAATGTCGCCACACCATTGAAGTTAGCTTCCTCTTACATCCACTATCAGCGCCATTTTCATTTGTTTCAACACTAAAATGCTCTGGATTGGCTTGGTTTATATCATCTCTAATGTAATTTTGGGTATTTGGCATACCTCTTGGAGTAAATGATTCTCCTTCAGCTGATTGCACATCATAAGGATTAGACGAATCACCATGTTGATGTTGATCCCTGTTAATGGCACCTGCCAAAAAGAATGACAATTGTCTTAAAATCTTAGTCAACAAACCTAAAGTAATTTAATTATATCTAATGCGTCGACAAACAAAAATTAATTAAAGCTAGATCTTCGACATTCTTTTCACTGATTTCCCACACATCAACTGGAAGCAAGTTTAGCACCATTAGAGTTTCAATATTGCATGCAAGCAAATCAAACTACAAAATCCATTCAAATGAGTCAAATATGAACAGATCGGGAAGACTGAGATACACTTCGGACATCCATTAACACTAATCAGTAATTACTAACAAGCTCAAGATCCACACTTGATTAGATCACAGAAAATGTCGAATTAGAAATTCAGTGAATTAGAGCAACAACATAGTCAACGCTAGCAGCTGAGCAAACAACACTAACAGAACACTAGCAGCTGAGCAAACAAAACTAACAAAATTTGAAGACCTCATTTCTCCGGACGACATCAATTTAATGCAGAACAAATCAGTAGAAAAGGAAAGAAAACAGACCACAAAGGCCCGACTATGATGGGATCCTAGCCACTGAAGATCTTGTCCATGATGAGACAAGTCCTACACGCCCAAGAACAAGGTCTCAAGTGAAGAAAATGGCTCAATTGTTGCAAGAAAGTGAAGCTAGCACAAACGGGTTCACTAGCCTCAAAGTGCCCGGTTTTGTGCATTCGATTTCCTAAGCTACATTGTAGGTTATGACTAACATTTTTGCATTTTGGAATCCTTTTGATGTTGTTTTGCAGGTCCATGCATGAGTTTCAAGTCATACCCTCAAGAGGATTGAACATCAAGGTCAATTTCCAAGCTACTCCATTTTGCCCCGGTTTTGCGCGGTTAGAAATATTAATTTGATTAACCCTCAAAAACCTTTTGTAACCTTGATTTTCTTGGGGGGGGGGATTTTACACAACCTAAAATTCGGGGGGGCCCCCCCGCACCTTTAAAATCCCAGCCATGATCAATTTTCCTATGCAAACAAAAAGCATTAAAAACCAGCCAGCAAAGCTTGAACCCGGTTTTAGAGAACCGATTTTTCTTTCCCTTCAAACTAGCCGGCTATCCCCTTTGAAAGTGGATGGGAACACTCTCCAACTTTGGCACACACCCCTAACTACTCTAGCATTGGCTGCCCCTTGAAGAAGAAACCAATAGAAGCTAGATAAAGAGATGAATGGTGCCGCGTTGTGATTGGCCAGCCGCTATCTTCCATGCAAATTTCGGCTAGCACATGGTCTTGTAGCCTTTTCTAAATGTTTAAGTGTGTAAGCAAGTATTAAAGGTTGTATAATTATCCTAGACAATATTTTACTTCATGTTTGTGATGTATTAATTCTAGTTAATGATGTTTGTACCTAGATTAGCTTAACTAGTTGTATTAACCACTAAACATTTCCTTACTAGGAAGGAAACGGGAGGGGGACGTGTAATAGCTAGAAACCTTGGCCATTTTGTTGCTTCATAAAAGCTTTCAAAGGCCATAGTTTTATTTCAAAACTTGTTGAATGAAAATCAAAGTTTGAGAGCATTTGCTTTCTTCTTTCCAAACTCTTGCTTGCTTATCCTTGATTAGGCCAATTAAGGTGGTGTCCAAGTGAGTCTTAACCTTGATTAAGTCGTGATTCTGTATCTTAATCAAGTTTAAGGGCCCTAACCTTGAAGGTTGGTGGTGATTCTGTATCCAATCTCAGGTTTAGTTCTATCCTATTCTAGATTCATCTCCATGATTTGCTTAGTGAAGTAATTAGCTTGGATTAAGAGTTAATTGCTTTTACTTAGCTAATCTTCCACAACCATTCAATTCCCCACTTCAAATACTCTCTTTCACATCCATTTTCACCATTTACCATTCACAAAAAGAAGCAAAAATCGAAGAAACCTACAAGAGCTTTCAACCGTGCACTTTTCTTTCATTCACGGTTTTCTGGACAGCAAAGTGGCACGGTCTAATCGTGCTCATAGGCACGACCGTGCCACCTAGGCCGTGACTCAAACTTGAGTTTTTCACTTCCATTTGATGTGAGTTAGCTTGGGTAATGATTTCCCTTGACACTTACATCAGACTAACACTTATAGAGGGCCAGAAGGAATCACCGAGTCGAAAACACGTGACTGGTAAGGATTGGAATAAGAAGAAAATGAAGATTCGACGGCGAAGCTTCAGGAGAATCACCGAATCAGGGCTAGAGGGCCTTCACGGGCGGAAATGACGGCTTGATTCTTCAATCTTCAGAGTTCAAGTTGTTAAAGTGAGTGAGTCACCATCAGCCACAATTGTCAAAAGGGCAATGCAAAAGAGATCGTAACATTCGCAGAGATCGTGCTGCAAAGCAGAATTCAACAACAAGAAAAAGAAGAATTACATAGACAAGAATGAGCGTGGCAGGGAAGCTATACTCTTCAAACTCCGAATTGGATTTCAGGCTTGCGAGTTGCAGGTATACCGGCCATCGGGCATGGCTTGCCGACAGAGGGAGGAGGAAGAGACTGGAAGAGACTAGAGAGAGGGACAGACAGACAGTGAGAGAGAGAGACTGATATTGTGTGTGTGTATTAGGGTTTCACACTTTCACTTCCATACTTTCATTTCAATTTTAATTTTCAAATTCCCACCCAAATTTTATCCCAAAAAATAATTAGAGTCTAGAGAGGCAGCCAAGCAGGTCGGGCTAATAAAATTTGGCAATATGGGAAGGCTTTAGAGATGATAGTATATTATTTTTAGATAGGTTTTATTTTTAAAAATTTTAAATTTTAAATATTTAAATAATTAGTTGGATCAGATTGAAAGTCGGATCGGATTTTACCCTTCCTCCGAATCTGATCCGGATCTGGCTCGGACTCGGATTATTTTTATCGAATTCAGAATCAAATTTTTTTATATCGGATTCGAATCGGACAATTTTGCCTCAAATCGGATCAGATTCGCTTCGGGTCGAATAATTTTGCCATCCCTACTGTTTTCTGCCATTTTCAACCTTCACTGTTTTTGCTTTCTCCTCTTTTTTTCACATAAATCCTCACTTGAAATCATTCCAAATCAACAAAAACATCGTCAGATTCATCAGTAAGACTGAAGATTACAAAATCATATACAAAACAATACAAATCCATCACTTGACTGCAGCTAACTTGATCATGACAAAACCCTAACCTTAACATGCGTCAAGCTCAACCCCGCCATGATCAACAACAGCAACAACAATAACTCCCAGTGTGGGTCTCGCTTTTGCAGGGTCTAGTGAGATCAGGATGTTGGCAACGTTACCTCTACCGGCAATCTTGCCCATAGAGAGGCTGATTTCAAGAGACCCAAAAAAACAAAATTTTCTGAAAACATTTAATAGAAGAAGAATTTTATGAAAATATTTTATGGACAAAAGTTAAGGATAGGCCGCAGGGAATGAACTAAGAAATATGAAAAAAATCAGGTGGCATTAACTATGAAAACATAAGTGTAACAAGGGAGAGGAAGATACCTGTAAAGCTTGTCGAGAGCTACAAATTTAACCACTAATTCAATTATTAACACTTTTTATAGCATAGGGAAGTAGGGATCGATCCACGAGGAAAGATTGTTTTAAAAAGGCCAGCTTAATCCTAAATGATTTTACCAATCCAATTTATTAAATCTAAACTTAATAATTCTAAAATAATTAAAATCTAATGAATAAAAATCTAGAAAAACACCCAACGATGCTCCTAAATATTTTGGATTATATTGTGGAAATAAAACAGTAAAAATATTTCCTAAATAATCTAGAAAAATAAAATTAGAATAGTAACTGAAATTCTAATTAAAAATCAAAACAACAAATAATAATCAGAAAATACATATTAAAAATGTCAAACAGTAACCTAAATATTATTCTTTAGGTATATAAGCTTATAAATCCTCAATTGTGTCAAATTAGAAAATTACCACAGAATATCAATGCAGAATATTAAATCTGAAATTAGAAATAAAATAATCTGCATAAATATAAACACGCAAATAATCAAGAAAATTACCCTAATTCTAGGATACAATTTTCTGGACTTAACAATACCTAATAATCGTGAATTAACAATTAAAGTCCACATTTTAAGAATTAATAACATAAAAACCTACACATATCAATTTCGCAAACTAATTCTGAAAAATTATCAAATAATTTTCAAAAATTACGAAATTAAATATGGACAGACTAGGACACTATATAAACTCTAAGAACTGATAAAAATTGAAAAATAATAAAAATAATAATTTTTAGTCTAATTTCTAACAAACCGGTAATTAAATACTAAAACTGAATATAAATAAATCTAAAATTATAACCACTCTAAAAGTAAAAATCTAACCTATCTGAAATTACCTAGAAACTTCTAAAAAAGTATAATTTTGGGGGGTTCAATTGAAATTATATTGAAGCTAATAAAAATAGAGCCAAAATTAACAAACTAATCAAATTAACTCTAAGCAACAAATAATGATTAAAAGTTGTCAAATTTATGAAGAATACTTAGTATAAGCTCAATCAACCATCAAAATTAATATTTATCATTAACACATGAGTTAATTTCATTCATGAGTTAAACTGTAGAAGACATCCACCAGCGATTCTTTCCCGTTTTTCCTTAGATTCTAGTTTAATTAGGTCCAGCCCTAATATAAACCCTACCAGTTTTCATAACCCTTACACCAGCGCAAGAATTTAATCAAACTAGAGCATTAAGTGTTAGAAAAACATTATCTAACACTTTGTAACCAATTTACCAACAAATTGATTTAACAAAGATCTATAATGATTACCTAATTAAAAGAGATGGGTTTTAGCCATCCATGATTAGTTAGGGTGATACTAACGCTTAAAAGACAATAACTTTTATGTATTAAAGTCTTTTAAACTATCATATGAATTCGTATTAAACTAACTAGCATGCATTCTAATCAATATAATACGAATATCATGAACGATAAATACTAATCGCTATAGAATCATGAGTAAAAATGAACTAGATAATAAAGCATAAAACTTATTTCAAAATAGTTAATTTAGCATAGTTTCATGTAGATTATACAAGGCACAAAGAAATTGCTCACTCATATTAAAAATAAAATCACAAGTTTCACCTAAATAAATCATGTTCAATAATTAACTAAACAAGATAAAATAATCTAAATTAAAATAAAGTAATCAAAAATAAAGAAAAAGGAACACTACACTTTGGCTTGAGAGGGGGGTGGCGTGGCTGTGATTTTTTTTATGGCTGACGTGAGTTGATTGGGGTTAGGTCGTCGGTTTTATATTGAAGATGATGATTGTTTGTGATGATGCTGATGAGGGAGAAGGGTGTGATATGGTGAGGGGGCAGGGCGTGATTGAAAGTGACGATGAGAAGGAGATTGGTGTGGCATGAGGATGGGAGGATGGAGCAGTCGTGGGTTGTGAAGGAGAAGAGAGCAGCCGTGTGTGTGTCATGAGGATGAGGGTGATTTGCGTGGCTGCGTGGCAGATTGTATGTGTGGAGATGAGGCAGCCGTGAGGAATGATGGGAGATTGATGGAGGATGTTGTAGATTAGGCGTGGAGGAGATTTAAGAAGGGGTGAGGAGATTGATTATGCTAGGGTTAGGTGTGATATGGGCATAGGCTTAGTGATTAGGGTTTTTTTTTCTTCCTTTCTTTCTTAGACTTCTTCTCTCCCACGACTTCTAACTCTATTCCAACTCTTGCAATCCTAGCCCAGAGAATATCTTCATAATTATCATTTTTGGACTGTCTTCTGCCCAAGTATGTAAAACCTGAGCCTTAATGACTCGTCTTCTCCTCTTTATTAAAACAATGTCTAACCTGAAAATTATATGAAAATAACGTAAATTAGATGTAATAATGTGTAAAATATAATCAAAATAATTAATAAAACGATGCATGATTAATGGCTGAACAAATTCCCCCACAGTTAGACTACATCCTTGTGCAAAGAAATCTTAGACTCGACCTAAACTTGACATCCTTTCTTTTCTTATAAAATCATGCATACTTATGATATTCATACTAGGTATGGCCTTCCTTAAGAAAAACAGTGTTATTGAATTAAATAGTTTTTCCCTCAATAAGTGAATACCTGCTAGACATCCAACTATCCTTAGAGAGTTTATTTATCCACCTCACAACACTTCTATAATGATATGACAAGATCAATAATTATCCATCTCTTTTTGATTATGCATACACCAATCAAGAGGTCTAAAAAAATAAAAACAAAAATTTAAGATAGAAAAATTTAAGCATGGTATGGCTATAGAGCCAATTGAACTAGGTAGAATAACTCATTGAATTGATTCTAACTTGCCTTGTACTTATTTCTCTTTCCTCTTTTTTTTTCAAACTCCACTTGCGCACATATTCGAGACCCATATAGGGTCTTAGAAATTGAACACTCTCTGTCTCACACTCACCCGAATAGAGGTGCTGGAGCAAATAATTCATCATCATTTTTTATTTTTTTTTATTGTTAGTTTGGTTCGAGTCACTGATCGACCCAAAAAAGGGCATGACTCTCCCAATCATGGGTTACTTCATGCATATGGCTTACTTGAGACCTAAACTTAAGGGGAAAAGGTACCAAGCCACCTATTCCTACCCATGTTGGTAATCTAACCTTTTCTCCTTTCCTTTTTTACTTTTTTTTAATAATAAACAGACAAGAAAATGTCACAATTTTAATGAGCTATTCTACTAACTCAATAATCTAGGAGATGGGTAGGTCATTTTATTGCCTCTGTACGGCTATATAACATGATAAAATAAGATGGATAATCATGATAATTACTCACTAAAGAGATATATGAGGATCAACTTCAAACTTCTCTGAAAGATAGCTAGTATGCTTGGAAGTCTTCACTCACAGGAAAATAAACTAAAAAAAAAACCTAAAAAACACAAAAAACTTCATACAAGCAAGCCTAACATAAACTCATATCATGCATTATTTATAAGAGAGAAAAAAAAAATTTCAAGAATAAAACACTACAGGAATTAAATGCAGGATGCACCCCCCGCACTAAATTCATGCATAGTCCCTAATGCATGCCAAAAGATAGAAATAATGAAAATAAAAACAAAATTAAATGGGTACTTCCCTAAAAACGTTGGGTTGCCTCCCAACCAGCGCCTTTGTTTATAGTCGTTGGCTCGACTTCATGAAGCTCCGGGATCCTCTAGTTGGATCTCTCTAGTAAATCATCATTAATCTGGTAAGGAACTTTTTGAAACTCAGCATGATCAAGACTCTTAGTAAGCACAGTCAAAAATTCATCCTCATTGGATAAGTCATAAATATCTTGGGGCAATTCAGCAATAACATCAAGTGCATACACGTAACTCACATCAGCAGGGAATCTCATGGTATCAAAAATATTAAATTTAATCACTTTACTATCAATTTCCATGGTTAATGTTCGTTCATGCACGTCAATTTTAGTCCTAGCTGTTTTCAAAAATGGCCTGCCAAGCAAGATGGGAATATCATGAAATGCATCACCCATGTTCATCATATAAAAATCAGCAGGAAACACAAGTTCATTCACTTGGACTAAGACGTCCTCTAACACTCCATCTGGGTAAATACTACTTCTATCAGCTAACTGAAGCACTATGCCAGTTTTCTTTAACTCTCCTAAGTTCAGTTTGTCATAAACAGACCTTGGCAAAACATTAATGGAGGCACCCAAGTTAGGCATAGCCTTGTCAAAGTAAAGATTGCCTATCTTACAAGGAATAGAAAACACACCTGGGTCTTTGCACTTAGGAGGAGGTTTCCTTTGAAAAACTACAGACACATTTTCCCCCACAGTTACCTTTTCATTCCCTACTAACTTTCTTTTAGTAGTACATAATTCTTTCAAGAACTTAGCATAATAAGACACCTGTTTAATGGCATCAAGGAGAGGTATGTTGATCTGTACCTTCTTTAATGTCTCTAAGATCTCTTGGTTGGCCTCATTCACCTTAGAAGTAGGGCTTCCAAATCTACTAGGAAAGGGTGGAATTGGCTTATAAGGTTCTCTTTTCTTCTCTCCTATTTCCTTAGTAGTTTGATTAAAATCTGTGTCTAACTCTGGTTCAGCCCCTTTTACCTCTAACTCAGGTTCTAACTTGCTACTCTACCTAGGCTCTTTTAACTCTTTCCCACTCCTAAGTATTATGGCACTAACATTCTCCTTAAGGTTAGGGTAAGGCTGGGATGGTAACCTATTTTGCATTTGAGCCTGCAAGTTGCTAACTATGATATCAGTTGTCGTCTGTTTCTCTTGAAGCCGCTTAAGAGTTGTCTCCAAAATTTGGAACCTATCATCCATCTTCTTAAGGACTTGTTCTAGGAGAAATTTAGTCCTATCTTGATTAGAAGATTGACAAGATGTTTGGTCAAAACCAGGTGGATTGGCTTGAGGGCCATACCTAAGGTTAGGGTGGTCTCTCCATCGTTCATTATAAGTGTTAGAATAGAGATCAAACCTCCTTTGACCTTGGTTAGAATAGACAGCATTAACATTACTCTCTTGAAGTGTAGGACATGCATCATAGGATGCCCCTCTTGACAACAAATGCCACATATGACTGGTTTTTGCACTCCCTTGGTAACAATCTTACTCAACATAGCAGTAATGTAAGATAACTGACTCTCCACAGATGAACTAGAATTGATCTCATTAACCATTTTAACTTGTGAGTCCCTAGCACCAAACTGATGAGTATTCTGGGCCATTACATTAAATAAATTTCTAGCATCAGCTGGAGTTTTATTAACTAGAGCCCCCGCACTAGCAGCATCAACCGTATTACGATCCATGGGAAGCAAACCCTCATAAAAATATTGAATCAACAACTGTTCAGTTATTTTATGTTGGGGACAACTAGCACACAATTTATTAAATCTTTCCCAATACTCACAAAAGGTTTCCCCATTCATTTCTTTGATTCCACATATATCCTTCCTAATAGATCCAATTCGGGATCCTTTAAAAAATTTCTCTAAGAATGATTTATGCAATGCACTCCATGTAGAAAAAGATCCAGCAAGCATGTAATACAACCAATCTTTAGCTTTACCAAGCAGAGAAAAAAGAAAAGCTCTCAATCTAATTTGGTCTTCAAGAATCCCGTCAGGTACCATAATAGAGCAAGTAATAAGGAATTCACTAATATGACGTTATATGGGTCCTCTCTGGCTAATCCATGAAACTTAGGTAACAGATTGATGAATACAGAGTTCAGTTTTAGGGGTTTATCTAGTATAGCATAAGCAATGGACATGGGTTGGGTTTCTAAGTTAGGGGCAGCAAGTTCTCGAACAATGGACATTCTTACCTCTTTAAGCTTAAGACTTACTAGCAATATGCAAAAATCAAAATAAAAACAAAACAATAAAAGTAGTAAAATTAAATAGAAGTAAACTAGCAATTTAATTTTCTTTCCCGGGCAACAGCGCCAAAATTTGTAAAGCTTGTCGAGAGCTACAAATTTAACTACTACTTCGATTATCAAACACTTTTTATAGCATAGGAAAGTAGGGATCGATCCACGAGGAAAGATTGTTTTAAAAAGGCTAGCCTAATCCTAAATGATTTTACTAATCCAATTTATTAAATCTAAACTTAATAATTCTAAAATAATTAAAATCTAATGAATACAAATATGGAAAAACACCCAATGATGCTCCTAAATATTTTGGATTATATTCTGGAAATAAAATAGTAAAAAGCTTTCCTAAATAATCTAGAAAAATAAAATCAGAATAGTAACTGAAATTCTAATTAAAAATCAAAACCGCAAATAATAATCAGAAAATACATATTAAAAATGTCAAACAGTAACCTAAAATATTATTCTTCAGGTACCAAAGCTTATAAATCCTCCATTTTATCCAAATAATTTCAGAAAAAGCAAATCAGAAAATTACTACAGAATATCAATGCAGAATATTAAATCTGAAATTAGAAATAAAATAACCTGTATAAATATAAATACGAAAATAATCAAGGAAATTAGGGTAATTCTAAGATACAATTTTATGGACTTAACAATACCTAATAATCGTGAATTAACAATTAAAATCGAAAATTTCAGAATTAAAAATATAAAAACCTGCACATATTAATTTCGCAAAATAATTCTGAACAATTATCAAATAATTTCCCAAAATTATTAAATTAAATATGGGCAGACTAGGACACTATATAAACTTTGATAACTAACAAAAATCGGAAAAGAACAAAAATAACAATTTTTAGTCTAATTTCTAACAAACCGGTAATTAAATACTAAAACTGAATATAAATCAATCTAAAATTAGAACCACTCTAAAAATCAAAATCTAAACTATCTAAAATTACCTAGACACTCCAAAAATCCTATAATTTTGGGGGGGGGGGGTCGATTGAAATTATATTGAAGCTAATAAAAATAAAACAAAAATTAACAAACTAATCAAATTAACTCTAAGCAACAAATAATGATTAAAAGTTGTCAAATTTATGAACAGTACTTAGTATAATCTCAATCCACCATGGAAATTAATATTTATCATTAACACACAAGTTAATTTCATTTATGAATTAAACTGTAGAAGACATCCACTAACGGTTCTTTCCCGTTTTTCCTTAGATTCTAGTTTAATTAGGTCCAACCCTAATATAAACCCTACTAGTTTTAATAACCCTTACACCAGTGCAAAAATTTAATCAAACTAGAGCATTAAGTATTAGAAAAACATCATCTAACGCTTTGTAATCAATTTACCAACAAATCGATTTAACAAATATCTGTAATGACTACCTAATTAAAAGAGATGGGTTTGAACCATCCATGATTAGTTAGGGTGATACTAACGCTTAAAAGACAATAACTTTTACGTATTAAAGCCTTTTAAACTGTCATATGAATTCGCATTAAACTAACTAGCATGCATTCTAATTAATATAACACGAATATCTTGAACGATAAATACTAATCGCTACAGAATCATGAATAAAAATATAACTAGACAATAAAGCATACAACTTATTTCAAAATGGTTAATTTAGCATGGTTTCAAGTAGATTATACTAGGCACAAAGAAATTACTCACTCATATTAAAAATAAAATCACAAGTTTAACCTAAATAAATCATGTTCAATAATTAACTAAACAAGATAAAATAATCTAAAATAAAATAAAGTTATCAAAAATAAAGAAAAAGGAACACTACACTTTGGCTTGGGGGGATGGCGTGGCAGTGATTTTTTTTATGGTTGCCGTGAGTTGATTGGGGTTAGGCCGTGGGTTTCAGATTGAAGATGATGATGGTTTGTGATGATGTTGACGAGGGAGGAGGGTGTGATACGGTGAGGGGGGAGGGCGTGATTGAAAGTGATGAGGAGAAGGAGATTGGTGTGGCGTGAGGATGGGAGGATAGAGCAGTCGTGGGTTGTGAAGGAGAAGAGGGCAGCCGTATGTGTGTCATGAGGATGAGGGTGATTTGGGTGGCAGCGTGGTAGATTGTGTGCGTGGAGATTAGGCAGCCATGAGGAATGATGGGAGATTGATGGAGGATGCTGTAGATTAGGCGTGGAGGGGATTTAAGAAGGGGTGAGCGGATTGATTATGCTAGGGATAGGTGTGATATGGGCCTAGGCTTAGTGACTACGGTTTTTTTCTTACTTTCTTCCTTATACTTCTTCTCTCCCACGACTTCTATCTCTGTTCCAACTCTTGCAATCCTAGCCCAGACAATATCTTCACAATTATCATTTTTGGTCCGTCTTCTGCCCAAGCATGTAAAACCCGAGCCTCAACGACTCGTCTTCTCCTCTTTATTAAAACATATCCTAACCTGAAAAATATATGAAAATAACGTAAATTAGATGCAATAATGTGTAAAATATAATCAAAATAATTAATAAAACGATGCA
Organism: Selenicereus undatus; assembly: GCA_017589665.1. Lineage (NCBI taxonomy): Eukaryota > Viridiplantae > Streptophyta > Magnoliopsida > Caryophyllales > Cactaceae > Selenicereus > Selenicereus undatus. The sequence continues at coordinate 55,460,713 of JACYFF010031959.1, read as the reverse complement.
TGATTAATGGCGTAACAATACCGTACCTTAACAAATAGAGGAAGGCAAACAAACTAGAGCATTAAGTATTAGAAAAACATCATCTAACGCTTTGTAACCAATTTACCAACAAATCGATTTAACAAAGATTTGTAATGACTACCTAATTAAAAGAAAAGGGTTTGAACCATTCATGATTAGTTAGGGTGATACTAATGCTTAAAAAACAATAACTTTTACGTATTAAAGCCTTTTAAACTGTCATATGAATTCGCATTAAACTAACTAGCATGCATTATAATTAATATAACACGAATATCTTGAACGATAAATACTCATCGCTACAGAATCATGAATAAAAATGAATCAGACAATAAAGCATAAAACTTATTTCAAAATAGTTAATTTAGCATGGTTTCAAGTAGATTATACTAGGCACAAAGAAATTACTCACTCATATTAAAAATAAAATCACAAGTTTCACCCAAATAAATCATGTTCAATAATTAACTAAACAAGATAAAATAATCTAAAATAAAATAAATTAATCAAAATTAAAGAAAAAGGAACACTACAGTTTGGCTTGAGGGGGGTGGCATGCCTGTGATTTTTTTTATGGCTGCTGTGAGTTGATTGGGGTTAGGCCGTGGGTTTCAGATTGGAGATGATGATGGTTTGTGATGACGCTCATGGGGGAGGAAGGTGTGATACGGTGAGGGGGGAGGGCGTGATTGAAAGTGATGAGGAGAAGGAGATTGGTGTGGCGTGAGGATGAGAGGATAGAGCAGTTGTGGGTTGTGAAGGAGAAGAGGGCAGCCGTGTGTGTGTGATGAGGATGAGGGTGATTTGGGTGGCTGGGTGGTAGATTGTGTGCGTCGAGATTAGGCAGCCATGAGGAATGATGGGAGATTGATGGAGGATGCTGTAGATTTGGCGTGGAGGGGATTTAAGAAGGGGTGAGGAGATTGATTATGCTAGGGTTAGGTGTGATATGGGCCTAGGCTTAGTGACTACGGTTTTTTTCTTCCTTTCTTCCTTATACTTCTTCTCTCCTAGGACTTTTAACTCTGTTCCAACTCTTGCAATCCTAGCCCAGACAATATCTTCACAATTATCATTTTTGGTCCGTCTTCTGCCCAAGCATGTAAAACCCGAGCCTCAACGACTCGTCTTCTCCTCTTTATTAAAAGATGTCATGACCTGAAAAATATAAGAAAATAACGTAAATTAGATGCAATAATGTGTAAAATATAATCATAGTAATTAATAAAACGATGCATGATTAATGGCGTAACAATACCGTACCTTAACAAATAGAGGTAGGCAAACAATATCTCTTCCCAGATGCATGAACTACCTGCATGCAAACATGACATATGAAAAAAACCCACAACCAAAACCACTCTATTGTGACTGAGTGACAACCATGAGGCTAACTCTCGACGATCTAAGATCTTAATCCTGTCCCACCTTAGTCTCCTATCCTGAGCCATGTCCTCCGTTAACCCTACAACTTTCAAGTCCTCTCTAATCACCTCATCCAAACTCTTCTTTGGTCATCCCTTCCCTCTTTTACCTTTAGGGACTTTAATTCTCTCATATATGCTCACTGGAGTGTCCACACTCCTTATTTTCACATCGTCAAACCATCTGAGTCTTATTTCTCTCAGCTTATCTTCGATGGGAACCACTTTAACTATGTCTTTGATCACTCCATTACTAATTCTATCAATTTTGGTATAACCACACATCCATCTAATCATCCTCATCTCTGCTACCATTAACATTTGAACTTGAGCCATCTTTATAGGCCAACGCTCTGATCCATATAACACATGCAGGTCTAACTACCATACGATAAACTTTGCCTTTTAATCCTACAGGCATTCTCTTATCACATAGCACACTTGAAGCATACTTCTATTTTTCCAACCCACTTTTATGCGATGGCTAATATCTACGAATAACATACACCAATGTAACTCATCTTGAATCCCTTTTGTAAATTCATCCATAACTAGAGTGAAAAGAAAAGTGCTTAAAGCGGAACCCTAACGCATGCCCATACCAACGTAGACGTCCAATAAGTCACCTTTGTAAATTCATCTACGAATAACATGTCTTACCTCTCTCACACATATCCTTAATAAGTCGAATATACATCGATGACACTCCTTTCTTTTTCAAGCATCTCCATAACACCTCACATGGAATTCTATTATATGCTTTTTCTAGGTCAATGAACAACATATGAAGATCTACCTTTCTACCTCTGTACAATCCCATGAGCCTTCTAAGGAGGTAAATCACCTATGTGGTCGACCTGCCAAGCATAAAACCAAATTGGTTCTCTGTTATCAAGATATTCTTCCACAACCTTTTCTCAATCACCCTCTCCCACAACTTCATTGTGTGACTCAGCAACTTTGTACCCCTATAATTATTACAATCCTGAATATCACCTTTCCTCTTGTACAATGGGATGATTGTACTAAACCTCCATTCTCTTGGCATCTTAGCTGTCCTAAAAATAACATTGAAAAGCTCCGCTAGCCACTTCAATCCCTCTTCATCCACACACTTCCACACTTCCACCGATATCTGATCTGCTCCCTTTACCTTCCCATTTGTCATCTTCCTTAAGGACTCTTTAATTGCGTCCTTGCTGATAGGTTCACAAAAATGAGGATCAAGTTTACTCTCACTACTCTCTCTTTTCCTACTTCGAAAATCTTCCATCATTTCACCATTTAGGAGTTTGGAAAAGTGCATCTACCATCACTGCTTGATTCCTGCATCCTCAAATAGCACGCTACCATTTTCCTCTTTGATGCACCTCATGACCCCCAAATCTCTTGTTCTTCTTTCCCTAGCCCTCGCTAGTTTAGAGACTTCCTTCTCACTTCTATGGTGTCCAGTTTTTGATATAACCTATCATAAGCCATGCTCTTTGCTACAGTAACAGCTTTCTTGCTACCTTTTTTGCTGCTTTATATCTAACTCAAATAATATCTTTCTCTTCATCCGTTATGCTGTTTGTGAAAGCAGCGTATGCTTCCTTTTTCTCCTTAACTTTCTCTTTTATGTCCTCGTTCCACCACTAGGCTCCCTTCATTTTGTTGCCTCCTCTTCTAGATGTACCAAGGATTTCCTTAGCCGACCTTCGAATACATTTTGTCATTGCCTCTGTTGATTTATTATATTTAAGTTTTGATGATAACAAATCCAAGTGTAAAAATTTTTCCAAGTAATGTTGCTCCAAACACGATCTCCGAACAGGCCTAACTGATGTTTGTAATCTTTATTGTATTAACTGGTTTGCTACATGTGAGAACAAGTCCTTAAAACAGGTTTCACATGGTGATTCTATATTAAGTCAAGGATTCCATCTCGACAGTTGATTGTAAGGCATGTTCCTGAACTCTAGCAATGCA
>JACYFF010031959.1:55350617-55457290 GCA_017589665.1 Selenicereus undatus | reverse complement strand
ATCTCGACAGTTGATTGTAAGGCATGTTCCTGAACTCTAGCAATGCAAAGAACAACCCCAGCAAACAAGGTGGCCTTGGTGTTCACAGCAGCTCTACAAATCTTGGACAAGATGACTGATTCAAAACAAGAAGTCTTGGGTATATAGGTTTTGTTTATTTAGACTCTTGTTAATATGCCAATATTGAAAATGCTTTTTAAACACCTCTTGAATCGGTATTTGCACTAAGTACTTCAGAACACCAGTTGCGAACAACCCTGCAAACAGGGTGCCTAGGGTGTTTCTGAACTGAAGTGGCCATACCCGGTTATCTTTGAAAATTCATTTCGGTTGGCCAAGATCTCCAGAATACTTTCCTTAAACTCCAAGATTGCTATTTTTCTGGAAAGGATATCTGTTGAAAATATTATGGGAGATTTGCGAAAATAGGTTCTTGGAAATTTGCCAAAACTAAAAGATTTCCTTTGCCCATATTTTCGGATAACATAAAAATTCCAAGGCTAAGGATTTCTGGTTGCTTTTTGAATCCTCTTCACGGCTATGGGAAGATAATAAGGGTTATCTCTCAAGATAACAAATCCCTTATACATTGGGAAAAACTTGTCACTAGCCGTTGGGGAGTATTTTTCTTGAAAAATCATTTTCCATACTTAGCTGATTCTCTTGATTTGACCATTGGAATTTTCTTGTTTAAATATAGCATTTTACTTCCGTTGAATGACACATACACACGAGAGAATAGCAAGAAAAGAAAGCAAGAGAATATCTAGAAACACAACACACGCAAAAAGTAAAATTCAAAAAGTGGTTTTTCTAGTGGAAAGAATTTTTTGAGCTACACTTGAGAAAAGAAAAACCGATACAAGTTGTGTTTAAACCAAGCTTTCAATATATTGGCATACTAGGACTTCATTGTACCTTACATCTGCTTAAGATAGAAGCACCCAGTAAGGTGTTTTGTAACCCTGATCTTGAATCAGAAAAGTGAGTGAGTGGTCCTCGGTCGTGTGGACTTTGGACGTGTCCAATTTGGTGAGATTTGGACGTGGTGATCTACCTTAGAGAAGGAGGTTACGTGGTTGCAAGTTGTAACAAGGTGTGTTACATTTGTAACGAGTTAAGCCCGGTTTAATGAAGTGGTTAAATGCTACACGAGCTAGGTCGTGGTTTTTCACACCTCAGTTGGGCTAGAGGTGTTTTCCACGTAAAAATTATGTGTGCTTTTTTTTCCGCATTTATCTTGGTGATTTTCGCACTTGCAATATTTGAGAACACCCTCTGTAAACAAGTCACAAGGGTGTTTGTTATTTACAGCACGAAAATCAGACACCACAATTCACCCCCCTCTTGTGGTAGAATACTCACGATCTTAACAGCCTCCCACATTGTATCTGCATCCTCTACCTTCTTCCAAACTCCTTCTTCAGAGATCCTCTCTGCTAACTTCATTGCGTCCTCCGTAATAAGATTCCACCACTTAACTCTAGGCTCCCCAACTGTCCTCCTCATCCATTTTGAACATTTGAGCTCCACATCCAACACTAGCAATCTATGTTGAGTTCCTAAATACTCACTTGGTATTACCTTAAAATCCTTACATAACCTTCTACTATCTGCCCTAATAAGGAAGTAATCAATTTGAGTCTTTATGGGACCACTCCTAAAGGTCAACAAGTGGTCCTCCTTCTTCTTAAAAAAGGAGTTAGCCACCAACAAATCATAGGCGACCGCAAAGTCCAGGACGGAAACCCTTCCATTGTTTCTCTCCCCATAACCAAAACCTCCATGAGCCGTATCATACCCATCTGCTTCGACACCAATATGGCCAGGAAAGTCACCTCTTACGAAAAGTTTCTCGCTTTGACGAACGTCCTGAATGACCATATCCAAATCCTCCCAAAATTGCTTCTTAATATCGTTCGGCAAACCTATTTGAGGTGCATAAACACTAACCATATTAAGGTTTTCCAAACTCACTACTACCTTAATGTCGATAATTCGATCACTTTTACGCCTCACTTCAACACCAAAGTCGACCAACTCCTTATCAACCAAAATACCAACTCCGTTTCTCACCTTGCTTAAACCCGAATACCATAACTTATACCCATCAACTTCTCTAGCGTTAGCCCCCACCCACTTAGTCTCTTGCACACATGATATGCTGATCCTACGTCTATGCAAAGACTTGGCTAATTCTATTGACTTACGAATAAGTGACCCAATATTCCAAGACGCTAGGCACACCTTCTGAAACCCTACACCCCTCCCACACCCCTTCTGAAACCCCATCATCATCAATATCCCCAAAATCAATAAAATTTGCATGATAACATTTATTTTGATTATGAAAACATAAATAATAACTAAAACAAACAGCATAGCAAAAAATACATTAAGATAGAGTTAGAGTTTTTCCTCACTTTAAGCTTGGATACTAGAGGATGGAGGTGGTGTTTGACGTTTGATGGAGACCTCTCCATCCCCTTTGATTAGAAAGAATCAAATCAATTAGATTATGTTAATATGCTGGCTGAAGGGTGATTAAATCATCCAAGTTTTGTTTTAGTTGTTTCATTGCAGGACAAAAGGGAAGAATCCAGCACTGACCCTCTTTTGCAAGCACAATCCGACCAGTATCAAAATGGTTTATGCCTGATGTTTTTGCATGGATTTCAATTTTAAGATGTCATCTTTCCAAAAAGACAAGTTGCATCCAATTTGGAGTTCATTTGGTCGTTCAAATCAGCCATTTACCAAGATGTGTCAAAACTGTCCAGCAAACTAGAAACAACCCGGTTTTGTTTAAATCATAACTTAAGCTATACTAATGCTTAAGTCACGAATTTATACATTTTTGGAGTCCTCAAGATGTTTAATTTCAAGTCCAAGCATAAAATTCCAATTATGCACACAAGAGGATGAAGAAACAAGGAGTTTTCCAAAACTGGTCAGATTAGGCTCTAATCTGCGCGATTTTAAGTTTGAGTTTATTTAACCCATTTAAACTCACCCTAACCTTGATTTCTTGGTTGGGGGGAATTATAGACATCCTAAAGTTACCCCCCATGTTTAAAATCACAATTGTACTCACTTTAGCTATGCTTAATCAATGTCCTAAAACCGGCCAGAAACTGTTGCTAAACCCGGTTTAGTACAAGCTGAAGTATTTTAAGCTCTCAGCCATTTTCCTCCACTTGCAAGCTGATAGGCATGTCCCCCTATGCTTGGCACACACTTCTAGGCCTTCACTTGATTGGTTGTATGGCCAAAAGATGGTCCAATGAGAGCTTGATTGGTGTCCATGAGTTGCTCGCTTCTCATTGGCTAGCTGTAAAGTGGTTTTCTACTTTTGGGCTGACCAATGAGGTGAGAGTGAAGAAATCTCAGCATGTATTAAGGCTAGGCATAGTGTGTAATGATGTATTAATAGCTTAGACATAGTTTAGATTTGTATTTCAATGTATTAGATTAAGTTTAGTTAACTTGTAATCTAGTTTAGTACAAATCAGGTTGTAATAGCTTGTAATTAGTGTTAATACCTCTCTTAAGCATGAAGAAAGGTAGTAAGGTGTTTATTTTGCTAGCTAGAAAGGTCATGGCTGCCTATTTAAGGTACCACACAGCCATAGCAAATGAACCAACCCTTATTTTGAATGATAAAAATCAGTTTGAGAGCTTTGTGCTTTCTCTCTTCAAACTCTTGCTTGCTTATCCTTAATTAGGAAAATTAAGGTGGTGTTCAAGTGAGTCTTAACAAGGATTAAGTGGTGTTTCTGTATCTTAATCTTAGTTAAGGGCCCTAGACTTGGATTTGGTGGTGTTTCTGTATCCAAATCTCAAGTTTAGTTCTATCCATTTGATGCTATACTCAAGGTGTTTCAAAGAGGATTAAAGTGGATTAGCTAGCTTTAATTTGAAGTTAGTGATTCTTACTTTGATTCATCTTTCCATTTCACACATCCATAACCATTCCCACATACATGTCCATGCTAAATCCAAGCTAAAGCTACCCCCTTTGGTTTAGCTTTCACACCCAAACACATAAACACCTCAAACCGGGCACCATGAAGCATGCTTGGCGAAGTGGGCAGCAAAGTGGCACGGTCTGCCCGTGCCATGAAGCACGACCGCGCCACCCCTAAGGTCGTGTGATATTGCCTTTTTTTTTGTTGTGTTCTTGGCTTGGTTGGTTTGGGTCCATTCGTCCCTTGTGTTATACATCACCTCACGTCAAAGAACCTTTGTTTCTCCACTTAGAATCACTTGATTCTAAGCCTCCATTCGCCCTCCACATACTTGATGCCTCACAACCATCATTTAATGTGTTCATTTTCACTTGTTCCCTCTTGCTGTTATCTTCCCTTGGTTGCTAAGTTAGTTGTATTCTAGTGAACCCTAGCTTGGTCATCGGCAGATCCATCAACGTTGGAGGAGAGAGTACGAAGATGAAGCCTAGACTTTTCTTGGTGGAAAATGACTTGGATGTTTATCTGTGATACTTGGCTAATATTTAAGTCTCCAAAAAGATCTTTTTGCTAATTAAACATAGGCATAAATGATAGGAATTAACTTAATTTAATTGCACCAAAATTTTCGGGCCAAAATTTGATCCCAATGGAATTGGGCCATAATTTGGACCCAATTAATTGGCCCAAAATGAATGAATTCAGGGCCATGTTTTTGTGTTGCTAAAACTTAAAATTTTGTGACGTTATGAAAAATAAATTAACGCTCAATCATAATTGTCGAGGCCTACTATCAACCGAATTTTCTTTATTCATTCATTCATTCATTTTATGAAAATGAGTGAATAAGGGAATTCAGATTATTATGTGTACAAGAGAAAAATAGCTGGCATTATTATTACTGATTGGCAAAATTCCATATTGGGTTAAAAAAAAAGGAAGGTTTCAATTTTATGACAAAAAAATCATTCTTACCTGTTATTTCACATGGAGAAAAAGATGAAAACAGGGGGTCCGTTGAATTTCAAGTATTCCGTTTTAGCAATAAGGTAAAAAGACTTACTTCACATTTGAAATTGCACAAAGAAAACTATTCATCTCAGAGAGGTATACGAAAAATTCTAGGAAAACGGCAACGACTACTGGCTTATTTGTTTTAAAAAGATAAAGTACGTTATAAAGAATTAATCAGTCAATTGAAAATTTCAAAAGCTAAAATAAATGGATTCTGGAATTTTATAATAATTAAAACCTGAAGTGGAAAGTAGGACTCAAAATCGTAATTTTCTAAATAAATAAATTAGGTGTATTTGAATTAACAAACATGGTTTGGTTAAATAAATAACCATGAAAATAACGATGATTTAAACAAATATGGGTTAGGGTCGGGATATTACAACCTTGCCGCCCTAAAGAGCTTCGTTCTCGAAACTTATGAGTTTTGTGAAAATATGCGCTGATATCACAAATAAATGTGGATATTTGGCTTTCATCTCTTTTTGGGTTTCCCCAAGTGGCTTTTGAAGAGGTATGATTGCCCAAAGTACTTTCTGCCTCAGCTGAAAGTGTGATTGTCTCGTACTTTTGTCGACATAACTCTTTTGTCGGGCTTGTCTCACCATAACATGTCCTTGAATTTCTTTCGTAATACTTGCTTGTCTATTCTTATACCCAATACTTCTTGTGGCTCGCTCCAATATGACTCGACATTGCTTAGGATTATACTCTTATTAAAATGTCCTCGTTTAGTGTTCTCAAGGCATCACCTACTCTCCCCTCATCGAACTAATCAAAGGTTTGCTTCAATTCCACATTGGACAATAAAATGAATATCGCCAGGAATGAAAATAAGGGAATTGGTAGTCAAGCGAGTCATTAAGTCTAAAAGAAATAAACAATGAGATTAGACAAGATTGATAAAAGGGGGATTATCATGAGGTGGTTGAAATAAAATGACCAAAATGTTGAAATATAATGCCAATTGAATCATGGTTTATAAACATGGATCATAAAGGATCCAATATGTAGTCAGCCAAGGGGAAAGATGGGTCGATTACACTTAGGTTTAGCAAAAGCAAGATGGCAAGATGGCAAGATGGTAACTTTCTGGCCTCAATTATCAGGTTAAGTACACTAGATAGATGGAAAAAGCAATGAGCGATAAGTAGACAGATAGATTGGATAAGTAAAATGCAATACATATGTAAATAGATTGGATAAGTTACATTGGGAACGTGCCTTTGCTTGGATAAAGTCAATTTGAGCACAGCACAAGATGGAATGGAGAATGTTGTAGTTTATTGATGAGGATGTAAAATAGAAGTTTGAGAATTGAATTTAAAAGCAAGGAGAATAATTATATTTTGAATTCAGAGCAAGTTATATGAGTGTATCATTATGAACAAATGAAATATCGGGTATAGGGACATTAAAGAATATTGGATAAAATCAAATTGGAAAGATGAAAGAAGCAGACAATTGTAGGAACTATTATAAAAGAGCATTCTTAAAAACGATAAGATGTCATTGGCATGTTTAGATAACAATTGAAGCCATTTAAACAAATGACCTAGATAAAGAGATGTTATACACCAAGTGAGTGTTAATACAAAATGAATAATGCCCCTAAACAATCCAAGGTGACTAGGGTCGAAGTAAATCAATGACTAGAAGTAAAGGGAGCATTGCTGGTGTAAGGTCTTAGTGACAAGAGCAGCCTCTTTCTATCCTTGGCAACTAAATCTTACTCATACCACCCATATAGTGCCAAGTAGTACACTGCAAGCTACTGAATTACTGTCGTAGGATTCTCTGCAGTAATTTCATCTCATACTGATTCAACCCAAAGATAGACCAAGTTGCAAATGGCATTCCCGCAATAGGTTTTAAACATCACTGTACTCAATATCATGTATGTTCATACACCTCAATGAAACTCTCAAATTTTGGAGCAAAACGAAGAGAGTTCTGCCAAAATATTGGATAAAACCTAAGCTTAAAACCTTACAACATGTACTTATCGTGAAAAATCACACTTCAATAGCTCAATGGCCACACGCTGGAGTTCATAACTCAACGAGCCACACACCCGAAGTGCACAATTGCAAAAATTTAAACAAATGAGAGAAATGAAACATACAATACAACTCCCAGATAAATGAGAGCATGCCTCACTAACAGGTCACCCAAATGGTTCCACACCCACTTTGCTAATGCTCGAATCTCAAGATATTATCAAATGATTGAGTCATCCAAATGGAAATGGTTCCTCCATATATGCCCATACATATGAACTTATAGTTAATAATTCATTTAATTGGTCCAACATAACTCATACACACCTTGATAGCTAACTCATAAATACTTGATAGCTCCTTAAAACCTTAGCTCTGATACCAAATTAGTAACGCCCCAAAAATGCTAATGACATGAATTATGAAAAATTATAGCAAAAGACTTAATGATGGAAGGCGCTACCGTCGTCCTGATAAGGATAAGGCTCACTGAAACCATTTAATCTTGTAAATCATGTAAACAATCACAATATCTATTAAACTGAAACACTCCAAGACCAAAGTCAATAATAGTTCAACTTCAATACAATCGACTTAATCATATCATGTGCTAACTCGCACTCCACACTACACAAGTATATTGAATATAGACCCAACTTGACCCTGAGGTCGATTCCAACATTCATGCTATGTTGAATCCACTATGAGCATCTGATGACTTCTAAAAGGGCTTGTTAGATGGAGAAACATGTGATACTTCACCACCTAAAATGGAGAACATGAAAACAATTTGAAAATGTGAGCTAAAACTCAGTAAATGCATTCCTGTGTTGTAAAATGAGCGTAGAAACACCGTTGATGGGTACCTGTCTTTGCAATTCATTTTGTCCGCAATAACAATCAAAATGAAAGTAATGTGAAACTGAATTGGTCATTATTACCTGGATGTGAACCCCTTGCAATGGTATGGTCTATACATAGGTGTGCACCTGCCAATTTGATGAAGAGTTGGCCTGAAGCCGCACGGGTAAATGATGGGTTGATGCGCTATAGATGATAACTGACGGGGTCACATGTTAAATGGAAAATCGCTATATAAACTGATTCATTGATAAGCTCATTAAGAGTTATAACTTGATAAACATGCTCAGCTTTATGAAGATACAGGCAACGAACGTACCTTGAGTCTTTAAAAAAAATGTCATCTGACTTAATAAATATGTTCTAAATTGGTAACACTTATGCATAATGGGGAACCATAACTAGGCCTCAACTCTGTTTCATAAATGTCGTTGTAGGTATGTGGAGTTAGTAAATGATCGTTACTCACATAATTGAGTAAGTAAAAGTATGTGTTACAGAAATTGAGTAATTTAATGGTATACATAACATAGGTATTTCAACATAACTTCAAAACTGAATTAATGAAATTAATTAAATCTGATATAAATTAAATGAAAGTAAAATAGAGCATAATGAGATAAATGAGATTACAAAGGAAAAGGCCTTGACGGTGACAAATGGGAGAGTGGTTTTGCTCTTTTCTTAAATAAGTTGTTGATACGGGTTTAAGGTTCGCTGATGTATAGCTTGGTTCTAGATAACAACGAGTACACTAGATTGGCATAATAAATACATTTGATACATTCTGAATTGAGTAAGTAATAGAGGTTTGAGGCTAAGAGAGAGATATCTTAGCTCAAAATAGTAAAAACTACAGTAACTTGGTCCGATAAATATGGTTTCTGAGTAAAAAATTCCCCCCACTTCCCATATTTCACTCACAAGTCCATTAAATACAGCTTTTCAGCCCAAATAGATTATTGATCCCAATGAAAGTTATTAAACTCCCCAAACTTGGTACATTCTATGCAATATCCATAAGTGATTCAAAACTCATAATTAAGCTCACAAATTGTATACTTGTCTTCTTCTTTCTCATTAATTAAGCTAAAAGCTCCATGATAGTCCATGAATATTCATTTCACCTTGAATGACCTAACTTGCCCCAAAATACACAAAATGAATGCATGATCAATCTTACTCAATCTTTATTATTGCTTTTTACGCAATTACTCAAAATGCTTCCAAAAATCACTAAACTCTTAATACTCAACAAAAATTCATGAAATCTTATAGGAAATTCAAAAATAATATGGATAATCTGCAGTAAAATTTTCAAAATTTGCCTCCAAGTATACTCTGCACAGCAATTTCAATAACAACTCAATTTGAACCGAAGCAGGTCAGTTCACTTCAAAAATTCATAACTTTCATCCTTGACCTCAAATGGAGACCTAAAATCCTAACATGGAAAGATTAAGAAGTCCCGAAAAACTCTCATTTGCGAGACAAAATGCGATTCCCATAATAGGGTTCCCAAAAAAATGGGTCTAGAGCACAAGTGTATCAATTTTGGTCTAACCTGCGCAGTTCACGTAAAACAATCATAACTTTGTCCACAGAACTCGGATTAAGGCGATTCAAAATTCATTTGAAAGCTAACACACTCACTTATCTACCACAAAAAAATCATAATTTTTTAATGGGCAGATCAGTACCAGTTTAATCTCAAACTCATCCTCGTTTTCTACCATTTTCAGCTCTCACTGTTTTTGCTTTCTTCTCTTTTTTTTCACATAAATCGTCACTTGAAATTATTTCAAATTATCAAAAAAATCATCATAATCATCAATAAGACTAAAGATTACAAAGTCATATACAAAACAATACAAATCCATCAATTGACTTACGCTACCTTGATCATGACAAAACCCTAACCTTAACATGCTTCAAGCTCAACCCCACCACGATCAATATCCCCAAAATCAATAAAATTTGCATGATAACATTTATTTTGATCATGAAAACAAAAGTCATAACTAAAACAATCACCATAACCAAAAATACATCAAGATAGAGTTAGAGTTTTTACTCACTTTGAGCTTGGATGCTAGAGGATGGAGGTGGTGTTTGATGTTGGAGGAGAGAGTAAGAAGATGAAGGCTAGACTTTTCTTGGTGGTAAATGACTTGGATGTTTATCTTTGATACTTGGCTAATATTTAAGCCTCCAAAATATCTTTTTACTAATTAAAGTTAGGCACAAATGACAGCAATTAACTTAATTCAATTGCACCAAAACGCTCACACCAAAATTTGAGCCCAATGGAATTCAGCCATAACTTGGGCCGAATGAATTATGCCAAAATAAATGAATTCGGGCCCAAGTTTTTACGTAGCTAAAACTTAAAATTTTATGACATTATGAAAAATAATTTAACGCTCAATCATAATTGTCGAGACCTACTATCGATTCACCTGGAATTTTACGATAATTAAAACCCGAAGTGGAAAACCCAAAATCGTAGTTTGCTAAATAAATAAATTAGGCGTATTTGAATTAATAAACATGATTTGGCTAAATAAATAACCATGAAAATAAATATGATTTAAATAAATTTGGGTTAGGGTCGGGATATTAACACAAGAATGAAAACTAACATACAAATCAAAATCAGCAAGAGCAAGGTTAGGGTTTATTCACTTTGATGCCTAAAAAAGAGGTAGGAGAAGTGGTTGATGAGGGTAGGGGTTTAGAGAGGGTGGTCGCTGAGCTAGGGGTGCTGGACTAGTGGTGGTGGCTGCTCTGGTGGAGGGCCTGGTGGTGGCTGCTAGCAAGGGGGGAATGGGGTCGTGCTTAAGAGAGAGAAAGGAGAGAGAGAGAGATGAGTGTGTTTGTGTTGCTTGGCTAGAAACGACCTCAAAGTTTACTTGGCTAGGCTTTATCTTCCCATAAAATAGCTTTTTGCTAATGCTAATTTGGCATAATGATGGCAATTAACAATGTGAAGGAAGTAGTAACTTGTTGGGCCTAAATTGGCCTTAAAAGGAATTTGGGCCCGGGAAGAAAATTAAAGTATATGCGATTAAATTTTCATAGCTCAAAATTAAATTTTTTCAAGGTTATAAAAAAGTTAATAATAATAATAATAATAATTTAATCTATTAAACTATAATTATTGAGGCTTACTGTCGATTTTTCTGAAATTTTACGATAACAAAAACCCAAATTGCAAATTGATGGCCCAAATAAAATATTTTTGATTATTATTCTTTTCACCGAGATGATTAAATATGATAAATAAAAATAACAAAATCATTACCATGAGATAATTAAATAAATAAACATGATTTAGGGTTAGCTTATTTCAAAGGTTGAATCAGAATGTTTAGCAACAAGAACTAGAAGATATGAATGGGCTAAAGGCATGGCTGCCACCTAAGCTAAGAAGGAATCCACCCTCTAAAATCATAAAGTCTACACCACTAGATTTAGAATAAAGGAATCCACTTAGTTTAGCAAATAAATTAGATTTGTTAAGTGAGATTTGAGAGAGATTCTTGTAATTAGCAATGAATCCAGGCAATTATGTTCAAATGTAGTGTACAACAACTAAAGGGAGGGCTTTTAAACAATCAACCCAAGCCTTTTCCCACCAAAGGAGTTGACTTCATGCTTAGGAAACCCTTAAATATGCTTAAGCAAAGCTGATCTTAAAATAAAAAATAAACTAGCTTACTACATTACATAAGTCATGCTAATCTACATTTAATTTACAATAAACACAAGCCTAATCATGATTGGCCACACTAAGAATCCCACTTGCACATGGGAAGAGAGAAAATGGCTACTAAGGTGACCTCCCTTTTTGACTGACCAGTTCACATGAAGTGAGTGTTCTCTCTCCTATGATTATAACCCAAGTTACCTTCAAAAGCTGCTAGCTCTTCATGATGTTGTCCCTGGTTGCCCATGGTGCCAAAGAACTAAGAAGGTAGGTGAACAAATCCCTAGGTGAAGCAGAAACCATTGCAAAGTCAAAATAGCTTGGTTTTGACCCAAATAGCCTAAATCAGTTCTATAGTTGCCCAAGTTAGTTTGTGAAGTTAAACTTAATTTACGCCTGGTTTGAAAACATGGGGGAATACATTAAGATGTTGAAATTCCGTTTAAATAATAAAATTATTCCTAAGTCATATTTGATATAGAGAAACAACCAATTCCTCAAAATGGGTTAGTGAAGAACCAAAACTATAGTAGTCAAGCTAGTGCAGCTGAATCACTATGTGGAGTTTGTCTTAGCCCAGATTTCTTTGCATGACATGGTGCATTAGGATGTTTTCTAACAAGGCAATTAAAAAGATTAACCCTAAATGTGGTTTAAAGTGGTGACACTACCAAAAACTCAAAATCAGGCATAAAGTCATCCAAGTTGAGTGAGTGATTATTTTGAAGCATTTTAACAGAATTCCCTTACCATAACCTAAACAAGACTTTACTCCTCAAAAGAATACCCCTTATGGAGTCCAACGTAGTAGCACCATCCTATAAGAAGAATTAGGAACACCACCAAAAACATTCTACAAAATGGTGCTCAAATCTTGGTTTGTTAAGGGAGAATTAGGATAGGATTAGAGTGTTTGTAACTTGATTACCTTCTCTCCCTTGGACATCAGTATCGTGCATACCTTGCCCTGCATAGGCTTTATTAGTACCTTGGTGTTGAGTTGGATCTTGGGAACCCTTTGTGGTGCTTTATTTTCCATCAATAGGGCAACTTCAAATCCCAATCTTTTAAACTTCTACTCACAAAACTCCTAAGCCGAGTAATGAGATTCCGATCAGTTACCTCTATTTAGCCATCAATTTGGGGATGGGTAGGCTATAATAAACAAGAGTTTAGTGCTTAATATCTTACACAAACTTTTACCAAACAAAAGTGGGAGAGAAGCTTGGAGTTATGACCAGAAACAATGGTCTTAGGCGCACCATAGGACCTAATGATCTCCCTAAAATAAATCTCAACAATGTAGCTTGCATCATTAGTTTTTTGGCGTGGAACAAAATGAATCATCGTAGAAAATCTATCTACAACCACCATGATTGCATCTCTCCCTCTTTGCACCCTACGAAGAGCCACAATAAAATCCATACTCACATCATACCAAGGCTTCAAAGGTATGGGCAGTGGCATGTAGAAACACTGGTGAAACTGAATTTTAGCTTTGTGGTAAAATGAACAACTTGAAATAACCTTGTGCACATCTCTTCCCACCTTAAGCCAATAACAATGCTTTTTGGGAATGTTAATTGTCTTATTGAGGCTCAAATGGTCAGTTAGAGCACTACCATGAGCCTCTCAGACCAACAACCCCCTCAAAGAGCTCTTGGGAACGCACAACTTCTTGTTCTTGTGAAGGTAGCCCTCTTGGATGCTGTAGGGGCTATCTTTTGGGATTTCCTTCTGTAAGGCCTAGAAATATGGATCCCCTTTGTAAAGCTCCTGGAATGAATGAATCTGAGGACTTTAGCTTCCAAAGTAGAAAGCAATGCATACCTCCTTGAAAGAGCATCCATAATGATATTATCCTTCCCACTTTTATATGTGCAAGTAATGTTGAATGACTAAAGAAACCCCACCCATTTGGCATGTTTTGGCTTCAACTTGACCATTGAGATACTTGAGTACTTGGTGATTATAATGCACGATAAAAGGCATCGACTTTAGGTAATGACCCGAATGAGTCAAAGCCCATATAATGGAGTAAAACGCCTTGTAATAGGTGTTATAGTTGGTTATGGAGCTATTGAGCTTCTCACTAAAATAGGTAATAGACCTCTTAGGTTAGACTAGGATAGTTGTAATCCCCACTCTATTTGTACCACTCTCTAGTTCAAACAAATCTTCAAAGTTTGGTAAGAGGATGAGAGCTTAGCATACTTTTTTCTTAACTTCTTCAAAGGCTCTATACGCAGCAGTGGTCTACTCAAATACTCTATTCTTTATAGACTAAGTGATGGGAGCCATGATTAAGCTAAATTTTTTGATAAACCTCCCACAAAAAAAATTCAAATCATGAAAATTTCTCACCTCAATGACTGTCTTAGATTGAGTCTACGAATGAAGAGCCTTAATTTTGCTTTGGTTGACCTGGATACCCTAGGCTAATACCACATATCCAAGGAAAAAAAGATGTGGCGTAAAAAACTCACACTTCTCTATCTTGGCATAAAGCTTTTGCTCGCTCAAAATCTGACAAACTTACCGTAATGCTCTTTGTACCTTCCCTCGGTTTGGTTGTAAACACAAATGTCATAAAAGTATACAACGACAAAGTGACGGCTCATAGGTTTAAGCACTTCATTTATCAATCTCATAAAAGTATCGAGACCATTAGATAATCCAAATGGCATGAAAAGCCATTCATATAACCCTTGCTTTGTTTTAAAGGTTGTTTTCTGCCATCTCCATTCCTTATTCTGATCTGATGGCATCCACTCCTCAAATCAATTCTAGAAAACACCTTAGCACTATGTGACTTATCAAGTATGTCATAACACCTCGGAATAGGATACCTATACTTTATTGTCATGTTGTTGATAGCATGGCTATCTGCACACATTCTCATGGATCCATCCTTCTTAGGGACCAATAAGGTAGGAAAAGAACAAGGACTCACGCTTTACCTAATATAGCCTCTATCAATAAAATCTTGAACCTATCTTTGAAGTCCTTCAGTCTCTATAGGATTACACTTGCAAGATGGCTTGTTAGGTAGTGAAGTTGTGTGTAGTAAGTAATTTAGGTGTTCAATTCCTCTAGTTGGAGAAAATCCCGGGGTTAAATCACTAGGAATGACATCCCCAACCTCTTATATAAGAGGCTGAGCTGGAAGATGCAAGGGTATCTCTTCGTCTCCTTTTTCTAACACAAGCAAGGCATAAACTATTTCACCGTTGCTTATGGAACTCTCAACCTATGTTTCATTAACAAATAAGGCTTTCTTCCTATGTTCCCTCCCTATTTATCCTAATACTTGGTTGAACTTTATTAGGAGGTAAAGGAGCCAAACTATAACTACAACTTCTAACATTAAAAGAGCAGATGTTGGTCTTTCCAGGATGAATGACACTTTTATCAAACTACCAAGGCCTACCAAGCAACATATGGTAAACATGCACAGGTAAAACATCACAAGGCACCTCATCTTTAAAATTACTAAAGGAGTAAGCAATTAGGGCATGTTTAGTCTTATATACTTCATTCCCCTTTTAAAGCCACTTAAGTGAATAAGGTCATGGATGTTAGATAGTAGTTAGTTTATGTTTATTAATCAAAGGGATGGAAACAACATTATTACAGCTGTCCCAATCAATAATTAAGCTACACACCTTGCCTTGGATGGTATACCGTGAGTGGAAGAAGCGTTCTATCTAGTTTTTCTACTAGGGTCTCTGGTATGCAAGATTCTTTTGAGTACAAGAATTTCTCCCACATCGAGAGCTAGCGTTGCAGCATGTTCCTCCATTTCTTTATCCTCCTCACTTATTTCCAAGAGAATTTGATTAATCTCTTTGATCTCTTTGAAGGTGAGTGCTCCTGTACTTGGGTAGTCAACTTAGAAATGACCATACCCTTGGCATTTGAAGCATCTCTTACGATCGAGCTATTTACGGAACTTTTTGATAATCTCCTTACCTTTATGCTTGCTTTTATCCTCCTTCGATGCAACTTTGGACTTAAGATCAACAAAGGATTTATTTTGTGTATTTGGCCCTGAATAAGAACTAGGGAAAGGCTTCTTGTTATTCGGGTGTTTCTTAATATTAATGGTCAGTTTGCACACATCGTCAAAGGTCCAATAAGGTTGCAACTAAATCTTTCCAGCAATGCTAGGATGAAGTCCTCTTAGCAACCTAGCCATAGGGTGCTCAAGTTGTTCTTCTGTGTGATGCGGGATCTTGTGGAAAACCCAAGAATGTTATGATATTCCTTAATGGAGGTGGGTTGTTAACCTACCCACTTGCTCCCTTAGCACCTTGGATCTTCAGAAACATCATTACAACTTCTTTTACAGCTTTGAATTGCAAGTTGTGTAACACCCCAAAATGCTAATGACATGATTTATGGAAAACTGCAGTGGAAGACTTAATGATAGAAGGCGCTACCACCATCCTGATAAAGATAAGGCTCATTGAAACCATTTGATCTTGCAACTCATGTTCAAATCGCAATATCTGTTAAACTGAAACATTCCAAGACCAAAGTCCATAATAGTTCAAGTTCAATACAATCGAATTAATCATACCATTTGCTAACTCCACTCACACTACACAAGTATATTGAGCATTGACCCAAGTTGACCCTGAGGTCGATCCCAACATTCATGATATGCTGAATCTACTGTGAGCATCTGATAACTTCGAAAAGGGCTTGCTAAAAGGAGAGACATGTGATACTTCATCACCTAAAATGGGAAACATGAAAACAATTCCAAAATGTGAGCAAAAAATCAGTACATACATTCCTGTATCGTAAAATGAGCATAGAAACACTATTGATGGGTACTTGTCTTTGCAATTCATTTAGTTAGCAATAAAAATGAAAATGAAAGTAATATGAAACTAAATTGCTGATTATTATCTGGATGTGAACCCCTTACAATTATATAATCTATATATAGTTGTACACTTGCCAATCCGATCAAGAGTTGGCCTGAAGCCGCGAGGATAAATGATGGGCTGACGCCCTATAGATGATAACTGACAGGGTCACAAGTTAAATGGCAAATCACTGTACAAATTGGTTCATTGATACACTCATTAAGAGTTGTAACTTGATGAACATGTTTTGCTTTTTGAAGGTATAGGCCATGGACGGACCTTGAGTCATTAAAAATGTCTTCCGACTTTATAAATATGTTTTGACTTGATAACAGTTATGCATAATAGGGAACGCTAACTAGGCATCGACTCTGTTTCACAAATGTCATTATAGGTATGTGTAGTCAGTAAATGATCCTTAATCGCATAATTGAGTAAGTAAAAGTATGTATAATAGAAATTGAGTAATTAAATGTTATACATAACTTGCATATTTTAATATAACTTCAAAACCGAATTAATAAAATTAATTAAATCTGATATAAAGTAAATGAAAGTAAAATAGTCCACAATGAGATAAATGGGATTACAAAGGAAAAGGCCTTAATGGTGACAAAATAAGGGAGTGGTTGTGGCCTTTTCTAAGATAGGTTACTGATACGGGTTTAAGGCTCGCTGATGTATAGCTTGGTTCAAGATAACAGCGAGCACACTAGACTGGTTTTACATTTGATACATTCTGAATTGAGTAAGTAATAAAGGTTTGATGCCAAGAGAGATATATCTTGGTTCAAAATAGCATAAATTGCAATGACATGGTCTGATAAATATAATTTCTAAATCACAACTCTCCCAACTTCTCATATTTCATTCATAAATCCATTAGATATAGAATTCCACCCGAAATGAATCATTCGAGTCAATAGAAGCTATTAAGCTCACTAAATTTGGTATTTTGTTTGTAAAATCCATAAGTGATTCAAAGCTGATAAACAAGCTCCCAAATTGTATACTTGTCTTCTTCTTTCTTATTAATCAAGCTAAAGGCTCCATGAAAGTCCATGAATATTCATTTCCCCCTTAAAGGACGTTACTTGGCCCAAAATACACAAAATGAGTGCATGATCAATCTCACTTAATCTTTATTATTGCTCTTTACACAATTACTCAAAATGCTTTCAAAAATCATCAAAGTCAAAATACTCAACAAAAATTCATGAAATTTTATAGGAAATTCAAAAATAATATGAAAATCTATAGGAAATTTTTCGAATTTTCCTCCAAGCATACGCTGCACAGAAATAGCAATAATAGCTCAATTTCTCCAAACTTCGTAACTTTTACCCTTGACCTCCAATGGAGACCTAAAACCCTAATATGAAATATTAAGAAGTCCTAAAAAGCTTTCATTTTCAACACAAAATATGATTCCCACAATAGGGTTCCCAAAATGAGGCTAAAACAGAAGTTTGTCAGTTTTTGGTCCATTCTAAATAGTTTTGGTAAAACGGTCATAACTCTTTCCACAGACCTTGGATTAAGGCGATTCAAAATCAATTTGAAAGCTAACACAATGAAATATTGTCCTACCAAAAATCATAATTTTTCCATGGGCCGATCATTACCAATTTAATCCCGAAGTCTCCCGTATTTTCCTAAAATTTTCAGCCCTCACTGTTTTAGCTTTTTCCTCTCTTTTCACATAAATCCTCACTTGAAATCATTCCAAAATTACCAAAAACATCGTCATAATCATCAATAATACTTAACATTACAAAATCATATACAAAACAATACAAATCCATCACTTGACTTAAGCTAAATTGATCATGACAAAACCCACACCTTAACATGATTCAAGCTCAATCCCACCATGATCAAGATCCCCAAAATCAATAAAATTTGCATGATAACATCTAATTTAATCTCAAGAGCATGAATCATAATTAAAATAATCGTAAAACCAAAAATACATCAAGATCAAGTTAGGGTTTACTCAGTTTGATGCTCGAAAAACAACAGATGTATGTCGTGTGAGGTGTGGGGGATGGTTGGTGGGGGACTAGGGTAGCGATGGGTGGCTGGCTAGTGGTCGTCTGGTTGCTGGAACAACATCAAACTCGGGGGTGGGGGCTGGCCGGCTGGAGAGAGAGAGGAGAGAGAATAGTGTTTGAGTTTTGGGTTGTGATTTCTTGACTTGTCTCACTTGGCTGAAATTTTATCCTCAACAAAGCTTTTCGTTAACCATGGTTAGATTTAAATCACGGTAATTAGTTAGGGTAATCATGCAAACTTGTTGAGCTTTAAGTTGGGTCGAAATAAGTTGGGTTCGGGAATAAAACGCTTCGTAACGATAACGTTTTTATGTCACTTGAAATTAAAATTTTGTGACGATATGGAAAAATAAATTAAATCACTTGGATTATAATTATTAGGACCTACTATAAATAAATATACCCGAATTGCAAAATGAGGGCCCAAATAATTTTTTTCCCACCGGGATGATTAAATTTAATCACTTAATAATTTCTAAATCATGCTTACTGAGGCCTAATATCGATTCACCCGATATTTAATCAACAACCGAAACTTGAATTGACAATCAACAAAACTTAAATTGCAAAATGGCACCCAAATGAAATATCTCCCAACCAGAATGATTAAGTACGATAAATGAAGGTGGAAAATTTTAAATAACATAATGGAATTCATTCGATAAATAAATTGGGTGTAATTGAATTAATAAATATGATTTAATTAAATAAATAACCATGATTAATTAAATCAATAAACATGATTAATTAAATGAATAAATATGATTAATTAAACAAAAACATATGATTTAAATAAATAAATATAGGTCAGGGTCGAGTTATTACGGCCTTCCTCCCTTAAAGAGTTTCGTCCTTGAAACTTATGAAGCTTATTCATATATGCAAAACTGCCTCAAATATCAATAGTTGGTTTTCACTGCTTCTTTCAAAAAAGTTATGATTAGCCCAAAAGTACATAGCTACTTAATCATGCGGTTGAGTATCTAGTTCTTCAGTGATTTCACTGGCTCGATCACTTTGGTTCAAAATTAATGTTCTCATCAAAAGAAAAACTTGTTACTGGAAAGGAGGCACTCTACTCTACTGATTCTCTATCTTGACCACTAATAACTATGGAAAACATTGCATTTCTTAATAAGTACTCTGATACTGACTCAGGAATCTCAATGTAACGAGGACTGGACACACTTGTGTTTTAGCCCTATTTTGGGAATCCTATTGTGGGAATTATGTTTTGTGTTGCAAATGAAAGTTTTTCGAGACTTCGTAATATTTTCATATTGGGGCTTTGGGTCTCCATTGGATGTCAAGGGTGAAAGTTATGAATTTTTGAAGTAAACTGACCTGCGTCGGTGAAATTGGGTTGTAATTGCAATTTCTACGCAATGTATACTTGGAGGAAAATTCTGAAAATTTTTCTGTAGATTTTCCATATTGTTTTTTGAATTTTCTATAAGATTTCATGAATTTTGGTTGAGTATTTTGAGTTTGGTGACTTTTGGAAGCATTTTGAGTAATTATGTAAATAGCAATAATAAAGATTAAGTGAGGTTGATCATGCCCTCATTTTGTGTATTTTGGGCCAAGTAAGGTCATTTAAGGGGGAAATGAATATTCATGGACTTTCATGGAGCTTTTAGCTTGATTAATAAGAAAGAAAAAGAAAAGTATACAATTTGGGAGCTTGTTTATGAGCTTTGAATCATTTATCGATTTTACAAAGAAAATACCAAGTTTAGTGAGCTTAATAGCATCTACTGAGTTCAATGATTCATTTGGGGTGGAATTCTATATCTAATGGATTTATGAATGAAATATGAGAAGTGGGGAGAGTTGTGACTCAGAAACCATATTTATCATACCAAGCTATTGCAGTTTATGCTATTTTGAACCAAGATATATCTCTCTTGGACTCAAATCTTTATTAATTACTCAATTTAGAATGTACCAAATGTATTTATGAAGCCAATCTATTGTACTTGTTATTATCTTAAACGAAGCTATACATCAGCAAGCCTGAAGTCCGTATCAGTAACCTATCTCAGAAAAGGCCACAACCACTCTCTCATTTGTCACCATCAAGGCCTTTTCCTTTGTAATTGCATTTATCACATTGTGGATTATTTTACTTTCATTTACTTTATATCGAATTTAATTACTTTTATTAATTCAGTTTTGAAGTTATATTGAAATATGCAAGTTATGTATACAATTCAATTACTCAATTTCTATTATACATACTTTTACCTACTCAATTATTCAAGTAAGGATCATTTATTGACTACACATACCTACAATAACATATATGAAACAAAGTCGAGGCCTAGTTATCGCTCCCTATCATGCATAAGTGTTATCAAGTCAGAACATATTTATCAAGTCAGAAGACATTTTTAAAGACTCAAGGTACGTCCATTGCCTGTACCTTCAAAAAGCAGAACATGCTTATCAAGTTACAACTCTTAATGAGTTTATCAATGAATCAGTTTATACAGTGATTTGTCATTTAACTTGTGGACCTTGGGAGTTATCATCTATAGGGCGTCAGCCCATCATTTATCCGCACAGCTTTAGGCCAACTCTTGATCAGATAGATTGGTAGATGTACACCTATGTATAGATCATATCATTGCAAGGAGCTCACATCTAGATAATAATGAGCAATTCAGTTTCATCTCACCTTCATTTTCATTGTTATTGCCAACTAAATGAATTACAAAGACGGGTACCCATCAACAGTGTTTCTATGCTCATTTTGCAATACAGGAATGTGTGCACTGAGTTTTTGCTCACATTTGGAATTGTTTTCATGTTTTCCATTTTAGGTGATGAAGTATCACATGTTTCTCCTTTTAGCAAGCCCTTTTCGAAGTTATCAAATGCTCACAATAGATTCAGCATATTATGAATGTTGGGACCGACCTCAAGGTCAACATGGGTCAATGCTCAATATACTTGTGTAGTGTGAGTGGAGTTAGCAAATTGTATGATTAAGTTAATTGTAATGAAGTTGAACTATTATGGACTTTGGTCTTGGAATGTTTCAGTTTAATAGATATTGTGATTTGAACATGAGTTGCAAGATCAAGTGGTTTCAATGAGCCTTGTCCTTATCAAGACGGCGGTAGCGCCTTCTATCATTAGGTGTTCTGCTGTAGTTTTCCGTAAATCATGTCATTAGCATTTTGGGGGCATTACAGATTTGGTATCAGAGCCAAGGTTTTAAGGGCCACTGCGAGCTATCAAGTGTTTATGAGTTAGCTATCAAGGCGTGTATGAGTTATGTTGGACTAGTCAAATGAGCTATTGACTATAAGTTCATACATATTGGCATATATTGCGGAACCATTTCCATTTGGGTGACTCAATCATTTGGTAATTTCCTGAGGTTCGAGCATTAGCAAAGTGGAGTGTGGAACCATTTGGGTCATCTGTTAGTGAGGCATGCTCTCATTTATCTAGGAGTTGTATTGTATGTTTCGTTTCTCTCATTTGTTTAAATTTTTGCAATTGTGCACTCCGGGTGTGTGACCCGTTGAGCTATGAACTCTGGCGTGTTGTCGTTCAGCTATTCAAGTGCTTATCTCCATTTCAGGTATCTATTGTAAGGCTTTAAGCCAAGTTTTATTAAGTTTTTAGGCAGAACTCTGTCCGTTTTGCCCCAGGATTTGAGAGTTGTATTGAGGTGTGTTAGTATACCTGATCTTGAGTACAATGATGGTTGAAACCCGATGCGAGGATGCCATTTGCAACTTCTTAAGGGATTCATACACTGTCAAGTCAGATGTAAACCTCTAGATGAGGAAATACCTGGTGGGGCAATATCTTTGAGGTGAACCGGTATGAGATGAACATTACAATGAGTGCTTATGTATGGTGATAACAGTTAGTAGCTTATGGTGTGCTACTTGGCATTATATGTGTGGTACATGTGAGATTAAGCTGCCATGTATAGGAACTATCTGGTCTTGACACTAAGAATTTACATCAGCAATGCTCCCATTACTTCCTGTCATTAACTTATTTCTGCCCTAGTTACCTTGAATTGTTCAGAGGTATCATTTCTTTGCCACTAACACTCTCTTTATTTGAATGTCTATGGAAATTCTCATATGTGGTTTGTGGTGAGTTCTTAAAACACATCTGAGCAACCTTTTCTATAGGCAATTCAAACCCTGACAATTATAATCGTTTAATTCTCTATTTCCATAATGGAGCCTATAATGACCCCTGATATGCATTACTGTGTGATTTGCAGTTCTTCCTAAGCATATTTGACCCATTCTACTTATAGTTCATCCATCACTATGTTCATATTTTTTTTACTATCACCTACTTTAACTCCTTGGTTCTATTTGGGCACTATTCATTTATTGCTTGCAAAGACTTTGGTTGCTTCAGACCCAGTCGTTGAATGCCTTTTCAACAATTAAATGTATCCATATTGTTCGTGTTTCTGTAGCACCGTAATGTCATGTTGGCATACTACACTATGGCCATGACTACTTCTTGTTACTCAAGTTATTTTGGTAATCCTTTCTTTACTAGTATAGCCTATCTTATTAATGAAAAACAACGATTTGTGCTATTTCCATCTGCCAGCAGTTTTGGAGTTTATACGCCTACCCAAGAGTTCCATTTACTGCAGAATGTGCTATTGATGGACGCCATCACATGCAGTCATAAGACTGACTCCTTCATCTTGACGTATTGTCCTTTCAAACACTAGATGAATAAAATTTCCCTTCTGGTACTATTGACCCTTATCTTCGTCATTAGTATTTTGGGGGCGTTACAAGTTGGCCAATTGAAGAAGGGTTTGACAACCACTTAAAACCTTATGGCCAACCGAAAAGGAGGTTACTTCAGCAGCTATTTTCTTTCTCCCATTGATGGAGGTCCATCCATGGACATAATGATTTAGTCCCTTAATGCAGTCAAGAAATTCTAATTTTAAGCACCAAGGTCCAAGTCATGATCCAAACTTTGCTTAGCCAAACTTCTGCCTTATCCAGGTTTGATTCAATGCACAAGCCCCGTTTTGTGCAACTCAGTTCCTAAACCTTTAGGAGGTTTAGTGCCAACTTTATTTGTTTAGATGTTAGCCAACATCCTCAAATATCAAGTCTCGAAGAGAAATCCAGGCTAACTCAAGTGCTTCGTGACGATTCAATGCTATTAAGTCAACCATTGTAGTTTGGTTCAATTATAACCTAGATAGAGTTTTTGATTGGTTCACCTCTGTAAACCATATTTCTTCACTTGAGGTATTCATTAACATCTTCATGAACTCATCATGTAGAAAAATCAATTCTAAACCTAGCAGAGGCCAAGTTGTCAACTTGCACAAATTGGCTCCAATATGAGTCATTTGAATGTGTTTGACTTTGCAGCGGTTCTGCCTTCTAGAGGAAGCTTAGGGACCTGCCTACTTGCTTTCTTGGAGGTGTAAGGAACCAGGAAGCTTTGGAAGAGAAATTAGCCACAAGGAAAAGAGATAAAGATGTACTAGCAACCTAATTTGAAGATTGCATAAATGAAGTTGGGCCTTAGCTCCTTTGAACTCCAAACTCTCTGCTAGCTTTTCCTTCCTTAAGGTCGAGTAAGGTGGTGGTGTAACAATAGTTTAAGCTCCTCTTTGGAGGTGTTTTCATATGCAAAGCAAGGTTAAGGGCCCTAAATACATTCTTGGCAGTGTTTCTATATCCAAGAGCAGAGCTGACATCCATTTATCCTTCTGTTTTGGCTTAACTTACATTTTGATCTAAGTGTGACCTAATCCTTGATAGATTAAATCATTTTTGGTCTTTCAACCAAGGTTTCTCCTTGACTTGGAACCATAGCCCAAACACGTACTTGCTGCCCAAACACAGTTTAAGATACAAAGAACTCGGTTTTAAACCAACTCTTATGAAGAATTGTGACGCAATGAAGGCTATAAATGAAGAATTGAAGAACCATAATGAGTATTTGAGATGCTAACTTGGTGACTCTCTAAAGCATAAAAGGAATACCATTGCGAGCTCTCATTCATCTAGCCCACCTGGCTTTGACCATGAAGACAAAAGTGAAAAGGAAAGCAATCCTTTTGCTTCTTCTGCGAAGGAGGAGCCTCAAAGAAGACCAAGAAGAGGAAGAAGGCTCCAAGCAAACCTTTATGACATTAGGGTTAAGGTCCTGGAGTTCGAAGGAAAGCTAGGACAGGATGAATTCTTAGAATGGGTATACACGATGGAAAGAGTCTTTGATAACAAGGTGATTCCAGAGGATAAGAACGTAAAACTTGTTACTCTTAGGCTTATAAAGTATGCACCTCTTTGGTGGACTAATTTATGTGTCAAAAGAGTTAGAAAAAGAAAAGGCAAAATTAGAACTTGCGAGAAAATAAAGTCTAAGCTTAAAACCCATTTTCTACCCCCTTCATACCTTCATGATATTGACTCCCAATTAGACAATTTGACCCAAGGTACCATGAGGGTAGAGGAGTACACTACAGTTATTGAGAAATTTTGGATCAAATTGTGACCTATAGAAGGCCGAAGACCAAACCATTGTATGGTACATAGGAGGACTTGATCCTAGTTATGCTCACGTGGTTGAATTGCAGCAATACTCAACCTTTGATGAGGCACGTGTTCTAGCTTACAAGGTTGAACAGCAAAACAAACCCAAGCCCACAAAAGAGACTTTTCTAAATCTCCACGCAAGAGCTAACCTTTTAATAAGGGGAGCTCAAGCGTCCGAACTAGATTCCAAAGTTCACTTGCTTGAGTTTTCCTTTAGCTAACGCATCAAAAGCTCAAGCGTTCTTTGAAGACATTAAAGGCAAGCTTACTTTATTAAGAAGCTCAATGATGCCAAGTGAAAGTACACAACTTATAATAAAGGGTTCTATGTCATTGTGAAGGCCTTAGAGTATTAGAGGCATTACTTGGGGGAAGAGAGTTCATCCTCTATTTGGATCATGAAGCTCTCAGCTTCATTCAAGGGCAACACAAACACAATCAAAGGCATGCTAAATAGTAGAGAAACTCCAGGCATTCCACTTTGTAATTCACCACAAGTCCAGCCATTTGAACAAAAGGGTGGATGCTTTATCGAATATGTACCTCCTACTCTCGTCTCTTGATTCAAGAGCCTTGGGTTTGAGATAATTAGGGAATTGTACCCTAAATTTGAAGATTTCAAGGTGATCTTTGGTTCTTGCTCATGGAATTCCCATAGAGAACCCCATAATGAGAGCATCGTTTTGTTGAAAGGAGCTAGATTGTGCATCCCTGAAGGAGGTATTAGGGAACTCTTGACTATAGAAGTCCACGAAGGAGGTTTTCCTATGCACTTTGACAATGAGGAGACATGAATCATGTCAAAGGAATAGTATTACTGGCCTCAGATGACAAAGTGATGTAGATATAGCCATGGTAGATGACTCAGGCCCTGAAAACGGTTCAGGGAACGTGAATTCAAGCACCAATACTTGGGCCATGGTCCAAGCATTAGTCCTACAAAGTTCTATACTACCTGGGTTTGAACCCTTAGAAACACCCGGTTTTGTTCATCTAATTTCCTAAACTTCCCAAAGGTTTAGGGCTGATATTTTTGCATGGAATACTACCTAACATCCTCAAATAACAAGCCATGATGTGAAACCAAGTTTAGTTAGTTGCTTCATAATGATTTTGCCCCAAAAGTTAAGTATTCCAAATTGAGCTCCATTCTTGCCCAGTTTGAGTTTCCAGCTGGTTTCCCCTTTAAACCTGATTTAGACTTGATTTCTTTACTTGGGAACATTATTAAAATCCTAGTGAAGTAATTCATGGATTGAAATCCAATTTAAATCAAGTAGAAGCAAGGCAAGCAAGCTACTCAACTTTGGTGCCAAATTGACCGATTTGGCTGTTTGTAATTAACGGCCAAGATCTCTTCAAAGGGAGGCTTTGGTCACCAAATTGATTGCTTTGTTACTAGACTATGCTACTAGGAACATCATGATTAGCCCTTTTGCAATTTTAGAAGGTTCCTTGGCCACTAGAAAGAGAGATAAAGATCACATTTGTTTCTGATTGGCCAGCCGTAATTTGGGTCACATTAGCAGCTTTTTTTATCCCCCACATATGCAAGTGGATAGCTTAGGAACCTAATGACATCTTCAAGCTTGATTTTATCTTAATTAAGTATGTAATTAGCTAGACTAATGTAAGGTACTTAGATTAGGCAAAGCTTGTTTTGCATTCTGATTTGTATAAGCTAGTTTAGATGTTTCCAAATGTCTAAGGAAACTCCTCAGAAACTAGGCAGCTTAGTAGGATCCTATTTAAGTCCTTGTTAGCTTTTTTATGAAAACAGATTATGAATGAAAGAAATTTTAGTTAAGCTTTGTTCCTAAACCCTGGTCGCTCTCAAAACACTCAAACTAGGTTATCTTTGCTTAGGCCGAGTAAAGTGGCACTCTAATGAGTCTTACTGTATCCTTAGATGGTCTTTCTGTATCATAAGAAGGATTAAGGGCCCTAAGCTGATTCATGGTCGTGATTTTGTATCCACTCTTCAGTTTAGAAACCATTCATCCTAGCTGACTTTAACCAGGTTCATTTTAATCTAAAGCTTCTGTTTTCTTCCACTTGACTGCTTACTTGCATTCTAACCTTGAATGTGAGTGAGATAGTAAGGAAATACATCATATTTGGTATCACAACAAGTTTTTTCTTGGCTGAACCTTTGTTTCCATCCACGTTCTTCTCTTCTTAAACACATCCCAAAATACATTAGCTAGTTTGATTCAATTTGTAAGCATGAGTTCAAGTACGACTTTTGAGGAGAAGTTTGAGGTTCGCATGAAGAATTTTGAAGCCAAAACCACTAACAATGAGGAACTCAAGAACCACAATGCCTACTTGAGGTGTCAGCTTGCTGAAGTAATCAGGCATAAAAAAACAAACCTAGTGAGCTCATCTAGCTCACTCGGTTCTGACAAAGAGGATGAAGCTCAGAGAAATGACCCTCACTTGGTTTCAAATTGTGAAGAGGAGCCTCCTGGGAGATCAAGAAGGAGAGAGAAAACCTCAGCTCAACTTCAATGATTTCAAGGTAGGCATTCTAAAATTTGAAGGGAAACTAGACCTGTATGAGTTCGTGGAATGGATGTAAACTGTGGATAGGATCTTTGATTTTAAGGACGTTCTAGAAGATAGAAAGGTAAAGCTTGTTGCCTTTAAGCTTAGAAAATATGCTTCTCTCTGGTGGACTAACTTGTGTTCTAAAAGAGTTAGGTTAAGAAAGGATAAGATTAGAACTTGGGCTAAAATTAAATTCAAGCTTAAGTCCTAATTCCTTCCCCCTTCTTACCTACAGGAAATTACTCCCCATTACAGTACCTAAGCTAGGGTTCCATCAGTGTAGAAGAATACACTAGAGAGTTTGAAAGC
The DNA here is from genome assembly GCA_017589665.1 of Selenicereus undatus. Lineage (NCBI taxonomy): Eukaryota > Viridiplantae > Streptophyta > Magnoliopsida > Caryophyllales > Cactaceae > Selenicereus > Selenicereus undatus. Next base: position 55,429,382 of record JACYFF010031959.1, on the reverse strand, counting down.
CTTTTGGTTAAGTGTGATCTACAAGAGGCAGAAGAACAAACTATTGTGAGTTACTTAGGATGGCTTGACCTAAGTATACTGGTGTTGTTAAACTTTAGCAATACTCCACTTTTGATGAAGTATGTGTGCTAGCTCATAAGGTTGAGTAGTAAAGGAAAACCAAAACCAACAAAAGGGAACTACGTAAACCTCCACCCAGGAATTAACCTTTTAACAAGGGGAGTTCCTTTCCTGCACCCAAAGTCATAGCAATGCCCCCTTTCTGTCCCCAAAAAAACCCAAGCTCCACCAAAAAGCCTACCCCCACATAATAAACCTAATCCCAGCCCCATAAGCACTAGGAGGTGTTTCAAATGCCAGGGCCTTGGTCACATTTCCTTGGAGTGTCCAAATAGAAACATCATTAGTTTGGCTGATTGGGAGGTAGTCAAGTAAGAGTAAGTTGAGGAGGAAAAGGGGTTGCGCCTAATAGAGGAACAAGATAAGAGTCAAGAGGAGGTTATGGAGGAGGGTGATAAAGGTGAAATGTTAGTCATTAGAAGGACCTTATGTGGGCTTTAAAACAAGGAAGAACAATGAGAGAACATCTTTCACTCTCGATGTACTGTCCAAGGTAAAGTCTGCCACTTGATCATTGATGGGGGAAGCTGTGTCAATATGGTTTCCTTAAACATATTGGAAAAGCTCAATCTCCATGGTACTGTCTGTCCCCACCCATACAACATACAATGGCTGAATCAAGGCAAAGGTTTGCAAGTCAATTCTAGATGCTTGATTTCATTCTCTATAGGCCAGAACTACTAAGATGAGCTTTGGTGTGATGTAATCCCTATGGATGCTTGTCACATTATGCTTGGTAGGCCATGGTTGTATGACAGGAAGGTTAAGCATCATGGGTGCCTAAACACGTATTCATTTTTCAAGGATGGGAAAAAGATAACCCTTGCTCCTTTAAGCCCTTATTAGATACAGAAAAACAAGCGACAAAAGAACCCCGCTCAAGCTGACCTATTTCTTACCTATGGGGAACCATTACATAAGTCATCATATCATGAGTTCAAGGCCTTTAAGGACTGGATTCTCACTTCCATTGAGGAACCAGAATACACGCCACCTAGTCATCCCTTTGTCGTATCTTTACTTGAGCAGTTTAGCATTGTCTTTCTAGATGAAATACCCTCTGGCCTTCCCGCTAAAGGATCCATACAACACCATATTGACCTTAGCCCAGGAGCCGTACTCCCAAATAAACTAGCATACAGAATGAACCTAAAGGAAACAATGGAGATACAAAGGTTAGTACATGAAATAATCAACAAAGGGTTGGTTAGGGAATCACTTAGCCCTTGTGTTGTGCTACCTTCGTTAGTCACCAAAAACGATGAGAGCCCGAGAATGTGTGCTGATAGTTAAGCCATAAACAAGATCACTACACTACAAGAAAATCCGTTTTTTGCAACAGTAACTGTCATTGCTATAAATCGAATGTCGTTGCAAATAATAGTTTTTGCAACAACATATGTCGTTGTAGGGTCATTGTCGGTCAAGGCATAGCAAAAGATAAAGGTAACAATTACTGTCGTTGCGATACCTCCTCTTATTGCAAGGACCTTAGTCATCACTATAAATATGTTGTTGCCAAATGAGGAAATGTTTGTTAAAATTGTTGGTACTTTTCGTAACCATATACGTCATTGCGACCTATATTGTAGCAATTATCCCTTCGTCGCAAAAATGTATAATTTTGGCAACAGTGCTGTTGTTGCAAAACGTATTTACATTATTAGCAACCACCAGATCGTTGCAGAAGCTCATAATATTAGTAACAGTTATGTCGTTGTAAAATGTACTTTATATTATTAGCAGCCACTAGGTCGTTGCAGAAGCTCATATTTTTTTCAACAGTTTTTTCTATTACAAAATGTACTTTAATTCATTAGCAACCACCATGTCGTTGCAGAAGCTTATAATTTTGGCAACAATTTTGTCGTTGTAAATTGTGGACAAATCATTATCAACCACCATCATTTTGTTGCAAAAGCCTATCATTTTGGCAACAATTGTGTCATCGCAATTGATATTATAAATCTTTCGCAACAATCTTTTTGTTGCAATTGTTATCCCTGTTCCACCATCCTTTTGTTGTCGCTGAACTTATTCTAATAGCAAATACAACTATATAGTTTACGATGTGTAATATGAACCTATATAAATCCAAATTGCGCTTTGCTTACAAATCATAAATCGAAAGTTGACACATTCATCATAATAGTAGTCTCTGAAAAGTACATCAGTTCTAAATTTTCTACCAAAAAATTGTACTGTCAACAAATACTACTTTCAGCACAAAGAAAAAATTAACAATTGGTTTTGTGTCAATACTAACATCATGGCCTAACAAAAATGATGACAACAATCATTTTTCAAACCTTCCTGAATTTAACCTATAATCCAGCAACCTGCAAATGTGTATATATATAATAAGCTAAATTGTTTAAGAATAAGTATTTTATAAGATTGAAAAAACCATTGAAATCTAAGGCTGACTTCAATATAGGGGGTGGAATAGACATTGCAGACACTTTAGTCCTAAAATAAAATCATCCAATAATCTTAGTCCCAAAAATAGAGATCACAGACATTAACGCAAATCTAGCTACAACCAAATTAACATCATAAATCCCATCAAAGTTTTTCCCTCGTGAAGCCAACAAATTCTGGATCTTCTTTCTCCTATGGTTCAATTTTCTTTTTTGGGGGGGCGGGAGAGGGGCCACCAGAGCTTCCTAAAGATGTTTCGTTTAATCAAACTGCATGATTCCTCTTACTTCAGTAGTAAAGGGACCTCAACATTGCTATTATGTTAGTACTAAGTGGTTTTGTAGAGCAGTGGCACATAAATGAAGCTGTAAATCCAAATTTGAGAATAGGCCTATATACTGGCATCAAACAAAAACCCAGTATATTTACTGAAGACTATCATGTCATTAAGTCTAAATTTTGTGATTAATTATACATATAAGATAATGTATATGTTTAATAGGGAGAGTTGTCCCCCAACCATATGCAAGGGGTAGTAAGTGAATGGTACTAATCAAATTTTTTTGCTTGTTTTGGTGGATTATTAGATGATGGTGCTCTGCCTACATATAGTCACATGTAGGACATGTGAGGTGGGCTCTAGTTTAGTAGCGTCTCAGTACAACCAAACACCAACTCAGTGCTCGAAACGGTAAGAAAGACTTGCTATATTCGCTGGTGTCATCACCGGCAATACAGCCTATGTTCTTGCTTGTTTCCATTTTAAAAAACTAGAAACCCAAATGGGACTAGATTGACATGACCAAGTAAAGAATTATATTTTCGTTTTATGATCCCAATAACTAATCTATGTCAACAAATAATTTTCACATTTGCATAACTCATCTTTGGTCATTTGATCATATCAAAGCAGATGACTCAAACTTTTGGCAATCATTATGTTAAAATCTTATGATGATCTATTGTTCAACTTGATAGCTAGGCACCACCTGATCTTCAAGATGATATTGTCTCTTAATTATTTAAGCCCTCCAAAGAAGCTTAGGCAACTTTCAGATACAAATGCGCCACCCACTAGCCATACAACTCTTAGCGCTAGTATATACAAATTATAACCAAATACAGTCCTAATGCTTTAAGGAAAAAACCAAATTCCCGAAGAGAAATGTCCTGCTTTTAAGTCCCCAATTTTGTCTAACTAGCCAGCTCTGCTTCAGGTTTTCCCACATGTATACTTCCTCCCTTTTATCCTTTGTTTTCATTCAATAATACCTGATAATCGTCCTTATAGCTTTTTGTCAACCAAAAGAAATGAGAAAAAAGGAAACTCGCCCACAAAAATTGGCTAACCTGTTGTTTATATTATACGTGAGTTGATTAAGACTTCAAAGTTGACGGTTGATGCGCATAACAAAGCTCCAATCTTCATTTTCTCTATCGCGATTCCGGTCTAAGGTTTAGTATCCCACTAAATGCAGCTTGAGTTAGGAAGAACAGATGGCTAAAGCATTTCCAGCTTTTACGACATTATTACGATTTGTTACTCTTCTTATTCAGAAGTAATCGACTCACATTTTCTGGGCGATACAACTGTGTTTAATAGTTGACATGCTTTTTTTTTAGAGCCATAGATAAAAAGAGCTCTGATCTTTTATAGGAGATGGATTACATAAGCATAGTGCACTTGAGGGTGATAATTAGGTTTGCAAAGAGTGCTTATGTTTGTTCACTTATTCTAATTATCTGCCGAGGAAATTCTGGATTTTCCAACCTAAGCACATTCAAATAACGTATAGCACATACAAATGGGGTGATCGGGGCTCGACATGGCACGTGGCTTGACATCGCCGCCAATACAATACCAACAATCCTCAGAGAGATCACCCCTAATAGAAAATCTTGCCTAGATTAATACTAATTGTAAATATTAACAATAAAAATGAAGATAGAGAAAATTAAGTTTGAGTGTTGTACCTTTACTTCAGAGAATTATTTCTACAACCTACTATTTCTGCAAACATCTGTCTCTTCAGTTCATCAAATACACGTTGTTGCTCCTCTTTGTGCTCTTGGAATTCTTTTTGTTGTTGCTCTTTGCTTTCTTCTAACTCCTTTATCCTCTTCTCTTGCTCTTGTATCTTCTCCTGCTGCTTTTCCACTAACTTCTATTGTAGAATTTGCTATCTTCCTTTAGTGTAAGGTCATATTGCGGTTTCTTTACCATGAAAATACCCTAATCTATGTGGCAAGACTTCTAATAGTATCTCTACTTGTGTTTTGGATTCATCAGCATTAGCAACCGCATTTTTTCAATTTGTCCTACTCATAACCAAGAAAAAATAGTACCTAAAACTACTTAGATAATCACACCAAAAATATCAAACTTATTAATTTCAAGTTCGCTAGTGTTAAGAAAAATACATTTATCTCCTTTGAGAGATTTCGATATACCCATTGAAGAATTCCTTCATCACTCTTACATGTATGTTTAGCAAGCCAAATTACATCAGTAGTAGGCTTCACCTTGTTGTTCTCCTTTGTCTAAAACACATTGCAAACATTGACGTATAAATACTTAAAAGTACGTGAAAAATTATGTAAAAAATTAACTAGCAATAGGACCAAAAGGAGAAGGACAATTGACAAACACATCAAAAGATAAATTCCCATTTGTATGAGTGCATATTTTATCAGATTGTCAATTTTGTGAATTTCTTTCACTTATTTCCCACACAAGAATGGAATGTTAATGTACAGTAACAACAGTAAATAACCAAAGACTATTTTGAGCTGAGATCTCACCTTAAATTCTACAAAGCTAAAGCGTTTAACACAATATTCCCATTGATCTTAGGGTAGGTCAGCAGGAGGATTTCTCATATGTTCTTCATCTGTTTTACCATGCTTAGGACTCTTTTAGTAGTAGTGCAAACGAGCTTTCCATATTCCATATAAACGCTACATCATATCGATAACAAAGCTTGCATCTTCAAATAGCACCCACCTTCTTCAATGTCAAACTTATCCTGAAATATTATGTAAATAATTAGTGCAATGCCTTATGTGCGCATATAAGCAAAACAATATATCACAATGCACATTTACCTGTATTTCCTTCCATATCCCATCACCGACCCTTACGAAAGCTTCATGCCAATTTTTGACATCAAGCGGAGTCCTTGTCCTTACAACTCAGCAACACTCATTCACCAAATGTCGAGCATTATCACCAATCGCTCTATCTATTTCATAAGGTATACAAATTGATAACTTTGATTGTTTTCCTTTGATTTTCATATCTTCTATGCAGCTCTTGTATTTTCCCTTATCTCCCTTCTTCTTGATCTTACTTGTTGCTATAGCAAACACATCTTACTTGTTGCTATAGCAAACACATATGTCTTAGCTAATCAATATGGTGAAAAGAAATAGTACTTTATACGTCACTAGTAAGTTTGTAAATTTAACTTCATTATTTCCAACATTTCCATCAATAGCAGAGCTTGCAGAACTATGTATGCTTGCCCTTCTTGGTGGTCTATCATGCTCAAAATTGACATTCACAGGGTCAACTTCAACTTCGCATGGGTTAGCTGCTTCTTGTGCTTCTAAACTCGTAGTCAGCCTCCCAGCAAATTTGTTCATTCTCTTCCTCTTGCCAGTTTGATTTGTCATACCTACATATGACATTTGACCATAAAGAAGACAATTAAGAAAAACAATTGAAATTTAATTAGCTATTAAGGTATGATCACCTGAAATAAATAGCAAATTAGAAATTGTTTGGGTTTATATTGCTTTAAATTTGGTCATGCTATGGTTGTTTTATAAAAAGAATAGTTACATAGTACCTTTAATTTTTTTTTTAAAATGACCACAACTTTAGGAAACACAAAAACACTTACCCTCCATTCTTGGTAAAGCATTTCCCTCAGACTCACCATCGCCTGGGATCATCTCATTTTCCTTAACTTGTTCATCATGGTTAATTGAGTTTGAAGATCTGATACTTCTACCATTTATAGTATGATTGCACCTACTCCCTATTTGGTCTCCTATTACCTGTTTGTAGTTAATTTTAACATAATGTAAAACACAATCAACAGTTATATGAAACAAAATACGAAAAGTAGTACATTAATCGCAATTGACCTCATTCAAAAATAGCTTGGTGATCTTCCATAGGACCTTCATCATTTCTTTAGAGTGGATCATTCATAGTAGAATAGATAGAGCCCCTTCTAGTTGTATTCATATTACCTCCCCTTCCTATTCATAATTTCTAAACTTAGCCACCATTCTTTTTTAAAAGTAATATGCTTATAAAATATCAGTAATACATTAAAGAATCCATCTAATCTTTTGTAACCATTAGTTTATCACCTTGTATAAGCCGATCATTTATAGCAAATTGATCACCTTTGCTTGACAAAAATGTGGCTTTTCCAACCGCCTTATCAACATGCCCACCTCCATTAGAATGTTGGCAATGAAGCACAGGATTTGAGGATGTCACTCCCCTCCCCTCCATATTACAAGTGACTTTATTCTTGGCTCCTCCTCTTCCAATCGTCATCTAGCACAAACAAGTACTATAAAAAATGAAATAAGCATATAAGGAAAGCATATTATTGGTGTTCTAATGCATATCCAGGTCGAAGTTATACAAAGAAGGCCATAATAGGGTGGTTCTTTGGGCATTTGAATAATAAACTAAAGTAAATCAGCATAACAATAACTAAATAAAAAATCTACAATGAATCCCAAATATAAATGGCTTTCTGGTCATTTTTCTTCAGTGAGAGTCTAAAATTAAAAATAACTAGCAAGTATATAGTACTTAAAAAATAGAAAAACCTATGCTTCATCTTGTGACATGCCATAGAAATAATATGAAAAGTAAATCAACAAAAGAATAACTGAATAGGAAATCTAAAATGAGTCCCAAACATAAATGTTTTTGCGATTATTTTTCTTTCCTAAGAGTCTGAAATACAAAACAACTAGCAAATATATACCACTTAGAAAAAAAAAAAAAGAAAAACTTATGCTTCATCTTGTGACATGTTAGAGTCTAACTCCTCTTCTTCTTCTTCACTTGAATCATGAAAAACTTCAATGTCCCCATCACCAACAAAGTCATTATCTTTTTCACTCTTTCCAACAACATTTTGCACCATTTTCACAACACTAGCCTCTTTTTCAACAACAAAGTCATTTGTAGACCAAGAATTTATCAAATATTCATCGTTGGCGTGCCTGAATATATGGCCTTTAACATCCACTTGTACTTGTTGATATGCATCAACATCTATAACTTGTTCCTCATAATCTTTGTTGGGCATATCATGCAGATCCCGGGGTTGTGTCTTTATAACAAATTCCCAATCATACGATCTTTAATCTTATATGTAGAATACTTGCTCCACTTGTGATTATAGAACAAAAACCTCATCCGTTTTCAAATATCCAGACTTGTTGACACTTACGAACCCATATTCATCTACCTTGTATCCTCAACCAAGGTGTTGTACATCAAGCCAATCGCACTTGAAGTCAAATACACAATTGCCACCAGGATAGTGCAAGTCATATATGTCTATTAAAACTCCATAGTATTCCTTATCAGATAAATCATCCCCTTTAACCATAACTCGATAATTTTGGGTTTTCCTATTATCAGACCAACTTTCTGTGTGAAAACGAAAACCATTTACAATATATCTAGCATAACATCTCACAACCTTGGAAGGAAAGCAAACCAAGTTGTATAGGTCATCATCAACACATCCTTGTCAATGCATACTATGCACCTATTTAAAGAAATTGAAAAGGGCAAAAAAGTTAAAGGCCATCATAACTAGGGAGTCAAGCTATCAAGTTTAAGTTTAAAATAACATAATACATACGTGTTCATGAATCCATTCGTCTTTTGTCCAAATTTATTGGACTTTCCCTTTGTAATTCCAACTTATGCTCCCTACATATAAAAGAATTTTCGCATTAGTTTCAGTACTAACTAATCTATATTTTGTTAATTGAGAAAAGATTTTTCAAAAAATAAACTTACTCAACAAACTCAACTAGTTCATCACAATTGCGAAGGACATACAGATGGATTTGATTGAACTCCTTAAAACTGAGGTCTTTTGGCAGACCTTGTCCTAGAGGATGTCGAAGTAGCCTAAATAGTGCTAGCATGCTTTTGGAGGAGCTATCCTGAGCATTGACATCATCATTTCTTCCCTTTCAATTAAATTTAGTGTCAATATCATTCATATATCTTGAACAGAACATTAGACACTTGTCTGCAAGATAACCTTCTGAAATACAACCTTCAGGATGTGCTCGGTTATGGCTGTACTTTTTCAAGGTAGGTAGATACCTAAACAAATGAATTTATGTGCAACTAGGTTACTTAATGTACTCCAAGAGAATGAAAAAGCACCCAAAAGCTTAGGTATCTAGCCTCTCTATTGGGTACATCCATCGATATCGTACAGGAACTGCAACTCTCGCTTCTATTGCCAAGTGTATCACTAAATGCACCATGATATCAAAAAATGCAAGTGGAAAGACCATCTCAAGCTTACATAATGTATAAGGGATTTGTCTTTCAAAAATATCAAGTTCTTCTTGAGTTATGCTCTTTGCGAGAAGATTCTGAAAAAACATACTTAATTCAATCAATGGCTCATACACATTCTTTGACAAGAATCCGTGAATAGCAAAAGGAAGGAGTTTCTCAATGAATACATGATGGTCATGCCTCTTTAAACAAGAAATTTTTTTCCCATTGTCTTTCACACATCGAGAAATCTTTGATAAGTATCCATCACGAGATTTTAGTTCTTCAAACATCTTACACAGTGCAGCCTTGGCATCTGAGTTCAATGTATAGCATGCAACAGGAATTTACTCTATGTCTCCATCCACAGTAGGGTGTAACTCCTTCCTAACGCCCATGTTCATGAAATCAATTCAAGCCTTTATAGTATCTTTGGTCATTCCTTTAATATTCAACAAAGTGCCTAGAATATTCTCATAAACATTCTTCTCAATATGCATAACTAAATGAGCTTTCCTTGTGTCAACCATATAAACTACTAGATGCATCCCATTTTCTCTTGTTACCTGCAAACTTACCAAATTTGTCATGGGTGAATTGACTATAGTGGGTCAGTACTTCATCCCCAGTAAAAGGTGTTGGTGTTGTCCCTTTCTCCTTCGTATTATCAAAAGATTTTGCATATTTCCTCCACTTGCGACTAAGTGGTAACCAATGATGATGTCACAGATAACCTCCTTTATTTTTCTAGTGAAGTGCGTCTGGTTTCCTTATTACATGCAAGACAAGCAAAGTGACCTTTTGTTGACCAATCAGATAAATCAGCATATGAAGGAAAGTCACTGATAGTCCATAAAACAGTCGCATGCAACACAAAATTCTCTCTACAATAAGCATCATATGTTTGTACTCCATCCTTTCAAAGCTCATTTAGTTCTTCAATGAGCGGCTGAACATACACATGTACATTCCTTCCAAAAGATGTAGGTCGAGGTATAAGTAAAGTTAAAAGGAAAGAATGAGGTTTCATACACAGCCAAGGAGGCAAATTCTAAGGAATGAGAACAACAGCCTAAATCCTATGTTGCAAATCCCTAAAAGGTTAAAAGCCATCGCAAGCTAATCTAAATCCAACATTACAAGCATCTACCACAAATTGGGAATTCTCATCTTCGAATGACTTCCAGGCAATAGAATCAACTGGATGTGCCATTACCCCATCTTCAACTCTTTCATCCTTATGTCATCTCCTGTTTTTGGTCGTCTTTCTCGACATATACAACCTTTGTAGCCGATATTTTAATGGAAAATAGCGTACTACTTTGCAAGGTTCTTGTTTACCTCTAGATGGGCCATTCTCAATAGTTTTTTGTCTAGGCAAACCACAGGTAGGGCACTCATTCAAATGTGGATATTCATGCCAATATAGGATACAATCGTTGGCGCAAGCATCAATTTTCACACATTCTAGCCCCAAGTCATTAATAAGCTTCTTGGCCTCATAATATGAATCAAGTAGTGTGGCACCCCATGCTTGGCATTGTAACTTGAGTAAACTATCAAAAGAAGAGTCACTCTAATTGTTAAGAACTTTCAAGTGTAATAGTTTCACAATATATACCAACTTTGACATTGTTTCACCATTTGACGACAATGGCTCTTGATATTCTTTCAAAAGATGATAAAACTTAACTGCTTCACCTGTTGGTTGTTCATGTATATGTTCCTCAATACCCTCCTCATTTTCTATTCCCAAACCCATGCCAGCTAGACCACACGCATCTTCCAACATATTAACTTCATCACTATCGTAACCACAAATCATTCTCATTATTTTCACTAGAATTATCTCCATTAAATTGGTCAACACTTTCACTATGGAACCCTCGTGTAGCGTACTTTTCATACATTCTGCACCTAAGCAAATCAAACCTTACTTCCAACCTAGTTTTCAATAATACATTTCGACATTTTTCATAGGGACATCTAATAGTGAGTGTATTCTTGTCCTCCTCTCTAACATCTCGGAAAGGAAAATTTAGAAAAGCATCAACCCCATCTATGTAATTACGCGACGACCGATTTAGTTTCATCCATTCTTTGCTTAAAGCCATTTCCTACACTCAAAATAGTAAATTTGTTAATAAGAATCTATGTCATCAATAAATCTAGTTTTCACCCACGTTCATGCACGAGTTATGTAGATGGTAAAAAATAATAAAACTGAATATTACAATAAACACATGAAATTAATATTATAGATGTTTTCATTATTACTTAATTCAAATAGAAGTGGAAAACAAAAGTAGTCCTAAATTATTTTATGAAAATGATTCAAGTAAATCTAACCCAAAACTTATTAATTTCATCATTGTAGCTTGTAACATGTATTACTAAACTACAAATATGAGATAGAAAGATAGACCCCATTTTCATTGTTATATTTCTAATAATGAGTCAAACAGTAGCCTATAACATAACATGCAAAGCAAATATAGGTTGTCTTTCTTTTTCATGGCTTTTTATATGAACACAACCGTGGTTGATATCAAAATTAAAACTTTTACATATATTATATAATTTGAAACCTAATAGTGTGGCCAAGAAAACAAAACCACTTTCATAAACAAATGATAAGTTCAAGAATAAAAACGATATGTGCATCAATATTTCAATTAAAAAAATAATAGTTAGAATGCATTTTATATGAATTTGCACCAAACTTTTGATCTTAAAGTGAGATTTCATCTACACGTATTAATCTTCTTATCAAGAATTTTAATCCTTCTAAATGACTTTATTAATTATTTAAGCACACCATCTAATTGTGTTTGCATTTGATGTTTCTGGATGATCTTACTAACTAATTATTGAAGTGCACTATTAACGATATATTTGCATTTTCTTCAATGAATTTCTATAAACGAATATCCAATGTTTATTACGTGCTCCTTTTCCATTCAATATGAGATTAGGTCCCCGCTTACTGAGATGGATTTTCATTCGAGTAGCTTTAAGCAATTCAAATATATGTAATTTGGACCTATTTATTTTTCATATTATTACAAATCACTAACATACGAAGGGCAATGATCAAAAGGTACAGATGTAGGACGGGATAAAAACTCAAAAAAATTCATTCATATCACAACAAGGCTCAGTTAACATGTAGCACCCTTAATTTGTTTTTTAAATTCATTTACTAACTTCGACTAATATGTGAATGTGTGATTTATGTGTATATATTTTATGTGTTTTATTTTAGACGTACGTATATGTTTTTAAGTTAATATTATTTATGTATGGAAATGATTATTGAGTTGTTATAGAACTTTTTTTTGCCCCAAGAAAAAAAGGGGGAAAGATGAGTCACAAAAAAAAAGAAGAAGACTTGACACCCAAAAAAAAGGAAAAAGAAAACTCAAAAGGGGGGTTTTAACGTGATAAGTATCAAAAGGGGGACTCTTTTGTTTTCCTTATCAAAATACACACAGGGAGCTCACGCACATAGAGAGAGGAGAGGAGAGAGAAGAAGAAGAAGAGGAGGAGGAGGAGGAGGAGAAGAAGGAGGAGGAGGAAGGAACGAATTGGGTTTTGATTTTGATTACGAAGTAAGGTGAGTAATTCTTATTTTTTTCAACCTAAAACTGATTAGGCGAAGATTATTTGAAGATTTATGCTTGAAATTGAGGATTCCATTGAAGGTTGAAACCATGAATTTGATGTTTTAGGGTTTGGTAGATTCGAAAACTAATTTTAATTGGTAGAAACCCACCCTAAAAGTTTCATGTGTATTAGTGATTTTTAGGTTATGTGGATGTTGAAGATTGATAGATATGTTGTGCTTTTATGTATATATATGATGAATTATGGATATTTACTTTGATTGCTTGTATTGGAAGAACAAAATGATAGAAAACAAGATTAATTTTCAAATTTTGACATAATTTGCGCACTGTTTGAATTTTTTCAAATTATTGGATGCTTGAAACTTTTTGAAAATTTTACTGTAGAATTTAGATGATGCGGGGAAAGGTTTTGAAAATGTTACGAATTTTGGATGTGTATTTTAAGAGTTATGAATTTTTTATTCAAACTGCCCGATTTCGGTGTATAGTTTCGGTTACTGCTTTAATTTTCTTTGAAGATCTGCTTGGATGAAAATTATGAAAATATTACTGTGTATTCCTCATGATGTTGGGTGATTTCTTGTAAAGTTTTGTGAATTTTGGTTGTGGATGCTATAAGTTGCGAATTTTTGAGCTTAATTCCCAGATTTTTGATAATTTTGATTTACTATTTGAATTTCTGGGAGTTACTGACGTGGGGAAAAATCTTGAAATTTTTAGTTTAGAATATATATTTATATATATTATTTTTAAATTTTGTGTAATGTTTCGTGAAGATTCGACGGTCATTTTTTGAGTTATGAATTTTGGAACTAAATTATCTTGCTCAGTGTAATTATGGATTATTTGTAGTATGCTTAATCCATAAATTAGATACGGAAAGGCCATTGTTGAGCTTCCTAAATATTTCAATTCTGTGATGAAGTATACGAAGTTTGTGAAAACTATTTGAAGTTGGATTATGTCCTGGTTATATTTTGGTATATGATGTGAATAAAGGTTTCTTTGACGACAATAAGTTATGGTAATATGACTATGACATAACTAAATTGCATTTTTGGGGAAAGAAGGCATGTCTTACTTAGGGGTACTACAGTCACGTTTTAGAGTTATGGCCATAGAAGAAGTTGTCTTTATGTTTGGAGCTGTGTGGGTTGTAAAAGCCCAACCCTAAATCATGTTTATTTATTTAATTAAGCCATGTTATTAAATTTTCACATTTATTTATCTCATTTAATCATCCCGATTTGGAGAATTCATTTGGGGCTCCACTTTGCAATTCGAGTTTCATTTACCAAAAATAATTTTTCGGAGAAATTGATATTAGGCCTCAATAATTATGGGTTAAAAGATTAAATTATTTTTCATGACATTTCAAAAATTTAATTTCGAGGTACGGAAAATTCAATCGCGTACGATTTAATTTTCTTTTGGACCCAAATTAAGCTCAATTTTGGCCCAACAGGTTCCTAACCCATTTGCTTATCTAATTACCATCATTAAGCCTTAATTATCATTAGCAAAAGCTGATTTTTTTCCTGCTTAAATCTCAGCCAAGTAAAGTGTTTACTTCATTTGTGACCAAGTGAAAATTCAACCACAAAACATCAAGACACCTTCCTCTCTCCTTCACTCCATTTTGTTTGCTGCTGCTGTGCGTCCCCTTTCTGCCCTACCCACTGCCTCTTGCTGCTGGCAACCACCACCTTGAACACCACCAGTCATCTACCCCCAACACCCCTCCCGCCACTAGCCACACCCCCACCCTTCAAGCATCACTCCTCTTTGTTTCAAGCATCAAGTGAGTAAACTCCTTAACCTATCATGCTGATTTTTTGTTGAGTTATTATATCTAAGTTTTGATGATAACAAATCCAAGTGTAAAAATTTGTCCAAGTAATGTTGGTCCAAACAGGCCTAACTGGTGTTTGTAATCTTTATTATATTAACTGGTTTGCTACATGTGAGAACAAGTCTTCAAAACAGGTTTTAATTAGTGATTCTATATTAAGTCAAGAACGCCATCTCGACAGTTGATTGTAAGGCATGTTCCTGAACTCTGGCAATGCAAAGAACAACCCCAGCAAACAAGGTGGCCTTGGTGTTCACAGCAGCTCTACAAATCTTGGACAAGATGACTGGTTCAAAACAAGAAGTCTTGGGTATATAGGTTTTATTTATTTAGACTCCTGTTAATATGCCAATATTGAAAACACTTTTTAAACACCTCTTGAATCGGTATTTGCGCTAAGTGTTTCAGAACACCAGTTGCGAACAACCCTGCAAATAGGGTGCCTAGGGTGTTTCTGAACTGAAGTGGTCATACCCGGTTATCTTTGAAAATTCATTTTGGTTGGCCAAGATCTACAGAATACTTTCTTTAAACTCCAAGATTGCTATTTTTCTGGAAAGGATATTTCTTGAAAATATTATGGGTGATTTGTGAAAATAGGTTTTGGGAGATTTGCCAAAACTAAAAGATTTCCTTTGCTTATATTTTCGGATATGAAAATTCAAGCTGAAGATTTGCAAAACTGATTTTGGAAAATATTTACCAAAACCGAAAATATCTCTCTTATCCTTTGGAAAGTGTTTAATTCAAAAACTCATACTAAAGATTTTCTCACGGATATTTTTGGGCAAAGATAATCTTCCAAAATCAAAATCCTACAATTTTGGGAAACACTATCTTTTAGCTGTTAGAATTCCTTGACCTAAGCAAAAAATTTCTCTTTGCATAACTTAGCTGATTTCTTCTCTTCTCCTTGGTTTTTGAACGTTGGAATTTTTGTATAAAAATATAGCATTTTACTCCCATTGAAAGATAGAAAAAAAAATGAGAAACTTACATAGCAAACGCAAAAAGGGAGAATTAAAAAGGTGGTTTTTCTAGTGAGAAAAAAATTGTTTTCGAGCTACTCTTGAGAAAAGAAAAACCGAGACAAGTTGTATTAAAGTTGAGCTTTCAAGATATTGGCATACTAGGACTTCATTATACCTACATCTACTTAAGACAGAAGCACCCAGTAAGGTGTTTTGTAACCCTGATCTTGAATCAGAAAAGTGAGTGAGTGGTCCTCAGTCGTGTGGACTTTGGACGTTTCCAATCTGGTGAGATTTGGACGTGGTGTAACCTGTCTTAGGGAAGAAGATTACATGGTTGCAAGTTGTAACAAGGTGTGTTGCATTTGTAACGTTTGAAGTCCGATAGTGAAAGTGGTTAAATCCTACACGAGGTAGGTCGTGGTTTTTCACACCTCAGTTGTGCTAGAGGTGTTTTCCACGCAAAAATTGTGTGTGCTTTATTTTCCGCATTTATCTTGGTGATTTTCGCATTTGCAATATTTGAGAACATCCTCTGCAAACAAGTCACAAGGGTGTTTGCTATTAACAACGCGAAAATCAGACACCACAATTCACCCCCCTCTTGTGGTAGAATACTCACGATCTTAACAAGTGGTATCAGAGCAGGTTATCTCACAAAAGGCTAACACCTTGAGAGATTCTGAAGATGAGTACACCACAAGGAATTCTTGAAGGGCAATCCACTACTTGTCCACCCTATTTCAACGGCCAACATTACAGTTGGTGGAAGAATAGGATGGAGAACTATATTCAGACAGAAGATTATGAGTTATGGATGCTCATCAAGAACGGGCCCCTTGTTCCCACCAAGGTGCTTGAAGATGGTAAGACGGTTTCCAAGGAACCTAAAGAGTTTGATGTTGAAGATTATAAGAAAATGGAAAAAAATGCCAAGGCCACGAAGCTACTATATTTTGGCCTAGGTCCAGATGAATATACACGTATCTCGGAGTGTGGGTCAGCCCAGGAGATATGGAATGCCGTCCAAGTAGCTCATGAAGGAACCAGTCAAGTCAAACAATCACGTATCGAGCTACTCATGAGGCAATATGAGTTGTTTGATATGGGTGATCGTGAGAACGTGATGGATATGTACACACGCTTCACCCACATAACAAAGGAGCTAAAATCCCTGGGAAAATCCTTCACCACAGAAGAACTGCTGAGGAGGATTCTAAGGATTTTGCCTCGATCTTGGGAAGCGAAGGTGATAGCCATCCAAGAAGCTAAAGACATGAACAAGATCACCCTCGATGAGTTGATCGGCAATCTTCAAACCTATGAACTCAGAAAGAACTCACAACAAAAGGAGGAGCAGAAGAAGGATCGTAGGCTTGCCTTGAAAGCACAAGAGGATGTTGACTCTGACCTTGAGGATGAAGAGATGGCTTTAATGACGCAAAAGTTCAAGAAATTCTTCAAAAACGTCAAAGAAAAAAGCAAAAGAAAGGACTTCAATAAATTCAGAAACATCCCCCGAGAACAGTTCACAGGGTGTTTTAAATGTGGCAAACTAGATCACCTTGTGAAAAACTGTCCTCTGCTTCAAGAAGAGCAGGAGTTTGAACAACCCAGAAAACAGGTTCGAAAACAACCTGTGAACACCTCAGGCAAAAGATTCTCGAAGGCTATGCTTGCTGCCTAGGGAGACTCCTCTGAGGATGAAGGTGATTCTGAACGTGAAGGAGATGCTGTAGCCCTCATGGCACAAAGTGACTCAGACTCAGATGATGAATCCATAAACAGCTTGACTGATCTCAAGAACAAGGTATGTGGTCTCAATAAAGCAACTCTCAAAGAACTTTTGTATACCTTGATGGATACTTGTGCCGAATTGAAACGAGATGTCCGAGACCTAGAACTAGAAAATGAGATCCTTAAGAATGAAAAACTTGAGGCTGAAAGGGAAATTCTAGCTTCACATCAAACCATAAAAGACCTTAGGGAGACCTTGATCTTGAACGGAGAAAAATATCCCACCAATCAAGCCAAGGCTGAAAAGGAAACCCTTGAGCTTAAAGAAAAGGTCGAAGTTTTGTTTGCTGAAAACAAGAACTTGTCGGCTAAAGCAAAACGCATAGAACATGACCTTGCCACAAATAGGTTGTGGAACAAATCCTCATAAGCCCTTGATTGGCTAAACACTCATCACAATAGAAACAAAAAGGGACTTGGTTAC
This sequence comes from Selenicereus undatus, assembly GCA_017589665.1. NCBI lineage: Eukaryota > Viridiplantae > Streptophyta > Magnoliopsida > Caryophyllales > Cactaceae > Selenicereus > Selenicereus undatus. The sequence goes on along the minus strand of JACYFF010031959.1, from coordinate 55,411,600 downwards.
AAGCACAAACGGACCGTTTACCCAATACATAGGAAGTATGTGGGATTACCTGAAAACATCGTTTGCTTTCATTGTGGTAAAACGGGTCATTATAGATACACTTGCCCTTTAAGAAAACATGCCAATGAAAAGAATGAAAGGTATGTGAAACAAATCTGGATTAGAAAAAATGAGCTTTACATATCTAAAAGAATGGGACCCAAGTGGATCTGGGTTCCCAAAACTAACCCGTGATTTGTTTTGCAGGCTGAAGTGAGAGAGAACAACCTTACGAACAACCCCACCAACACCTTTGAAAACAGGCAGTTGTGGTTTGTTGATAGTGGGTGTTCACGGCACATGACTGGTGAAAGATCAAATTTTCTCTCACTTACAGCTTTGAATGGTGGGAGTGTAGCATTTGAAAACGGCAAGTCTAGGACAATTGTCGGTATAGGTAATATTGGTAAAACTGTCTCCCACTCAATTGATAATGTGCACTTAGTTGATGGGTTAAAACACAATTTGCTAAGTGTGTCCCAACTGTGTGACAAGAACAACCTAGTACTGTTTTCAAAAACACGTTGCTTGGTTGTGAATGACGACACAGGAAATGTTGTGTTGAGGGGGAAGCGATGTCAAAATGTTTATAAAGTTTGTATTTCCACTCTTCCCCAAAATAATCTGACTTGTTTAAATGCATCAAATGATGATATGATGCTATGGCACAAGAGACTAGGTCATGCAAGCCTGTCCTTGTTAAACAAACTTGTTTCCAAAGATTTGGTTGTTGGACTACCTTCCATCAAGTATAATGATGACAAGGTATGTGAAGCTTGTGCAAAAGGAAAACAAGTCAGATCTTCTTTAAAATCTAAAAAGTGTGTAAGCACTACTCGACCTCTTGAGTTATTGCATATTGATCTATGTGCTCCCATGAGGATAGCTAGTAGAGGAGGGAAAAGGTATGTGCTTGTAATAGTGGATGATTACTGTCGATTTACTTGGACCCTATTCTTGGTCTCCACGGATGAAACTTTTGAGAATTTTATTGCCCTTCTCAAAAAGGCTAAAAAGAGAGTAGGACACTCTTTGGTTAGCTTCAGGTCTGATCATGGTACTGAATTTGAAAATGCAAGTTTTACAAACTATTGTAATGAACATGGTGTTGATCATAACTTCTCAGGCCCGAGAACACCCCAACACAATGGGGTGGTTGAGCGCAAAAATCGCACCCTAGAAGACATGACTAGGACAATGCTTATTGCCAGTGGTCTTCCTAGGAATTTTTGGGCAGAAGTTTTGAATACATCTTGTTATATTACGAATAGATGTATGATTAGACCTATTTTGAACAAAACTCCCTATGAACTCTTCAAAGGCAGGAAACCCAACATTATGCATTTAAGAACATTTGGTTGTAAGTGTTTTGTGCATAATAATGGGAAGGATACTTTAGGAAAGTTTGATCGCAGGAGTGATGAGGCAATATTTCTCGGTTATTCTTCTCACAGCAAGGCATACAAAGTCTTTAACAAAAGAACCTTGTGCGTTGAGGAAAGTGTGCATGTGCTTTTTGATGGATCTAACACTTTGAATAAGAATGATGCACAGGAAGAAGAGTTTGAATTAGGTCTTATCCAAAAAGAAGTGTTGCCCCATGAGAGACAAGGTAAGAACACCATGGGGACAACAGGTCCAGAAGTTGTTCCTCAAAACGGCAGGCAAGGTGAACGCCAAATAAGGGGAAACACCGTTGAACCCTGTTCGGAACCATGTTCTTCAGGAACCAGCTTGCAAATAGGTGTAGAAACAGGATCAGGAAGTGTTCTTGAGCCTGATCCTACACACACTTCAGTTAGAACAGAACATGTGTCTGTGGATCCAATTAATCCAAGACTATGGAAGCACCATAGTTCACACCCTCTTGATCAAATCTTGTCAGACATTAATACTGGAGTGCAAACTAGATCTAAACTTAAGAATTTTTGTGCTTTCTATGCTTCTCTTTCTAACATTGATCCAAAAAGTGTGAATGAAGCCCTTGCAGATTCAGATTGGATCACGGCTACGCAAGAAGAGCTTCATCAATTTGAAAGAAACAAAGTGTGGCACCTTGTACCTAAACCTGCAGAGAGAACAATCATTGGAACCAAGTGGGTGTTCCGAAATAAGCAAGATGGGTCAGGAACAGTCACTAGGAACAAGGCAAGGCTGGTGGTTCAAGGGTACAATCAAGAAGAAGGGATTGATTATGAAGAAACCTTTAGACTAGTTACTAGAATTGAGGCTATTCGAATCTTAATAGCCTTTGTAGCTCATATGGAAATCAAGATATATCAAATGGATGTGAAAAGTGCATTCCTAAACGGATACCTTAAAGAAGAGGTGTATGTCAAACAACCCCCTGGTTTTGAAAATGGTGATTTTCCAAATCATGTTTTTAAACTTGACAAAGCACTTTATGGTTTAAAACAAGCTCCAAGAGCTTGGTACGAACAGTTGTCAAGCGTTTTACTTGAAAATAATTTTAGAAGAGGCAAGGTAGACAATACCTTGTTTCTAAAATCTAAGGGGGAACATTTATTGATTGTTCAAGTATATGTCGATGACATTATATTTGGTGCAACTCATCATGATTTATCCAATGAATTTTCAAATATGATGAGGAGTGAGTTTGAGATGAGCATGATGGGTGAGCTTAACTTTTTGTTAGGCTTACAAATCAAGCAAACTCCAAACGGCACCATGATCCATCAACATAAGTATATCAAGGAGCTACTTAAGCGTTTTGGGATGGAGTCGGCCAAACCCATAGACACTCCTATTTCTCCTTCAACGAAGTTGGTTATGGATGATGGGAGTCCCTCAGTTTAGGAGAAACTCTATAGGGGCATGATTGGGTCACTCCTATACCTAACTGCTAGTAGACCGGATATTGTTTTTAGTGTTGGTTTATGTGCCCGTTTTCAGTCTAATCCTAAAGAGACTCATCTTAAGGCTGTTAAACGGATACTAAGATATTTAAAGCATACACCTGATTTAGCTCTATGGTATCCTAGAGGTTGCAATCTTGATCTTGTTGGATATGCTGACGCTGACTATGCAGGTTTCCTAGTTGATAGAAAGAGTACCTCAGGTATGGCTCATTTTCTTGGACCTTGTTTGGTATCTTGCGCTACCAAGAAGCAACATTCAGTTGCTATGTCCACAGCAGAAGCTGAATATGTTGCAGCAGCTTTATGTTGTGCTCAATTGTTGTGGATAAGGCAACAACTTAAAGACTTTTGTGTTGACATTGGATGCATTCCTATTTTTTGTGATAACACAAGTGCAATTAATATTGCCAAAAATCCATGTCAACAAAAAAGAACAAATGATATTGACATTCGACATCATTTCTTGAGAGATAATGTCGAAAAGGGTTTAATTTCTATGAATTTTTGCTCAACGGAAAATCAAATTGCTGATATATTCACTAAGGCACTAGCTGGAGATCAATCTGAGAGAAATAGATTGGAACTAGGGTTGGTAAGAACACCTTGAGATACCTGTTTCCAAGACATGAATTAGGTGTGGTAAAAACAACCTCTACACCCTGTTCTCTTCCTTGTGTGCAAATCTTATTGGAAACTGCAGTGTATTATGAGTGCATACACTCGAATTGTGTGCCTTTGCTTTAATCTACACAAAAACTGCAGCATAAGGGGATGTATTAAGGATCACTGGAGCAGCCCTGCCATCTCTAATCAACATCAAACGACAAAGAACAGGCAGGCATCTTGATCGAAAGACAAAAAACAGGTATGTCTCTTGGTTATTCGGTGCATATTGGAATGTGTTTTCATTAAATTTTCTTCCTTCCCAAGGTACACGGTTTTATTATTTTCTCACCTGTTACAATCCTTGCGCGTCTTCAAAATCTTGGCGGCTCTCTTTTATTACCCTGTTCTCAGCTGTCACTTCACCTGACTCCCTCTCAAAAGCAGAACCTGCGAACAAGCTTGACCCTAATCTCTCTCCTAGCGACAATGTCCTCCAACACCCCCTCTCCCTCAACCGACCTAGTTCTTGCTTCTTCAATCCCTGCCCCTCCTCGCCCACTCCTATACAAGCCTTTCAATTTCTTGAAGAGCTTGTCTCTAAATTCAGTCGGGTTAGGGATTGACAGTATTCCCTTCACTGTTGGGAGGGAATTGGTGTGTCTTCAGAAGGAGACTCCGACCATTCAAACCGGAGAAAAACGAAAAAGAATCAAAATCGTGGCCAAGCGTAGCAGAACAAGGCCACAACCAAGGTCTCAAGCTCCCCTGTCTCCAAAATCCTCTCCGCCCTATCGCAAATCGGCGAGATTAGCTTTTCAATCCTCTCCCTGTACCTCCAAACCCTCTGCTCAAATTATCCAGGAGATTTCCTCGTCCTCTACCGAAGGGTTCTGAAGCTCTGATTCTGAGAACAACTCTTTCAAACAGGGACGACCGGTGTTCTTCGATATCCTTGAAGAACAAGCCCCTCAAAAATCCTCTAAACCTTCTGTAAAGCCCTCTCCTGCAAAATCAACCGTCCCAAGAAAGCCCAGAACAGCCCCTCCATCAACCGCTACTAGCTCTGTTCCTCCTCCCAAACGCCCAAAACTGGCTACTCCCTCTCTTATGTCTGACATGCATGCGCAATTGCTTAAGCGCAATGTCGTCCGGGGGAAGGTAATCAATGAACGGTTCTTCGAGGAACAAGCTCTGGGGGTGTTCCTCACCAAGTTGCAAGCCCAAGGATGGCTCGACTTGTTTGCGAACACCCAGTTGGGGTGTTCTGTGCCTGAGTTGACTGAATTTTATGCCAACTGCGAGGTCACCGAAGGGGTGGTGACAAGTTTAGTGAGTGGGCAAGGCATCAAGGTTGATGCGCCCACACTTGGGAAAATTCTGGGAGTGCCCTCACAAGGCTTTGCTGTGTATGTGAGGGAAGACAAAACAGCCCTGGAACTAGCCAGGCTCCTAGAGGTGTCAAAACGCCTCAGTCAGAAACAGGACCTAAGAACACCCCTCTCGGTTAAGAAGGGTGAAATGACCTCCCTGCACCAACTCCTGTTTATGTTCACCATCAAGAACATAATTCCCCGAGGTCAAGGGCGCAACTCAGCAGATGCCTTCGATCAATGCCTGGTGGACCTCCTAAATCGGGAGGAACAAATAAACCTCCCTGCGCTCATGATTCGCCACATAAGGCGAATTGCAAGCACCACCCGGGCCCATGATCTTGGATATGGGTTTCTGCTGACAAGGGTGTTTGAGCATTTTGGAATAGTGCTCACACGGAGAGTAGCAGCCCAAACCATTGATGAAATTGGGGTTGACACCCTGCTAGGGTGTGGCTATGAGATTGGCGAAGGTTTAGTCCCCAAACAGGGTCGTCGACCACCTCGACCACCTGTTTCTGAGCAACCCTCCATCAAGGTTGAGACTGTTCTTGAGGACAATGCTCGCCTCGAGGATGAGCTCTCAGCTGTCAAGGCTGCTTTTGCTGAGGAACAAGCCCTCTCTGCCAAACGCCATGAAGACCTGCTTGCTCTTCTCTCCACCCTTGCCCTTAGCATTCCTCCTCTGCAAACGAAACCAACCCCTGCTCCCTGACTGTCTAAGTTTTTTGTTTTTGTTATTTTGCAATTGTACTGCTTTGCTTATTAATGACATATCTACTTGCAGTCTCTCTTGCTTGTCGTTCCTTATGCTTTATACGCTTTATACTATGTTGTTCCTTATCATTACTATGTTGTTCTTGCTTTTTCATGATGCCAAAAGGGTGAAGAATAGTATAACGAATTGACCTATTGACAAAATTAACAAAGTATGACGAATGGACTTAATCTTGACTCGATAGGGTAGGTTGACCTCTACAGTACCTTCGTGGATCCCTATCAGCATGCATTTTTTTCTCCTTTTTGTCAATATGGCCACTTGGTTTGTCATCATCAAAAAGGAGGAATTTGTTGAGTTATTATATCTAAGTTTTGATGATAACAAATCCAAGTGTAAAAATTTGTCCACGTAATGTTGCTCCAAACAGGCCTAACTGGTGTTTGTAATCTTTATTGTATTAACTGGTTTGCTACATGTGAGAACAAGTCTTCAAAACAGGTTTTAATTGGTGATTCTATATTAAGTCAAGAACGCCATCTCAACAGTTGATTGTAAGGCATGTTCCTGAACTCTAGCAATGCAAAGAACAACCCCAGCAAACAAGGTGGCCTTGGTGTTCACAGCAGCTCTACAAATCTTGGACAAGATGACTGGTTCAAAACAAGAAGTCTTGGGTATATAGGTTTTATTTATTTAGACTCTTGTTAATATGCCAATATTGAAAACGCTTTTTAAACACCTCTTGAATCGGTATTTGCGCTAAGTGCTTCAGAACACCAGTTGCGAACAACCCTGCAAACAGGGTGCCTAGGGTGTTTCTCAACTGAAGTGGCCATACCTGGTTATCTTTGAAAATTCATTTTGGTTGGCCAAGATCTCCAGAATACTTTCTTTAAACTCCAAGATTGCTATTTTTTTGGAAAGGATATTTCTTGAAAATATTATGGGTGATTTGTGAAAATAGGTTTTGGGAGATTTGCCAAAACTATAAGATTTCCTTTGCTTATATTTTCAGATATGAAAATTCAAGCTGAAGATTTGCAAAACTGATTTTGGAAAATATTTACCAAAATCGAAAATATCTCTCTCTTATCCTTTGGAAAGTGTTTAATTCAAAAACTCATACTAAAGATTTTCTCACGGATATTTTTGAGCAAAGATAATCTTCTAAAATCAAATTCCTACAATTTTGGGAAACACTATCTTTTAGCCGCTAGAATTCCCTGAACTAAACAAAAAATTTCTCTTTGCAAAACTTAGCTGATTTCTTCTCTTCTCCTTGGTTTTTGACCATTGGAATTTTTGTATAAAAATATAGCATTTTACTCCCATTGAAAGATAGAAAAAAACGAGAAACTTACATAGCAAACGCAAAAAGGGAGAATTAAAAAGGTGGTTTTTCTAGTGAGAAAAAAATTGTTTTCGAGCTACTCTTGAGAAAAGAAAAATCGAGAAAAGTTGTGTTAAAGTTGAGCTTTCAAGATATTGGCATACTAGGACTTCATTGTACCTACATCTGCTTAAGACAGAAGCACCCAGTAAGATGTTTTGTAACCCTGATCTTGAATCAGAAAAGTGAGTGAGTGGTCCTCAGTCGTGTGGACTTTGGACGTGTCCAATCTAGTGAGATTTGGACGTGGTGTAACCTGTCTTAGGGAAGAAGGTTACGTGGTTGCAAGTTGTAACAAGGTGTGTTGCATTTGTAACGTTTGAAACCCGATAGTGAAAGTGGTTAAATCCTACACGAGGTAGGTCGTGGTTTTTCACACCTCAGTTGGGGTAGAGGTGTTTTCCACGTAAAAATTGTGTGTGCTTTATTTTCCGCATTTATCTTGGTGATTTTCGTATTTGCAATATTTGAGAACATCCTCTGCAAACAAGTCACAAGGGTGTTTGCTATTAACAACGCGAAAATCAGACACCACAATTCACCCCACTCTTGTGGTAGAATACTCACGATCTTAACATTTTTGTCTTTGATTCTTGTTTTTCTTGGTTTTTATTGTTGATCATGCTATTTTGATAAGAATAAGAGTTATATTTGAAGTGGTTAAGTGTTGATTAAGTACAAAAGCATGTGGGAGTTGAGATTGTCCATGATCATGCTAGTTTAAGTTTGAAGTGATGGATTTGGATTATTTTGTATTTGATTTTATAATCCTTATCATTATAAATGATTATGGTAATGTTGCTGGAGTTTTGGATGAATTAAACAGTGATTTTAGTGGGTGGTTATGTGAAGAAAAGATTGCAAATATGTGGTTATTGAGCTGTCAACAGACCTGAAACAGGGGTCACTTTGGGAGAAACTGGTATTAATTGGCACATTAAAAATTCATATTTTTTTGTGTATTGATATCTTGATGAGTTAGATTCCAATAGGCTTTTGAATTACTCAATTTCGAGTTGTGTGGACAAAGTTATGGCCACTTTACTGAAGACTGCGCAGAATACATCGAAACTGGGAGCAGTTTTGAAAATTGGACTTTACGAAAACAACTGGTATTGATGGGATCATTGAAAATTTGTATTTTTGGTTTGTGGATAGATTAATGAGTTAGCTTTCACATGCATTTTGAATCACCATAATCCGCGTTCTGTGGAAAAAGTTATGGTCGTTTTACTACGACTGTGCAGATTGAACTAAAATTGTTAACGTCTGTGTTCTACCCTAACTTTAGGAACATTACTATGTGAATAATGCTTGGTGTTCTAAATAAAAGTTTTATTGGACATTATGAGCTTTTCATATTGGGGTTTCGCATCTTAGTTGGAGGTCGGGAGTGAAAGATATGGATTTTCTAATACAGATCATCAAACAGTAACATGAGTGAATACAGAAATCGTGACATTTGGAAATATTTCTAGAAGTTTCTATATAATTAGGGGTATTGCAAGGAAATGAAAAAGTGTAGTGAGTTCAACAAGTTTGATTATATATAGAAGCTTACTTGGGTTAGAAAACCGAGTCAAATGAGCATGAAAATGAAATTTGAGAAGTAGGAATAGTAATGACTCAAATTAGTGTCTATGGGAGCAACTGAGGTTATTTGAGCTTCTTATGGACCTCACAACACCCCTCATGGCATTCAGCCTTCTATTATCCTTTTAAGAGGCATTAACCATCCTATTGTCCATTTCAGAAGCATCACACTTTCCATTATCCATTTCAGAAATATCAGAAACCTATATTTCATTTGTATCAATTAAAATCTTTTCTTTATCACCTCAATTTTTCCATTTGGTCTATTTTGCTTCAATTTGTTATATTTCAATTTCAATAACCCTAACTGAATTAAAATCAGTTCATTTTGGTTTAACTTGTCTTATATTGTATTATTGGAATTGTAGAAATCTTTTCAAATAACCAATTTCCATTAAAGTTACAAATTATGTCAATGAATATGGTTTACTCAGTGAATATGGTTTACTAACTACATTTACCTATAATTGCATTTCTTTAGCAGAATCGAGGCCTAGTCTATCGTTTCCATTGTGCATAAGTATTATCAAGTGAAATATCATTTTAAAGACTTCAGGTACGTCCATTGCCTGTATCTTTAGAAATCAGAGTGTATTTTTCAACGTTATCATGTTTTGGAAAGTACATCAATGAATCAGTTTACATAGTAATTTATCAGTTAATTAGTGACCCCGTTAGTTATCATCTATAGGGCATTCGCCCTTCAGTTACCCCCACGGCTTCAGGCCAGGTCTCCGATCGGCTTGTTAGGTGTACACCTATCCATAGATCGTAACAGTATCAAGGGGTTCACTATTAGATAATAACTAGCAGTGCAGTTTTACATCATCTCATTTACTGTTTTAACTTAAAATGAATTGCAAATTAGGTCCAATCTATGTTTCAATGATCATTTAACAATTTAGTAATGCATGTACTGAGCTTTGGCTCACAGTTCGAAATATTTTTCATGTTTTGTTTTAAGCAAATGCTCAAAGATTTGCCCCCATGCTAGCAAAGCAGCGGAAGAGAATAAGTTTAGTTAGGAAATCTATATGAATAAGCAGTGATACAGTAGATGCATACTTGAAAGCTATTTTTTTAATTCTTCGGTGTATGAGGATGTAGATTACATGGTGAATTATCTTACTATGGTTTATAAACCTTACATTAGTTAACACTTGATTGTGAATGGATGATCATGTGTGAATGCATATGGTTAAGGTTACGCTTAACTATGTTATTGCAGGACACATACTTCAAGCCTTGTCCTTTGGGACGACGGTAACACCCCTATCATTGGATTTATCATATTACAATTGAGTGATTTATTTAGGAGAATATAAATAGTGAAACATGTTTGATTTGGGGCATTACAAATTTGGTATCAGAGTCAGGTTGAGATTTTCTTTATGGGATATGGAGTATGGAGTTAAGATACTGAGAAAGTTGGTGAGTGAGAAATGAAGATTATTATGATATCATTGAAGATTTATGACACTGGTAATGTTTGCTTATCTCACACATATTCTACTCGTATATTCTTCTTTGTCAGATGGATCCATGTAAAGTATATATAGTTTGATCTCAAGCAGTAAATTTAATGGAGATTTTTAATAACAAGCTGAAGGTGCTCCAATGCATTTAGGTAAGTATGGTCCTATGAGCCACCCATCTGAATGGTATGACATCCTTTTAGCTGGAATTGTTTATTTTTGGGATGTAAACCCTTGTACTCCGAGTGTGTGGCCTATAGAGTTGTGATCTCTGGTGTGTAGTCGTTGAGCTTGATTTGATATCCTTTTGTACTTATATTCAATGTAGGGGATGTGATGTAAGGCTTTAAGCCTGGAAAATGGCCAGTTTTCAAGCAAAACTTTGTCCGTTTCGCCCCAGAAATTTCAGAATCACCAACACTCGTAGCCCTAGGGTTGTGGGCTATTACAGATATGTCCTATGAAGGGCCCTTGACTCATTTTGAGGTTAAATGCATAGGGAAAACCAAGTATTGGTAGAATACACGAGTTTTAAGTGGATTAGAGGCCATTTGGTTTTTCAAAAGTATTAAACAAGTCAAAGTCTACAATTGGGCAGAATCCTAATGCACAAGGTCTGAGTTTAGTGTGTTTGCAGCCTATACATTCCATCAAATAGGGATTTTTTTTTAGTTAGTCTATATCAAAGTTCAGAAAGTAAGCTTTCCAATGACCTATATTGCAACACATTTGGAGACTAGTGGTTAATGAAATTTAGCCTAGAAGTCTGATGGTACAGACTGTTCAAGTCAGTGGATACATACAACTTTGATCTTATATTTCCTCATATTATGGGTGTCATTTTGTGCATTTCTTGGATCGAAGTGGCAATTACTTCAATATGCTTCACTAATTGTAGATATTTTCTTTTGTAACTCAAGAATTTCATCTAAGTGAGCTATATGGGGCTTCTTCATGTAATATCCCCAGATTGTAGGAATTTGGAGAGGTTTATTCTATTATACACAAGTTTGAAACCATTGACTACCGACGATTCCATACAAGAGAAACCAAGGACACATTAGAGAGACATTTTGCTTCAATCCATTGTAATTTAAGACTTAAATTGCCCAAACTCTTGCAAGCAGTCCATTGACTCTACCTCCATTAGTGAAGTAGACATTACTCTTGAAAATATTTCACTGCATCTTCTGGTGACATACCATCTGCCATTGTCCTTGTTGGATTATCAACTGTTAGATACTCCTCACTTTGACCAGGGGCTTTATCTTTTTGTCTTCATGGCATTTCCCCATCCAGTTGCATCATCATTCAGTCTTATGTTACATCTTCCAGTTCTGGTCACCTTTTCCTTTTTTTTTTTAAAGAGCCCAATTGCTGCTAGTAGTTGGTTTATGATTGGGCTGCACCAATGTCAATAGATGATAATTTTGTAGTATGCTTGAATAGAAGGTAGATTTTAACTACACTTTTATAGGGGTTAATTAGTGTCCAACTTATGGAACCCATTGCTAAGGGAAACGCAATGTGCCTACCTTTTTGGCTGATTTAATCTAAGTTCCCTGTGGAAGACCACTTACATAAATTTTAAGTGGGGCAATCAAAATTTTTGCCATGCATTTGGATTACGTCAGTGAGAAATTTTGATGGGCTACTGCCCCTTGGAAAAATGCCTTCATCTGATTCAAACTAAAGAACTCTAGAGTGCAAAGTATAACCCAGTGGAACCTGACAAATAGATTCGAGGAATGGAGAAAATTTTCTCTATAATAGAGGTTCCAGGGGAGAAAAAGGTGAACATTCGAACATTTTATGTAACTGGTGAAACCGATATTTGATGAAACACTGTTAAGAATAGACCCTTAGTGCCTGACTTCACTTGGAGCTGAATTGCGGGAGAACTAACTATGCCTCTCCAGATTGCCAAGTGGGAACTAACAAATTTATGTGGTTTGGTAGCTAGAGCAACTCATTGTTGCCTGTTCCTGAATACTGAAGGCGGTAGACAAGGGCTCTCACCTCCAAGGACCGCAGTTGTAGGAAGGTCGTAGGTGTTGAGCAAGAAGGATACTGCCACCTTTGGTGTAGTAGTTACTAGAACTGTCCTTTAATTTGGAAACATTTTGTGTGTTGCGTGATTTAGTTGCCAGTCATTCATTTATATTTACACGAACTGCCATGCAAGTGAATCTTGAGAATAAGGAGGTAGAAACAAATTATGGAATCAAGTTATCCAACGACTCCAGAGTTGAGTGTTCTACCTCTCACGAACATGTGTTCATTACAGTTGGCGGGATAGTATTACTTGGAGTTTCAATTCATTTTGACTCATTAGCCTTTCATACCATTCCGAAAATGAGCTGGTTGTGTACTTATGGGGTCAAGATAGATTGTGATTACCCTAAGGTTATTTCAAGAGATGAACAAGGGAGAGAAATATGTTTCACGGGCAAAGAAAGGAAAAATCTTCTCCTTTAAATTCTGTTATGAAAACCAAGGAGCTCTTACGTCAAGGATATATTATGTATCGGTGTTATGCTAGTAACATTCAACCGAAGGAAGAAAAAGCAGAAAATATCCTTATAGCTTGTGAATTTAGAGATGTTTTCCTTAACCTACCCATGATTTGGAGTTAGTGGTTGCAGTTTTTTCAGTGAAAATTTGCAGACATTACTTATATAGAGTACCATGCAAAATCAATATTGATCATCAAAGCTTGAAGTACATCCTTTCTCAAAAGAAGCTCAGTCTACATGAAACAGCAGTTGTGGCAGATCCAATGTCAATCAAAGAGAAATATTGTGGCAGATGCCTTGAACAGGAAGGCACAACATACCTTGAACACTATAGTAACTACACAACTGAATCTCTTGAGAGAACTTGAGGACTTGGACATTCAATTAGTGTCGCACAGGATGGCGAATGTTCAAATGCTGACACTTACCTTACAATCCTCCCTAATGGAGGAATTTAGAGTGAATCAGGATGATGATCCTGAGCTCTAAAGAATAAAGCAAGACCTTGAGAAAGGGATTCAATTTCAATGGACTTTGTTATGAGATTCCCTCAGATATAGTGTATGACCGAGATCAGAGATTTCAAGCCTGTTATGGCAAGCACTTCAAAGAGCCTTTAGAACTAGATTGAACTTTTACAGTTCTTATCATCCTGAAATAGATGGGCAAGCATCTAAAAATATCAATGGATCAACTCTTCTAAGTTGGAGCCTGTAGTGCTTCACGACCTACGACCAACATTTGCATTTGAAGAAAGTATGGAACTCCCGGTAGTCAACATTGTGATAGTATTAGTAGAGAATCCTTCATTAAACATCAGGACAAAATGATGGCACACACTGGCAACCAATCATCTTATGAGTCATGAAGATCTTCTCAAGCATTTAATAAGGTGACACATGTTAGAAGATTCCCGAAAATATCCTATTGAAAGCGACATAAACGCTATATTGATAAAAGGAGATTCCTAGACTTTTATGTATATAACAAGGTTTTTTAGAAAGTTTCATCAATTAAGGGTGCAAGAAAATAATCCCCACCTTTCAAGCATCACTCACACCTCTTTGTTTCAAGCATCAAGTGAGTAAACTCCTTAACCTATCATGCTGATTTTTGTCTTTGATTCTTGTTTTTCTTGGTTTTTATTGTTGATCATGCTATTTTGATAAGAATAAGACTTATCTTTGAAGTGGTTAAGTGTTGATTAAGCATAAAAGCAAGTGGGAGTTGAGATTGTTCGTGATCATGCTAGTTTAAGTTTGAAGTGATGGATTTGGATTATTTTGTATTTGATTTATAATCCTTATCATTAAAAATGATTATGGTAATGTTGTTGGGGTTTTGGATGAGCTAAAGAGTGATTTTAGTGGGTGGTTATGTGAAGAAAACATTGTAAATATGTGGTTATTGGGGTGTCAACAAACCTAAAACAGGGATCACTTTGGGAGAAAACTAGTATTAATTGGCACATTTAGCTTTCAATATGTTTTGGAATTACTCAATCTCGAGTTCTGTGGACAAAGTTATGGCCACTTTACTGAAGACTGCACAGAATACATCGAAACTGGGAGCAGTTTTGAACCGTGGACTTTATGAAAAAAACTGGTATTGATTGGTTCATTTAAAACTTGTGATTTTTGGTGTATGGATAGATCAATGAGTTACCTTTCACATGCATTTTGAATCGCCTCAATCCGACTTCTATGGAAAACGTTATGTTCGTTTTACTACGACTCCGCAGATTGAACTGAAATTGTGCACGTCTGTGTTCTACCCTAATTTTAGGGGCCTTACTATGTGAATCATTCTTTGTCTCCTAAATAAAGGTTTTAGTGGACATTATGATATTTTCATATTGGGGTTTTACATCTTAGTAGGAGGTCAGGAGTAAAAGAGATGGATTTTCTAATGCAAACCACCAAACGGTAACATGAGTGAATACAGAAATCGTGACATTTGGGAATATTGTTAGAAGTTTCTATATAATTATGGGTATTGCAAGGAAATTACAAAGCGTAGTGAGTTCAATAAGTTTGATTATTTATATAAGCTTACTTGGGTTTGAAAACCGTGTTAAGTGAGCATGAAAATGAAATTCGAGAAGTAGGCACAGTAATGACTCAAATTAGTGTCTTTCGGATCAACTAAGGTTTTTTGATGGGGAAGATGTACGAGGATGGGTGTATACATGTCATACTCCATGACTGCGAGGTCAACCCTTACACAGCAGCGACCTAATCAAGTCTCAACCCCTGCACAACAGAGGCCTACTCACAACTTCCCTTCTCAGAGGAGTACCTCAGCCCCTAGCACTAGATCTATTTCATCTAAACCAAGGACTCTATGTAAGTCTTTGACCCATAAAGACATTGAAGAAAAAAAGAGCAAAGAATTTGTGTTTTTTCTGTGATGAGAAATATTTTCAAGGCATCTGTATCAATTAATTGATCCACCAAATCATCACTATGATATAAGACGAAATGCACATCAGAATTTGCATTTAAATTTCTCAAATATTAATAAGTCTGTACTTAATTTTCTCTGTCCCAAATGGGAAAAAAAAAGCAATTTTGGTCCAAATTTCAACCCAATAGAGTCACCTTTCAGTTTTTCATTCGTTTGTTTCAAGGGAGCAAGCAAACTTTGGCCAAAAATATACTAACCACATGAATAACACCTGATAAATGAAATCAAACCAATCATGAAATAAGCACAATTTTTCAAATTAAAACATAACCCAACAACACTTACATAAGCTACTAAATCCCTAAACAAAAAGAAAACTACTTAGACACGATTAAGAATTAAACAAAACCAACCAACAATCCAGCAAAAATCTAGGAGAAAGGATTGACTGAGATGGCCTTCAACCAAAGGCTTCAAACCACCTCAAAAACCAAACACATACACTCAGGATTTCTTGCGAAAACTAAAATCCAAAACTATAAAACTACAACATTTGAGAAAGAAAGAAACTATGCTAAACTCTAATCTAATGCTTTTATAGTGCTCTAGGATTCAAGGATTGCTTTTCACTATTGCAAGGCGAAGCTATTTATAGAGATGCTCGCTTGATCTCATCCACACAGCCGAAGGAAGACGAAGAGGCAGTAATTACAGGCTCACCACGGTCTATGGCAGGTACCACGGTCCAACCGTGGTCTTGGCTGGAAACGAATTTCTGCTTTTTTCTTTCTCCACAGGCAAAGCAACACATGGTGTTCATGGGGAGGTCAAAAACATCTACTTAAGGTCAAATGGTAGGTAAAAACACTTAAAATTCTACAAAATACATCAAACAACTCTACCCAAGCATAAATCGAAAATAGGAGTGTAAATAATATCATAAGCACATAATTCTTCTAAAAATAAAGGAAAATAGCCTTAAAATAATTTACACATAAAGCACTTATTAAACTCCCCCATGCTTAAACTGTTGCTTTTCCTCAAGCAATATGCTAACAAAAAAAAAAGCTATACATAATATCCTCAGGATGGACATAGGTGACATTCAAATGGCAAAGCTGATACAAAGGTAGCCCAAAAAGATGCAAAGATCATTAATAAACAGATTAGGGAATGAAATTTATGAAAACCTTTTAATAGACCACAATGTCAAACTTAAATCAATCTCCCCAAAATTGTCGAATATAATCATTCAATCATGTGAAACAAGTAAGGCTGGCAAGGCCGATAGAACCTCACAATAGTTATGTGGCTCTCATCACTTGTGTTCAGTAGTAATGAAGATTATCTCAATTCTCGTTCCTTCGACTCAAATCTACCATAAGCTTGACAAGTTTGTCAAATTCGCCATCACTAAAATGCAAACACACTAGACAATCATGAGGACTTTCATAGGTTGTAATGGGGCTATGGGTAAAGGTAAGAGGGGAACACATGTTTTGAAAGTGAGGAGTTAGAAGCCAAACAATTCCAATGCATCATACTACATCCTTCTTAGACCATTACAATTCATCCACAAAATAAATCCCAAATTGAAAACAGAAAGAGTCAAAAATTACAAATATCTTACAATCCCAACAACAACAAGGCTAACACTATTTTTTTTTCCCTTTCTTTTTTTTGTTTCTTTTTTTCCCCATTTTTTTAAGAAATAAGGATAGCCAAGGGGAAATCCATAACGAACTTTAAATTTCGACTCTTCTCTAAACTTTGTACGACAAAACAAGGGGTTTATCATGATGTCACACCCCTTCACCAAACAGCCAAAATTCACTAAAAGATAACAATCCACCTTACTAATGCCCTATTATACTTAATGCAAAAGAATGAAACACTCCTCTAGTCTAGGCTTAAGGGTAAGACAAGTATTTGGCCATGGGCTATAATAGGAGGTTTGAATCAAGAAAAACAACAAAGGCTCAAAGGGGCTAGCAAGGGATACAATACACAGCAAAGGTGACTATTTGGCCATGGGGTTTAACAAATGAAAGAAAAAAATGCTTCAATCATATTGCCTAAATGCATAAGCGAAATGTGATCTTGAATGAGAATCAAAGCAAGTTCTAGAGAAATGATATTAAGGAAGAGTCACACATGAAAGAAAATATGAGATTAAAATGATGAATAACGTCTATAAGCTCAAAATCTAATGGGACATCTACCAAGGTCAAAATTAGCTCACCAGTAAACAAATGCCAAAATTCATGTAAAGACTTATGAGGCAAATCAACTCGCATTGAACACGTGGTCAAAACATGGAATTCATTTCGAAAACTCATTCGTAAACATTTTATGCACAATTCGGGCGAATAAAAGGATCAAACCAAACTATAGAAATCTACCAAATCTAGAAAGATCATCATTGGAGGATTTTTTTCATATTTTTTTTTGTTTTTTTGGGTCTCGACTCCTACAAACATTGCAGACTAACGTGAAAAGAAACTAATAAAAGAAAGAAGCTAAAATGTAACCTAGAATGAAAAGAAAACTAAATGCACTACTAAACAAAACTAAAACAAAAAAATCAAAAACTACCACTAAAAGCACATACAAAGCACAAACACACTAAACAGAAAATAGGCATCAGAAGCCAAATAAGACAGCTAACTAACTCCCCTATGCTTTAATCACACATTGCCCTCAATGTGGGCACAAAATAGAAAAAGGTAAGGGGAGTAGCATATAGTAATCAGAAAGGAGGTAGTGGTGGAGGATGGGGTGGTTAGCCATAGGAGATATGCCAATCCCACCAGGTCTCTAAACATGCCCTATAGTCTTTGAAATATTATTTCTGGGAAGCAAGCAACCCACGAAACTCATCTTGGTGCTCTTGGACAAAGTCCCGAAGAGCGGCAGTCTCAGAAGCAATAAACGCTTGGAGGGAAACTTGTTCCTCTTGAATGGATCTAAGGGTGTCTTGAATGTCAGAATAGTCAGATGGGGGTGGTGGAGAGGAAGATCTAGGTCCGGCTTGACTAAAGTGAGGGGCTGGATGATGGGGTGCGGGTCGAACAACCTGCTCATCACCAGGTAACCAATAAAGGTTAACTTGATAAACAAGGGTGGTGCGATCAACATTGACAAGCGACAAAAGCCGGTTCCGAGGGTAAATCTAACATAAATGGCTAGCTTCAACTTTACAAAAGTTTATAATCTCAAAAGCAGCTTGATAAGGCCGCTCAGCCCGGAAATTCTATTCTCAGGATTGGGCTCAACTCCAAAGAATCTAGCAAAAGTAGTTACAATCCCACCTATTGACTATCCTACCTTTAGTGCTAACCATAGCACTATGTAATTGTCTAACTAAAAATGGACCTGGGTCAAGCTCGACTCCATCAAGCATACAAGACAAAAAGTGCAACTCAGAAAGTCTTGGGACATTCAGACTATCGTCCTGAGCAAACAGAGAACAGGCCAACATACATTGAGCTACTCTAATATAGGGGTTCCTAATATGAATGCACTTTGATGAACTGGTACTATACCTAACACTCCCCGAAATTTCTCCCCAAAACGCATTTGGGGTTGAATTCGTAGGGGACTTGGTGGTTCGATAAATCCATGCTAGGTGGAAAACCGAAAATACTGTTGACGGTACCTAAGTTCAGTTTATAAAATTGACCATGTAAATAAAACGATATATATTCGGCTTGACATTGAGGCCCTCTAGTGACCTAGACATGGAGTCTTCTAAGGAATTCTAGGGTCAGGTCCCTATATGTATGCTCTTTGAGTTCTGAAAAGTGTCCTATACCACGTCTTGAAAACAACTATATAATATTATCCACAACTCCTAAGCGGGCCCACAAGTCCTCATCATAATATCTGGTTGCTACAACCATACGTTCATTCAAACAATTGTACCTAGCAACATGATTCGGATGCGTTAAACCAAGAGGGTGAGGAGTGTTACCTCTAGCATACGCGGTTCGAGATGTTCTTTGGGGTTGAGGTGGTGCTTGACTTGAAGACCCAACCTCCTTGGTGCTCCTTTGTCTCTTGTTTGGCGCCATGCTTGCAAACTCTAACCAAAAACAAAACTAAAACCAAAAATAAGAACTAAAACCTAGAAAATTGTAGAAATTAAGCAAAAGTATGAAGAAGAAGAGAGAGAAGGATGGGCATGGTGGATGAGTAAGGGTGAGATGAATTTAAAGAAGAAAAAGAAGAAAACAGATGAAATTTGAGGAGAAAAAGGGAAGACTGAGTGAAAGGAAATGATTTGGTGTGAAAATGATTGAAAAATGGAGTAGAAATGAGGGAATATCAGAGATGTGACATATGGAATGTTTAGAGAGAGAAAAAGGAGGTAGAGAGAGTATGTCGAGAGGTTGAAGAAGAAGTGACGGAGAAGAAAGGGCATCGCAGGTCGTAGCGGTCCACCATGGACCGTGGCCTTCACCACAGGCCAACCATGGTGTCTGCCAGTCCGATATTTCTTTCCTAGGTTGGCAACCTATAACCATATTTCTGGGGGTACTGACCGTAGTGCGAACATTTTATTCCAATTTTTTGTTTTTGTTTTTGTTTTCTCTCTCTTTTTTTTTTGCTTTCTTTTCTCATCCCAACTGACAAAAATAGTAAAAATAACAGCTAAAGGAGAGAAAATGAGAACGGAAAAAGAACTTGGGTTGCCTCCCAAGAAGCGATCTTTTGAGGTCAAGAGCTTGACCCTTGTTTTATGCTTCGTCTGGATCAAATAGTGTGTGGATAATGGCTTTGTCCCAAACCATAAAATCAAATTTCTTTAAGCGAATGTACCATCTTCAAAGTTCAGGCTGCAGGTCCTTCATCTTCACACCTTGGTGCCATAATGCACTCTCTGCATACAAAACAAATCACTCTTGTATCCCATCAGATGGGCTACCATCAACTTGTAACCCTTACATTAAAATTTGCATCAAAACATTTCATCGGGGGCATAGAGAGAATAGTTTGTGCAAACCTGAAATAATCACTGACGGAAGACTCATTAGGAATAGGGACCTCAACCTTGGGCTTATTAGGTGGCATCTGAGCAGAAAACTCCACCTTAACATTGACGTATCTGCCGATGACCAAACTAGGGTTCAATAGAATACAACTAACTCAGCAATCAAAGGAAGCTAACATCAAGGGGAAACCAAGGGAAAGTGGATACATATCATGATGGTTGTGAAGCATCAAGCATGTGAGGGAGAAATGGAAGCTTAGAATCAAGTGATTCTAAGTGGGAAAACAGTGGCTCTTTAATGTGAAGGGATGTATAACACAAGGGGGGAATGGAATTAGGGAACAAGCAACCAAGAAAGGAGAGCAACCAAGGAAAAGGCCACGGATTAGGGGTGGCACGGTCGTGCCCTATGGCATGGGGTGGCCGTGCCACTTTTCTCTCCAAAGGGCCGTGAGTGTTTCACTTTGCACGGTTGGATGGGTTTGAGAAGATGGGGTGGAAGCTAAACCTTTAGTGATAGTCTAAGCTTTGATTATGTATGGGAATGGACACGGAAGGTGCTTATAGGTGTGGGAGTATGGAAGAGAAGCCAAATTAAGATGTACTAACTCAAAAACAAGCTAGTAAACTCAATTAAGCTTTCTTAAGCAACCTTGAGTATCGCATCGGTTTTGATAGAACTGAACTTAAGCAAGGATACAGAAACACCACCAAGCTAAGCTTAGGGCCCTTAAACAAAGGTTAAGATACAGAAACATCACTTAATATTTGCTTAAGACTCACTTGAACACCACCTTAATTGGTCTAATTAAAGATAAGCAAGCAAGAGTATGATTAATGTGCCTAAGCACCAAAAGCTATAAGCTTTCAAAGGGGTTTTTTGGATTCAAAGTTGGTTATCTATGCAAGCTAGGCCATGGGGCTTCTTAAATAAGCAGCCAAGACCTCTTCTAGCTAGTAAAATACACCTTACTACCTTTCTTCATGCTTAGGAAAGGTATTAACACTAATTACAATCGGTTAGAACATAAACTAGATTACAAGCTTTCTGAACTAATCTAATACATCAAAATATAAATCTAAACTATTCCTAAGCTTAGTTATACACTAACTTACTCTTACTTAAACTTAATACATTCAGAATGCTAGCTTTATTCTTATTGGTCAGCCAAAAAGGTATTGCGGCTAGCCAATCAGAATTAAGGACCTGTTTTCTTCATTTTCTCATTGGTTCACACACTTCAAAGCTTCTTTAGCAGCAAATGAGCATGTGTCTAGCAGCCTTGGGGGTGGTGTGATTTAGTCAAGTGGCCATGCAGTTGGGAAAACCCACTTGAGAAGGAAAAACACCTCATGCTTCAACTGAGCTTACTAGGAAGTTTTTTAGCTATTTTTGGAGGCCACGTTTCCCATACCAAACGTGGTGATAATCTGGCTTGACACATATTTATGGAAACCTCAGGACGTCTTCTAACTCCTCCAGGTGGAATTACTCAATTTGGAGCTCATTGTCCTAGTGAAAAGATCAAAATGGCCAGACTGGTCTGAACTAGGTTCAATCTGCATGGTTTGGAAGAATGGTCTGGTTCTTCATCTTCTACTTGATGTAACTTGATTTTATCACTTGGAACACATAGATAACATCTTAAGGACACAAAATATGTAAAAAGACAAGACTTAACCCTTAATATAGCTTAAGTTATAAACTAAACAAAACTGGGTTAATTCTGGATTGCTGGGTAGTTTTGACACCTTTTGGTTAATGGCTGATTTGAACGACCAAATGAACTCCAAATTGGATGCAACTTGTCTTGTTGGAACGCTGACATCTTAAAAGTGACATCCATGCAAAACCATCGGGCCTAAACCATGAAGATGATTGTCGAATTCTGCTTGCAAAATAGGGTTAGTGTTGGTTTCTTCCCTTTTGTCCTACAATGAAACAACTAAAAAAAAACTTGGATGATTTAATCGCCCTTCAGCCAGCATATTAACATGGTCTAATTGATTTGATTCTTTCTAATCAAAGGGCATGGAGAGATCTCCATCATCCTCCCCTTGTTAAAAAGATTTGTCCTTAAATCAATTTAGACTTTGGTAACCTCCTTTTCTCTTCAAATCTGGTTGGAACAAAATCAACCATTCAAAGAGCTCTTTCATGAACTTGGAGGCTCTTTCTTCTTCTTGTCCTATGCTGATTTGGATATGTGATGTGGGGGACTTGTTGAACACATTTGGAACCACCTTCTTACACACTTTGAATGCATGGTTAGGAGCGGTAAAGGATGGTTAAAAAATTACATGACATAAGTTTATGGTGAGTGATTTGGGTGTGGGTGGAGGGGGAAGATTGGTAGATGGATCACCCAATGATAGGAAAAGAACACTTTTATTCTATGTACCTTTTGGTGGGTGGTGAGGGATGGGCAACTCATCTCCTTCATCGGCTTCAACCATGATCTCTTCTAACTCTTCTTTATCATGGTCTTTCACTTCCTCTTCTTCTTGAACATCTTATGTAGCCTTCCGTTCAGCTAAGGTAACATACCTTGTATTGGTGCATTCGGATGCTAAATGTCCAAAACCTTGGCACTTAAAACACATTGGAACTCATTTAGGTAGGGACCTTTGTATAGGTGGTGGGAATGCGTTCTTCTGTGGAGTTTGGTTCTTTTATGGAGGAGGGAAAGAGGGTGTCGTGGGTGGGAGAGTGCAGGATGTAGATGAACTCCCCTTGTTAAAGGTTTGTTCATGAGGTAATGGCTTTGGATTTTCAAACTTTGGGAGTGGTTTCTTCTTCCTTTGCTGCTCCACCTTGTGAGATAACACACATACTTCATCAAAAGTAGAGTAAGCTTGCAAATCAACAACATTAGAATACCTAGGATCAAGTCCTCCTAAGTACCTTACAATGGTTTGTTCTTCTGGTTCATGCAAGTCACACTTTATCACTAGCTTCTCAAACTCACGAGTTTACTCTTCTACACTCAAGTTACCTTGGTTCAAATGGTGGAGTTGTGAGTAACAATCTTGAACATAGGTAGGAGGAAGAAATCTAGCTTTGAGCTTTGACTTTATCTTTTCCCACGTTCTGATTTTGGACTTCCTTTCTCTTACTCTTTTGGCACACAAGTTAGTCCACCAAAGAGAAGCATATTTTCGAAGTCTTAAAGCAATAAGCTTTACCTTCTTGTCTTCTGGAATGTCCTTGTTCTTAAAAATTCTCTCAAATGTGTGTAACCAATCCAGGAAATCTTCACGGTCAAGCTTGCCTTCAAAGTCTGGTATGTCAATCTTGAAATCATTGGAGCTAGCTTGAACATGTGAGTCTTGTCTATTCATACTCAATGGCTCATCTTCACTAGATGAATCAACAGAATGACTAAACACTTGCTCTTGTCTTTGAGGTTCGGATGGAGTGGGATCTTCACACATCTTTTGCTTTTGCTTAAGAAAGATACCTAGTTGTTTGCATAGGTATTCATTCCTAGCCTTCAACTCCTGGTTCAGATTTCTCAACTCTTGATTAAAAGAAACATCTTCATGGCTATGCTTTAAGATAGCATCAATTTTCTTTTCTAGTGACATTCTAGGGGTAGCCATGTTTGAAGTAAGTGGCTAAACAAAGTAGGGCCTATTTTGTGATAACAAAGGGAACGAATTTTGTGGAAGGGGGGGGTAAGCACCAGACCTAGGAGAAGCCAAGCTCTGATACCAAATATGATGTATCTGCCGATGACCAAGCTAGGGTTCAATAGAATACAACTAACTCAGCAATCAAAGGAAGCTAACATCAAGGGGAAACCAAGGGAAAGTGGATACATATAATGATGGTTGTCAAGCATCAAGCATGTGAGGGAGAAACGGAAGATTAGAATCAAGTGATTCTATGTGGGAAAACAATGGCTCCTTAATGTGAAGGGATGTATAACAAAAGGGGGGAATGGAATTAGGGAACAAGCAACCAAGAAAGGAGAGCAACCAAGCACAAGGCCACGGATTAGGGGTGGCACGGTCGTGCCCTATGGCATGGGGTGGTCGTGCCACTTTTCTATCCAAAGGGCCGTGAGTGTTTCACTTTGCACGGTTGGATGGGTTTGAGAAGATGGGGTGGAAGCTAGACCTTTAGTGATAGTCGAAGCTTTGATTATGTATGGGAATGGACATGGAAGGTGCTTGTAGGTGTAGGAGTATGGAAAAGAAGCCAAATTAAGATGTACTAACTCAAAAACAAGCTAGTAAACTCAATTAAGCTTTCTTAAGCAACCTTGAGTATAGCATCGATAGAACTGAACTTAAGCAAGGATACAGAAACACCACCAAGCTAAGTTTAGGGCCCTTAAACAAAGGTTAAGATACAGAAACACCACTTAACATTTGCTTAAGACTCACTTGAACACCACCTTAATTGGCCTAATTAAAGATAAGCAAGCAAGAGTTTGATTAATGTGCCTAAGCACCAAAAGCTATAAGCTTTGAAAGGGTTTTTTTTTTATTCAAAGTTGGTTATCTATGCCTCCTAGGCCATGGGGCTTCTGAAATAAGCAGCCAAGACCTCTGCTAGCTAGTAAAATACACCTTACTACCTTTCTTCATGCTTAGTAAAGGTATTAACACTAATTACAATTCGTTAGAACATAAACTAGATTACAAGCTTTCTAAACTAATCTAATATATCAAAATATAAATCTAAACTGTGCCTAAGATTAATTATACACTAAATTACTCTTACTTAAGCTTAATACATTCAGAATGCTAGCTTTATTCTTATTGGTGAGCCAAAAAGGTATTACGACTAGCCAATCAGAATTAAGGTGTTGTTGTCTTTTTCATTTTCTCATTGGTTCACACACTTCAAAGCTTCTTTAGCAGCAAATGAGCATGTGTCTAGCAGCCTTGGACGTGTTGTGATTTAGTCAAGTGGCCATGCAGCTACGAAAACCCACTTGAGAAGGAAAAACACCTCATGCTTCAACCAAGCTTACTAGGCATTTTTCTGGCTGTTTTTGGACGCCACGTTTTCCATACCAAACGTGGTGATAATCTGGCTTTCCACATATGGATGGAAAACTCAGGAAGTCGTCTAACGCCTCCAAGTGGAATTATGCAATTTGGAACTCATTTGCCTAGTGAAAAGATCAACCTGCCCAGACTAGTCTGAACTAGGTTCAATCAGCACGGTTTGGAAGAATGGTCTGGTTCTTCATCTTCTACTTGATATAACTTGATTTTATCACTTGGACTACATAGATAAAATCTTAAGGACCCAAAATATGTAAAAATACAAGGCTTAAGACTTAATATAGCTTAAGTTATAAACTAAACAAAACCGGGTTAATTCTGGATTGCTGGGCAGTTTTGACATCTTTTGGTTAATGGATGATTTGAACGACCAAATGAACTTCAAATTGGATACAACTTGTCTTGTTGGAATGCTGACATCTTAAAATTAAAATCCATGCAAAAAAATCAGGCCTAAACCATGAATATGATTGTCGAACTCTGCTTGTAAAATAGGGTCAGTGCTAGTTTCTTCCCTTTTGTCCTGCAATGAAACAACTAAAACAAAACTTGGATGATTTAATCACCCTTTAGCCAGCATATTAACATGGTCTAGTTGATTTGATTCTTTCTAATCGAAGGGCATGGAGAGATCTCCATCAAACATACCCTCGTTGAGGGTCCTCATAAGAAATCCAGTCAAAATAAGGAGGATCTTCACAATTCAAGATATCCTCCATATCAATATCAGGGGAAAGGGGTAATGCATCCAATATAAAAGAATAAGGAGAAACCACATCCTTTTTTCTATGACTAAACACACCAAACCACCCTTCTACCTAGAAAGATACACAACCCTCTCTTACATCACTGTGGCAACCAGCTGTCGCCAAAATGGGCCGACCTAGGATAATTTAAGCATCATCGGTTTCAAGCATATAAACATTAATGAAGTCCTCCAACACCCAAATGTCTCTTATATTGACTGGTACATTATCCAATTTCCCTATAAGTTATGTCATGGAACCATAAGCCAACTGTAGTGAAAAAGGTGCGGTGAGTAATGGTCCTAGGTGCAACTTATGAAACAAAGAATAGGGCATTATGCTGATACTAGCACCTAAATCGCATAGGCCTCTCTCAATTTCTGTCTTTCCTACAATGCATGGGATAGAAAAACTACCTAGATCAGGGAGCTTAGTGGAAAAATGGTCGCGATCTCAACAGTGTCAGTCTCTTTGAATGTGGCAGTCTTACCATCATTACTTCTCTCCTTATTTCCAGCCATGATTATTTCCCTACCCTCTTCCATTGGTGTATTATTAGGGTCAATTAATTCCTTCTCTTCTTCCTTCATAGTAACATAGTTACAATTCACGAGGACTGGGTTTGGGCTTGCTAGGAAGTCTGTCTAGGGGCGTAGATGAGAAAGTAGCTTTTTGGGCAATTTGAGCTTCCAACATCCTATTATGAGTTATAAGCACATCAACCTTTGAGCCTGATTGCTTAATATACTCATCCTGTTTTTGTTCCGCTATAAGCATGCTTTCCATCATTACCTCTAAATTAGACTTTGGGGCATCTGAGAAGGGAATGGGGGTCTTTGAAAACTAGGGGGTAGTTTAGCATTCATACGGGGCATATTTGATGTGATTAGAACTATAAGAAAATTTTGGATGATTCTTCCAACCCGAATTATATGTATTAGAGTAAGGGTCATTGGTCGATCTTGGGAAGAACGATCATGGGAAAAAGGAGTCCCAACTTGACAATTCAAAGTCACTTGTTCAACAGAACCACAAATTTTACAAGGGGAAGGGGCACTAGATTTCACAGCATTAACATTCATTTAGTCCAATTTTTGAGGCATAGCATCTGCTTTAGCAGAAAGTAAAGTAAGCGCATCAACTTTAAGCTTACCTCCAACCCGTTTAGGTTAGCCTCGTTCAGTGGACCATTGAAAGTTGTTTACTGCCATCTCCTCAATCATATTATAGGCTTCATCCTTAGTTTTGCTCATCAGAGTTCCTCTTGCCGTCGCATCAATAGTGGACCTTACAGACTGGGTCACACCATTATAAAAGGCTTGAATAATCATTCAATGCTGCAGACCATGACAGGGACACAAACACAATAGATCTTTAAAATGCTCCCAAGCCTCATAGAGTGTCTGATCATCTCTTTGTATGAAGTTGGTGATCTAATTCCTTAGGCTTGTTGTTTTGCTTAGAGGGAAAAACTTGGCGAGGAATGCTCTTATCAACTCATCCTAGGTGGTAATGCATTAAGATGGCAAGGAGTGTAACCAACCCCTTGCCTTATACATCAATGAGAAAGGGAATAAGTGCAGGCGAAGCGCATCACTGGAGACTCCATTGAGCTTCAATGTGTCGCACACCTTTAAAAAGACTGAGAGGTGTAGATTTGGGTCTTCCAAAGGCGTTCCGCCGAATTGGGATTACTGCATCATGGAAATGAGTGCTAGTT
The DNA here is from genome assembly GCA_017589665.1 of Selenicereus undatus. Classification (NCBI taxonomy): domain Eukaryota; kingdom Viridiplantae; phylum Streptophyta; class Magnoliopsida; order Caryophyllales; family Cactaceae; genus Selenicereus; species Selenicereus undatus. The sequence continues at coordinate 55,384,124 of JACYFF010031959.1, read as the reverse complement.
TGAGCTCAAAATTATTGGCATCTATAGCAGGGCGAGCAATGCTTAAGGTGATCCCTTGGAGCCATTATCTGATAGCTAATGAGTTTACCTTGCATTCTGATCATTAGGCCATGAAATACATTCAAGGGTAGCTAAACTCCAGGTATGCTAAATGGGTTGAATACCTTCCGTCATTCGACTTCACTGTCAAGCATAAGTTAAGAAAACTCAACTAGGGAGCATATGCACTTTCCAGGAGGCATTTACTATTGTTTCAGCTGGATGCTTGAATTCTAGGATTTGAGCATCTTAAGTCCCTTTGTGCCACTGATGAAGACTTTGGGGAGTTATATATTTTTTTTTCTTAAAACACTCTAACGGAGATTTTATGGTCCAAAATGAGTACTTGTTCAAAGGGACTCGTTTATGTGTTCCTAGGAGTGGTACTCGTGAGTTGCTGATCACTGAAGTCCATGGAGGTTCTTTGGCTAGACATTATGGAGAGAAGAAGAACCTAACCATGCTAAGGGAGCATTACTTTTAGCAGGGAATGAGTAAGGATGTTCAAGACCTCTTGAAAACTTATGTTACTTACCAAGTAGCCAAGAGTCACTTACTACCACAAGGGTTATATACCCCAATGCCAGTTCCTTCCTTCCCTTAGGTTGATGTAAGCATGGATTTTATCCTTGGATTGCCAAAAACTCTAAGGAATAAGGACTCCATCTTGGTGGTAGTAGACAAATTCTTAAAGATGGTTCACTTTATTGCTTGTAACAAGACTAATGATATCACCCACATTGTTGAGCTCTACTTCAAAGAGGTCACAGGATTGCATGGGATCCCTAGGTCCATTGTTTCTGATCGAGATACAAAGTTTTAAGCCACTTTTGGATTATCTTATGGAGGAAGATGGGGACTAAGCTCAAGTACAGTACCACATGCCACTCCCAAACTGATGGCCAAACCAATGTAACAAACAGAACCTTGGGTACTCTTTTAGGAGCTTTGATTAAGCTCAATCTAAAAGCATGGGATTGACTCCCTCCCTATGTTGAGTTTCCTTACAACCAGGCACTAGTAGAACCACAGGGATGTCTCCTTTCAACGATTTTATGGAGTTGATCCATTGAGCCCCTTGATTTGGTGCTTAGAAACTCAGAAGGGAAACCAAGTGTGGAGGCTAGCAAAAGAGTTGAAGAACTCCAAACACTCCACAAGCAAGGCACGTCCAGAAGTGAGAAATCAAACACCTCCTATCAAGTTCAAGCAAACAAGCATAAAGGGAAGGTGGTATTTCAGCCAGGATATTTGGTATGGATTCACTTGAGGAAAGAAAGGTTTTCCTAAAAAAGGAAGAGTAACCTGGCGCAAAGGCAGATGGTCCTTTTGAGGTACTAGAAAGAGTGAATGATAATGCATACAAGGTTAATCTCCCTTGAGATTATGGTGTTTCGGCTACTTTTAATGTAGCAGATTTGAGCCCGTACTTAGAAGATGAGCATTTAGTGAATTTGAGGGCGAATTCCACCTAATAAGGGGAGGATACTAGAGATTAAGCCATGGCACATGGCTCAGGCTATCAAAATAGTTCAGGGAATGCCAATTCAAGCACCAATCCTTAAGCCATCGTCCGAGTGTTACTCCTGTAAAGTTCTACACTACCCGCGTTTGAACCCTTGCAAAGACCCAGTTTTGTTCATCTGATTTCCTAAACTTTCAAAAATGTTTAGGGTCGATATTTTTGCATAGGCAATTACCTAACATCCTTAAATAATAAGTCATAAAGAGAAAACTAAGTTAAGTTAGTTGCTTTATGAAGATTTTCCACCCACAAGTCAATTGTTCTAGATTGAGCTCCATTCTGGTTTGGTTTGAGTTTCAAGCTAGTTTTCCCCCTTAAACCTGATTTAGGCCTAATTTATTTACTTAGCATGATTATTAACATCCTAGTGAAGTCATTCATGGTTGGAAATCTTGTCCAAATCAAGTAGAAGTAAAGCAACCAAGTTACTCAACTCTGGCACCAAACCGGCCGATTTGACTGTTTTTTGTCAACGACTGAGATGTCTTCAAAGGGAGGCTTTTGTCACCAATTTTCTTGCTTTCTTGCTAGCCTACACTGTGAGGAACATCACCATTATCCCTTTTGTAGCTTTAAAAGGTTCCTTCCCCATTAGAAAGAGAGATAAAGATTACACTTGTTTTTGATTGCCCAGCCATAATCTGGGTCAAATCAGTAGCTTTCTTTCTCTGCCACATGTTCAAATGGATAGCTTAGGAACCTAATAACATGTTTAAGCTTGAGATTAGCCTAACTAAGTGTGTAATTAGCTAGGCTCATGTAAGGCACTTAGATTAGGCTAAGCTTGTTTTACATTCTGATCTGTAAGCTAGTTTAGACATTTCCTAATGACTAAGGAAACTCCTAAGCAACTAGGTAGCTTAGCAGGATCCTATTTAAGTGCTTGCTAGCTTGTTCATAAAAGCAGATCATGAAAGCAATAGATTTAAGTTGAGCTTTGCTCCTAAACCCCTGTTGCTCTCAAAACACTCAAACTAGCTTATCTTTACTTAGTCTGGGTAAAGTGGTGCTCCAGTGAGTCTTAATCTACCTTAGTGCTTTTATATCCTAAGAAGGATTAAGGGCCCTAAACTGACTCATGGTGGTGATTTCGTATCCATTCTTTAGTTTGGAAACCATTTATCCTCGCTTACTCTAACTGGGATCATTTCAATCCAAAGCTTCTATTTTCTTCCCCTTTGCTGGTTAATTGCATTCCAACGTTGAATGTTAGTGAGATAGTAAGGAAATACATCACAAAGGATGTTAAGCACTTTTGGAAAAGATATCCCACGTATCAACTAGCCAAGAGCCATGTCCTACCTCAAGGTCTCCACTCACCCTTACCAATCCCATAAGCCAATTGGGAGGATGTAAGTTTATACTTCATCAGCAATCTTCGAAGGACACAAGGAAACAAGGATTTAGTCATGGTGGTTGTTGATCGATTTTCTAAGATGGCACACTTTGTTTCTTACCCTAGCACTTATGATGTTGCTTAAATGGCTAACCTCTACTTCAAGGAGATTGTAAGACTCCATAGAATTCCCAATAACATCGTCTCGGATGGAGATAGCAAATTCATGAGTCACTTCTGGCTCGCATTATGGAAGAACATGTACACTCATCTCAAGTTTAGCACCCCATGTCATCGCTAAAACGGATGTTCAAATTGAGGTAACCAATAGGGCCTTGGGTATTATCTCGAGGGTCCTTGTGAAAAAGAGCACCAAAGAGTGGGATGAGTTGCTTAGCCATGCTGCGTTTGCGTATAATAGGGCACCAAGCAAACCCAGACGTCTTTCTTGATTTGAAGTTGTCTATCGGTTCAAACCCTAAACTCCCCTTGATATTACACCCCTACCTACACCAACCAACTTTAGTTCGGAGGCCGATAAAAGAGTGAAGGAAATCCAAGAGCTTTATGCCCAAGTAAGCACCAAGATTGAGAAGTTCAAGGAGTAGAATAACCATCAAGTCGACAAGCATCATAAGGAAGCCCAATCCAAGCTCGGGCATCTACTGTAGGTCTATGTAAGGAAGGAGATGTTTCTGAGCAAGAAAAGGTATAAGTTACTCCCTTGTTTGGGTGGTCCATTTGAGATCCTTGAGAAGGTGCATCCCAATGCCTACAAGGTTGGCTTACCTAGGGAGTATGGTGTATCTGCTACCTTCAATGTAGCTAATTTGAGCCCCACTTTCATGAGGAAGATGAACTACCAAGTTTGCCGGAAAACCCTTTCCAAGCTAAGGGGGATGATGTCGATCAAGCCCAAGTGATGATCATGGCCGCAAAGATACTAAAGACATGCCAAGGGTTAGAAATAAGCCATGATATCCCTAATAGTTTACAACTGGGGTCATCTGGCATTTGGCCTATGTTTTTAACCTTGGTTGATGGAGATCACCCTATGCCTAATAAGCTTTACCATCCCTTACAATTTCGAACCTATGAGCACTCATCTAGGAGGCTTCTATCCGAGGTCCTTGCTTAGTTGATCATCCAGGCTTATCTTAAACTATGTGATATGCTATTCAATCCAGTGAGAATTCAAGGATGATAGGGTGTAACTTAGCTCATTCTCTAGCTGACTCTATAGCTACTAGACGATCAAAGTGGTCCTCACATTTCGATGCCAACAAAGCAGCCTAGTCAGTACCTATGCCTAGGTTAGTCTAGATTGACAGCATTTTGAGAAGTCAACTTTTATTCCACCTTACAACATTATTTTTGCCAAATTAAGGCCGATAAAAGGTTTTAAAAATGTTATCATTAGTGGCCTCAAAGTGGCAAAATTAGGTCCTTAAGGAATAGCTATTAACCAACACACGTAAGGAGGAAATTACCATTAATCCATTGGATTTCAGCGTGATCCCCACTTACACTAGCCCGATCAAATCTTAAGGTGAAGGGCTACAACTTGCACCCTTGAACGTCATTAGAGCAGGTTAGATTCTACCTAAGCTTAACACCTTAATAATGGCGATTAACAAACAGAATAGGTGTCAAAGATCAAGCTTGCACCCGCAGTTTAATGTTGTTTTGTTTGAACTTTGATTACTGTGTTTGAAATCTGGTTTAATTTAATCTAGCCATTGAGAAAAGTAGTGACGCTTGGTTTAAAACTGTAATTTTCACTCTTATGAACTCAGTTGCTAATATATGAAAGCTGAGCAAAGCTCCTTCCCATAAAATTCTCTCAACCTTACCCTATAAATGGGCCATTGCAGGTGGTGACCTAATGAGTCTTGGGTCGTTAATTGGTGGTGTGTCTTATTAAATTTGTTACCAAGCACCCTAATTCCAGTTTGATGTCTAGTCCTATCCAAGATTGAATCAGTTTATGTTGTTTTGTTTGAGTTCTAATTAGCTAAGTTAGTTCTTTTCATAAGTGATTGCTTTGAGAGTTCTTGGTTTCTTGTACTCGTCTCTTGATCTTGCCTGATTCTACATCACATTTGGTATCAAAACTTAGGCTACTCTCCTAGGCCTAAACCTTAGCCATAAATGCAATTCTCTGACCTAACAACACATAACTACAAAGAACCAGTTACTGTCTAGGAAAGGTGATTAACAGCATGACCTTGGAAGAAAATGTTGAGGCCTTAATGAAGAATTACGAACATCTGGAGAAGCAAAATGAATATCTTACGAACTGCTTAGAGAATCCCTTAGTAACAAAAAGCAGAGCCTTACAATATGATGCAGCTAGCTCTTCAGTGAAAATGATTCACGTGGAGAGTCCGAAAGGCAAGAGAGCCTTATTGGCATCTTTAGTGAAAATGATTCTAAACCAAGGAATATAAGAGGCAAAAGGAACCATCACCATTAGACTAGCTATGAGATCAAAATAGAGGTTTTGGAGTTTGAAGGAAGGCTTGACCCTGATGAATTTTCGGACTAGTTGCATACAATTGAGAGGGTCTTTAATTATAAAGACATCCCATAAGACAACAAGGTTAGGTTGGTAGCTTCGAGATAGAGGAAGTATGCATAACTCTGGTGGACTACTACAGGAGCCAAGAAAGGGAAGAGGAAAATCAAGACTGGGCTAAGATGAAATCCAAGCTCAAGAACAGGTTTATACCCCCTTCTTACCTTCAGGACAACTACTCTCAATTGCGTACTTTAATTCAAGGAACCATAGTTGTTGGAGAGTACACTCGAGAGTTTGAAAAACCCTTAATAAAATGTGACTTGCAAGAACTAGAGGATCCGACTATAGTGAGATGCATTAATGGGCTTGACCTTAGGCATTATATTGTTATTGAAGTGCAACAATCTATTACTTTTAAAGATCTTTGTGTCTTAGCTCTTAGAATTGAGGAACAAACGAAATCCAAGACATAAAAGAAAGAACAACCTAAGCCCTTTCGCATAACCTAACTTTTTAACAAGGGGAGGACTCAGTTGACCCTTAAACCTACTTGCAATTAATCTTAGATTGCTCCCAAGACCCCAACTCCACAAAACAAACCCCCACTTGGCCATACTGCTGATAGGATATGCTATAAATGAACCTTTCATGGTTTGGGACACATAGCTTCTGATTGTCCCAATAGAAGAGTGATTACTCTGACAGAATATCAAGCTGTGTGAGAGGAGGAGATGGAGGAGGAAAAGGATGTTTGTTTGATGAAAGAGCGAGAGAAGAGGAGGTGGTTACTGAGCCAGATAATGGAAAAATGTTAGAGATTAAAAGAGCCCTCATTGTTTAAAGAAGTGCCAAGGATGAACAAAGGGAGAATATTTTGCACTATAAACACTGCAAAAAAAGTGGTTTTTACCAACATGAATAGTTCTGTTGCAATAAGTTCATTTACAGTTGGTAAAACCCTATACCAACAGATATTAGTCTGTTGGTAGACTTTTGGTAAAAAGAGGTGATGGTATTAGTTTTACCAACAGATATTGTAATCTGCCGTAATTTCTCCTTAATACCAACAAAATGAATTCGTGGGTGAATGTCATCATAGTACCAACATATGCTTTTGTTGGTACTGAATCAACTAGCGGCATAAATTATTCACCAACGTACTGTATCTGTTGGTAATTCTTTCTTTTTTCCGCCTTTTTAATCTTGTCCAATAAGAACATCTATTGGTACTACTATATACCGCCAAAAAAGAATTTCAATCAAGCTACAATCCGTTGGTAATTCTATTCCTTCGAACACCTCATGATCCGAAACATCTACTACCAATAGTCCGTCCACTCAAGTGGGAACTATTTTTTCCAACAAATACATCTACACAAAATCAAACCTGTAGGTACAATAGTTATCCACAATAGAAGAATCAACCCAAACAAAAGCACAATGTTATTTAAAATTTTTCAAAAGTGTTATGCGTTTACTAAAAGTTCATAAACAAATAAGTACATAACTCCAACAATTGCTTCCATTGAAATTAAAGTCCAAACTATAAGTGCAAACTCATAAACATTACTTGGTCTACCTGAAAGATAAGTCAAGATAAAAGTTAACCACATAAGAGAACTCAAACTATGACTCATCATTTTGTTCTTGAACGTCAACTTCTTCGGCATTTTCTTCCTCAAATGCATGATCATTTTCATTATCATCATCAATATCCTCATCTTCCTCAAATGAAGAAAGAACATCCTCCGATATCCCCTATTAAACATGCCTAAAAGCATAAATCTTAGGAAGAGGTAACAGAGAATATTTGTAATCATCTAATGGCATTCTCCCTTAATAACATGATGTCAAATTTATCACAGAAAAGAGAACTAGACTGTGTTCCTCATGGCATCCAGCTCTAAGACAAAGAAGGAATGACAAAAATACAACGGCAATGCTCTAGATCCACAAAAATAAAGTTAGTCTTAGCATTCTAAGAAGATCGATGTTCATACCAAAACTACATTTAAACACAATAGCATGTCATCACAAATGTGCTCCTAGAAAACTATATGAAGTGCAAGACTCAGATCGTAGCCTATGGTCGCAGAACCTTGCTCTGATATAATCTGTGAGACCCCAACCCCTACAGTTAGAAGTGTCAATGATTTCTTAAATTTCTACTTAAATTCTGGGGCTAAACAGACAGAGTTTTGCTTGAAAATTGACCATTTTCCATGCTTAAAGCCTTACATTAATTCCCTGCATCGAGTAGAAGTATAAAAGAATATAGAAATAAGCTCAATGGCTACATGCCGGAGTCCACAACTCTACGGGCCACTCGCTCAGAGTATGCGAAACATTAAACAATCAGCAAATAGGCTTATTCTATGACAAGAAGAGAAGATATGCACATAATGAAGATTGTTCTGTTTAGTAATGGAAAAGATAACCAAATAAGGTCACAACAATTTACACCAAGTGAGCTGCAACTTATATGAGGCCGAAGATCTAAATCTAAGCATACCACATATAAGCTTTGTATATGGGCACTATGTCTAGCTCCTCAAGAAAATTTTTGAAGACTAAGAAAGTTCCCCAGCTTCAAAATATGTCCAGCTCATCAAGAACATCTATATTGCATGAATAAAATATATAGCACAAGTCGTTGCCTGCCAAAAGACATGTATATCACAAATAAGACTTTATGAGACAAAGACCATTACTTTACCAAATAGCTTAAAAAATAATTAAGTACCACAGAAATCTCAGTAATGGAACAAATAATAAAATATCTCATATAGGAAAACCTGGTGCTTCAGAAGCACTTTCACCAAATTGATGACATATCCAAGTTTATTATCTAATCGTTCAATCTTCTCTTGACTTTCTTGTTGTTCTTGCCCGATTTTCCATCTTTTAGTTCGTTCTTCCTCTAAAGCGCACCTTTTAAATTTTAGAAGTTAAATGAGGAACTTTGACCCCAATGCCAAAGGTCTTAGCATAACCATACTTGTCTTCTCCAACAACTTTTTTTTGTGAAAATTTCATCTCGAGCAGCATCATCACATAAATCTTCTTCAACCTGAGATAACTCATTTTCAATTGCTTCCTGCCATGTTACAAATTAGTAAAAATAAATAAGATCATTAACAAAATTAAACAAAAATAAACACTCATACCTTTACACTAGCTGATGTTTTGTAGCTTTATTTAGTGGATGGGTCTTCAGCCATATTGTAATCTTATCTGTGTTGTTACCTTTTCCCTAAAACGTATACAAAATACTGAATGAGTTACCTAAAATCAAAGTGAGCTACAATATAAATAGGATATACATAATACCTCTTCTTCAGCACGTACACGTGCAAAAGTCTTTGTCCCTCCATAGTGACACAATTTGTTACTGCCCCGATTTTAAATTCCTCTTTTAGTTCTAGCCTAAATAAGCAATTGACAAATCACATCATAATAGTTGTATTACTTCAAAATAAGTATAATTGTAAATGTTCTTAAAGCACATAATTACCTTTCCTTTGTCTGATTCCCAAAACTGTATGAAGTTGGCCCATGTTTCAAGTGGTATGTGTTTTGGTCTTTTGCTAATTGCTTCATCATGACTTCTACCATCAAATAGTGCCACCTTCAACTCACATTTATAGCCTCTCCAACAAGCATGGATTTTCTCCATTGCCCATTCATAAGGCTCATTTCCTTCAGGAAAGTGACATGAACACTGTACAATGGATACAAAGAAAAAGAACTAATCAAGACTTGAAATAAACTTAAAAGTCATATTTTTACTTTGAAATCCACGCACACACGCAAGGCTTGGTGTAAAAATCAGATTGTAGAGGTTCAACTATGAAAGCAATATAATATATATTGAGACATATATACCTTCACCTCTACCCACATTGAATCTTTTTTCTCTTGTTCAATGTTCCTCCAATCAATACAATCAAGTGCTAGTCTTCTAGGGTTTTGTGCAAGACACCTAATCATGGATGACATTTGCCTTCGAGAATTACCTATAGGTTGAAGTTGTTCATTCACATCGACAAACAAAGAGTTCTTCAAAACCTTTATCTTATTAGGTCCACGACGCTTCTCATTCTTTTCCTTGGCTTCTTGTGTGCGACTTCTACTTGTGGTGTTGTGACCACTTTCGGTCGATGATTCACCTCCCATATCATGACTTGCTTCACTTTCTCCATGCTCTAATGAGTTTGGATTGACCTCTCCTATGATGTCACAAAAGCAAGTGACTGTTATATATGACAATTATAGAAAATAAATGAAATATAATTACAGAAAATAACAATTACACTTAGACATAAAAGTAACATATGCACAACAAGTATGTGACTTACTTCTAGGAACCGCTCCATTGTCTCTGGGTTCTATGCTCATGTCACCATTGTTGACATGTGAATGAACATCCTTTGAGAGCACCACAAATCGAATGGTAAAACTTGGACTACGACATAACTCTTGTGAAAGTGGTAAAAAAATAACATTAGAAAATTATAAGTAAAAAAAGTTAACATGGTACAATAGGAGCATTTTCCATCACTGTACGACTACTAAAAACGTTGTTGTTTTGGGTCTCTAATTGTCTTCTTTTCTCTAAACTTCCTGCCAAGTGTTTTTCCACTAATAATAGCCATTTCCTCTTCACTTTGATTAATTCTTATGCTTTTGTACTCTCCTAGTTAAAAGGAATATTAAGGTAGGAAAGAAAAGAGGGAAATTTTCTATAATTGACAGTATGTGTTTTTTACTTTAATCTTTAATAATACAGAAACTTGCATTTTGTATTAAAAAAAATAAACTTACTTGTAGTAATGTGTGGCAAAGAGGATGTTCCTAGTGCGAAGAGAGAACGTTGAACGGAAGCACCTCGAGACAAAGTAGGTGTTGAGGCTTCTTTTGACCTCGGACTATGCCTTACTCCTTGACTTAATAGCTGATTTTTCCCAGACGTCCAGATATGCTTCATTAATATAAAACATAAGTAACTTAAATAAAAGGTTGTTATTATTTTGAGATAACTATAAAACTATGATTAATTTAGGACCTACCACAAGTTGATCTCTTGTAACCATCCTCTTCTCACCTGGCAATTTTCCTGTAGAAGACATGATCTAAAACAAAAAAATTTAGTACTAATATATCAGCATCAAACATTAACAACAATGTATACATAGCCCATGAAGCAGTAGCTCCTAGAAATAACACAATAAATTGGTGTAAAAATAAGAAAGTTATTCTAAATACAAAAATGATTCTAAAATGATTAACCAATAAATAAATGTTTCATTAAAATATTTATGTACATATATAAATTATTCAGAATTAAAATCATATAATGTCTCATCATCTTCATCACTTTCAACACTACTATTATTTGATTTTATCTCTACATCGTTGTTCCTTTAAATGGCATCAACAAAAGGCTCATTCAATGTAACTCCCACAATATCTTCTCTAACATCAATGAATTCTTTTGCATCGATCGAAGTCGAGTTGTCTACTTGTAAAACTTCCACTTCTGGTATGACATCATCGTCCAGTTCATAAAGATCTCTTGGCTTAGTAGCAATGACTACATGCCAGTTTTTCTCTTTGGACTCTGGTACATGAAAGACTTGTACTGCTTGAGATGTTAGGACAAAAGGTTCGCTTGTTTTCCAATGTGATTTAATGTTAAAAAGAGCAAATCCAAACCTATCTTGTTTTAAACCTCTAATTGGATGCACCCAATCACATCGAAATAGGATAAAACTTCTTCCTTGAGGATAGGTCAACTCAATGATTTCAATCAGAATCCCATAATAAGCTATATCTCCTACATGTGTACAAGAATTCACAACACCAGAATTTTGGGTCTCGCTCCTCTAATGAATCTTTTTAATGCGCCACATGTACCCGTTACAGGTAATCTTAGTCATTGTCTTTATCCATTGACTTGGAATTGCACTTAGATATTGCAAATCATCAACCATGGAACAATCGGCGAGACGATGCCTATAAACCTAGGAATGTACAGATTTTATCTATTACGATACATAGACCATGTAAAGTTCGCATATATAAATATCATATGTATATTAGGATGCCTACATTTTGTTCAAACCATTTTGGAAATGTCTTTTTATGAATCTCATCAATGCTTTCATTTGGAGTTTGACATTCAGTACTAACAATGTCATAATGCTCTCTGAAACCATAAGAACACGTCTTAAATTACAGAATGAATTTTGGGAATTTTATTATACCAAATCGAATAATAATGTCTACTTACTTTGCATAACTTTGTTGAACTTCGTGGCAGTTAAATAACACAAAAGTATGTGCTTGGTCAATTAATGAATGGTGCGGATGAATGTCCTTCTTTTTGGACAATGCTCCACATCTTAAGAAGACAGATAGTCCCTTGCAACATTCATCACCATCATCATTATTCCTTGAGGACCTATTCACCTTAGTCTCCACACCAGGCAAATATCTTGCACAAAATATCAAACATTCATTTGCTACGTATCGTTCAGTAATTGACCCCTCTAGACGACTTTTATTGCCAATAGACAATTTTAACGTCCTCAAGTCCCTACGAACATCAAAATCACATGATGTGGCTATTATGTTTAGTTGTAAATATAAAACTATGGATGTAAAAATTAAAAATCGAATATATAACTTTCCACATTGTACATAACATTTGCTTCACATGGAAAATGGACAATTAAGTGTACCATTATGTCAAAGATGGAAGGCAAAAAAATGCTTTCTAAACGACAAAGGGTAATAATGACACGACCCTGTAACCTCTCAATATATTGAGGTGATGGAGTTCCATCCACAAGGTCCACTATTGTTCAATTGATCCAAAATAATCACGAAATCAAGTCCAAGTGCATGACCATAAGTTGTTTAATGAAGAACGCTCAAGATGATGCACTCGGTTATTCATCCAGATTTTTACCCGATTTTGCTACTTGGTTTCTCAAGCATAATCCAAGTTTAAGCATTCAATTTTTGGTGTTGTTACAATTTTAAGGTCTTAGCTTTCAAGTCCAATTTGAATTATTAGGTTTGGAGCTCATTTGGTTAGGGAACGAAGCTACTTTTCAGTCCAATGTTGTTTTGCACTCGGTTATGCACAGTTTGGGTATTCAGCCTTTTTCAATGGGCAAATGATGTCCAAATGGAGGGTATTATAGACATCCTAAGGTTTCCTTCCATGCAAGGAAATCCCAGAATACTCAGCATTTGAGGTGTCAACTCAGGAGGACAAAATCGTGCAAAAAACAAAACCTAGATACCCCGTTGCTTGGCTTGTTGGTTTTCCTACCTAGGCGGGTTTCCTAGAGGCGTGTGCTTGCTTACTAGGTCAACTTTGAGCTTCTTGTTAAGCTTCCACCTAGCCACACATGAGCAAGACACGTGGAAGCAAGGGGAAGCCTCCATTTTGCAAGCATTGAACCGGCCACTCAAGCACCCCATGGCAGCCATGTATTCTTCAGCTTTTTGAGGTGGAGACCATGAGGAGAATACCTCCCTAGAGTGGAAATTGAGTCACCAAGGTTCCTTAATGCTTAGGAAAGGTTTTTACAAGTGTAAAATTGTACTTTATACCATAAACTTTCGGTTTATACTAGTTTACATTCTACCCGTGAAGTAGCTTTAGGAGTTTAATGACTTTCCTAGCTTAGAAGGAAAACTCATTTCGTGTGTATTAGAAGGCCATATAAAGGTCGTAGTTGTTCATTTTGTAGGATATATACTTTGACTTTGAATGAAAAGAAAAGACTTTTTGTCTTTAGTTTCCTTAAACACTTTTATTGCTTATCTTAGTTTTTGACCGAACTAAGTGGTGATCAAAGAGAGTCTTAATCCTTGGTTAGGTGGTGTATCTTATCCTAATCCAAGATTAAGGGCCCTAAGCCAGTGATTAGTGGTGTATCTTATCTAATCATCTAGTTTAGTACTATCCAAATTCACTTGAAAACACTTGAAGTTCCCTAAGTTAGCTTCGGGTTCTCCTTGAAGCCGTGAGCTCCCTTAAGTTCTAGCTTGTGTTCTTTATCCTTCCTTGCTTTCCCTTGCACACTTCCATCATTTTGGTATTAGAGCAAGTCCAACCTTGCCCAGAACCTACCACATGCCATTCCCAGCTCATCTCTGATTCCAAAACTCAAACACAGACCGTTCCATTCACACATTCAAAATGAGTTCCAATATGACCGTGGAGGAAAAGCTTGAAGTCGTGACCAAGCAAATGCATGAGATGTCTATTGCTCATCAAGAACTCAGAGCTCAGAATGAGTGCTTGAGGAAACAACTTGGAGATCACATGAAACAAAAACAAAAGCTTTATGAGATTGGTGAACGAAGTGGAACGAAGTATAGAGGTGAAGAAGAAGCTAGCAATGCGTCATCTTTATCTGATGATGAAGTACCTTTTGGGAGGATAAGAAGGGAAGCACGACCTACTTTTAACTCAAGTGATTTCAAAGTTGAAATTCCTGAGTTCGAAGGTAAGCTAGATCCAGATGAGTTCCTTGAATGGCTACAAACTGTTGAACGGATTTTCGAGTATAAGGATATTCCTGATGAACGAAAGATGAAACTGGTTGCTCTCGAATTGAGGAAATATACCTCCTTATGGTGGACTAGCCTCAATGCTAAGAGAACTAGGGAAAGGAAGAGTAAAATCAACACTTGGGACAAGATGAAATCCAAGATGAAGGCACGGTTTTTGCCATCTACATACGTCCAAGATAACTACATGCTCTTTCACCATCTTACTCAAGGAAAAATGAATGTGGAAGAATACACACGTGAGTTTGAGAAACTCATGATCAAATGTGACATTCATGAGCCTGAAGAACAAACCATGGTTCATTACCCAGGTGGGTTTGATCCTAGGATAGCTAATGTGGTTGAATTGCAAGCTTACACCACCTTTGATGAAATATCTGTCCTAGCACATAAGGTGGAACAACAAAGGAAATCTAGGATGTTTGTTTGTGATTCCTTCAAGCCATATTCAGCACCAAACTGTGGGTAACCCTTAAACAAGGGGAGTACCATACCTCAACCTAAACCATCTACCCTTTTCCCAATTAATCCACAAAAGAACCAAGCTCCTCAAAGGCCACAACTGAATCCCCAACGTCCAAACCTATATCCTATAAACCAAAGAAGGCGTCATAAGTGTCAAGGCTTAGGACATATTGCTTCTGATTGTCCAAGTTGAAAGGTTGTCACTTTAGCTGAATGGGAAGCCACAGAGGGAGAATTTGCCGAGGAGAAGGAGGAGCAAAAGGGGGAAGATGTTGAAGAAGATCCTGAAGAAACTCAAGAGGAGTTTACAGAAAATGCTGATGAAGGTGAGATGTTAGTAATTCGAAGGGTAATGAGTACTCAACGAGTTGCTAAGGATGAACAACGTGAAAACATCTTTCATTCACGATGTATAGTCCTAGGCAAAGTTTGTTCTTTAATCATCGATGGAGGAAGCTGCGTCAACGTGGTTTCATTGAGTATGATTGAGAAGTTGAACCTTCAAGCCACGACACACCCACACCCACACCCATACAATATTCAATGGCTAAATCAGGGCAAGGGATTGCAAGTTAACTCTCGTTGCTTGATTTCATTCTCTCTTGGTAAGAACTACCAAGATGAACTTTGGTGTAATGTTGTTCCCATGGATGCTTGTCATATTCTGCTAGGGAGACCATGGATGTATGATAGGAGAGTCATGCATAATGGTTACCTTAATACCTATTCCTTCACCAAAAATGGCAAGAAGATTACCCTTAATCCTATGTCACCATCCGAACTCCACAAAATAAAACCACAAAAAAGCCAAACCCAATCTGACTTGCTCTTGACATGTGGAGAACCACTTTTAAAAGCTTCTCAACATGAGTTTGAGGCTTTAAAAGAGTGGATATTGCAAGTGCAAGATGAACCAGAAACATCATTTCCATCCCGTCCCATAGCTAAGGTCATATTGAATAAGTTTAGTCACTTGTTCCCAGAAGAAATACCTTCGGGTTTACCCCCAAAACGTGACATTCAACATCATATTGACCTTATCCCTGGATCCATTCTACCAAATAAGCCAGCACACAAGACAAATCTAAAAGAAGCCTAGGAGATTCAACGCCAAGTTGAAGAATTGATATCCAAGGGGTTGGTACGTGAGTCCTTGAGTCCGTGTGTTGTTTCGGATCTATAGGTTCCCAAAAAGGATGGTAGTATGAGGATGTGTGTTGATAGTAGGGCCATAAACAAAATTATTATCAAGTATAGGTACCCTATACCTAGGCTTGAAGATATGTTTGATGAGTTGCATGACTGTAAGGTGTTTAGTAAGATTGATTTGAAGAGTGGTTATTATCAGATTCGTACTAGGGAGGGTGATAAGTGGAAAACTGCTTTTAAGACCAAAGGAGGATTGTATGAATGGTTGGTTATGCCATTTGGTTTTTCCAACACCCCTAGTACGTTTATGAGATTGATGAATCAAGTGTTTCGACCATACTTGGGCAAATTTGTGGTCGTTTACTTTGATGATATCTTTGTGTTTAGCAACAGTGAGCAAGAGCATCAAGATCACTTAACTCAGGTGATGCTCGTTCTTAAAAAGGAGAAATTGTTTGGTAACCTTAAGAAGTGTACCTTCTTTACCCATGAAGTTACCTTCTTAGGTTGTATTGTTTCTGAACATGGTATAAAGGTGGATGAAAGCAAGATTGAGGCTATTCGGACTTGGCCTATTCCCAAAAGTATACATGATGTTCGAAGCTTTCATGGCTTACCTTCATTCTACAGGAGATTCATACGCAATTTCAGCACTATTTTAGCTCCTATGACTGAGGTTCTCAAGGGTTCCTCATTCACTTGGAATCCTAAAGCCTAAGCTACCTTTGAAGAAGTGAAAGAAAGACTAACTCAAGCACCAGTCTTAGCCCCACCTTGCTTTGTGAAAGTCTTTGAAATTGAGTGTGATGCTTCTGGAGTTGGTATTGGTGGTATTCTTACTCAGGAAGGACGTCCTTTGGCCTTCTTCAGTGAGAAACTATGTGATACCAGAAAGAGATATTGAACTTATGATAAAGAGTTCTATGCAATCGTTCGCTGCATAGAACATTGGAGCCATTATTTGATTACCAGTGAGTTTATTCTTCATTTAGATCATGAGGCTTTGATGTATATTCAAGGCCAACACAAATTAAACTCACGCCATGCCAAATGGGTTGAATTTCTCCAGTCCTTTCACTTCACTATGAAGCATAAGTCCGACAAGTTAAACCAAGGAGCCGATGCACTCTCTCGGCGTTGTCTATTATTATTTCAATTAGATGCTTGTATCCTTGGATTTGAGCATCTAAAGGCACTATATCAAGATGATGAAGACTTTGGGATGTTATATTCTGAGCGTACAAAATATCCCAAAGGGGATTTCTTAATTCAAGAAGGCTTTCTCTTTAAGGGTGCTCGATTATGTGTCCCAAGATGCAGCACTCGTGAGTTACTGATTCAAGAAGTCCATGCTGGTTCCTTAGCTAGTCATTTTGGTGAAGACATAATCACGCTTTGGGAACATTATTGTTGGCCAGGCATGGGGACGAATGTTCAAGACATCATTGGAAGGTGCAGTACATGTCAAATTGCAAAGAGTCACTAACTTCCACAAGGGTTATACACGCCACTTCCTATTCCCACCATGCCTTGGGTAGACGTAAGTATGGATTTCGTACTTCTTTTACCAGAGACACAAAGGAATAAGGAATCTATCTTCGTGGTGGTAGATCGATTTTCGAAGATGGCTCACTTTATTCCCTGCAACAAAACTAATGATGCTACTCATGTTGCTGAGCTCTATTTTAAAGAGATTATGAGACTACATGGGATTCCCTGTTCCATTGTTTCATATCGAGATACCATGTTCTTAAGTCACTTTTGGATCACTTTATGGAAGAAACTTGGTACTAAACTCAAGTATAGTACCACTTGTCATCCACAAACAGATGGGCAGACAAAAGTTACTAATCGAACCCTTGGCACTCTTTTAAGGGCTTTGATTAAAAATCAAGCAAAGGCTTGGGGTCAGTTACTTCCATATGCTGAGTTTGCATACAACAAAACTTCAAGTAAGGCTACTAGTCTTTCACCCTTCAAACTGGTCTATGGGATTGATCCCCTAAACCCACTTGATCTTATTCCACGACCATTAGATCAAAGGCCTAGTGCAGATGCTGCAGCTAGAGTGGAAGAAATCCAGAAGTTACATGAGTTAGTGAAGGCCAATATTGAGAAAACTACACTATCTTATGCAGCCCAAGCTAACAAGCATAAGAGAGAAAAGCTTTTTGAGCCAGGTGATCTAGTTTGGATACATCTTCACAAAGAACGTTTTCCTTCCAAAAGGAAAACCAAGCTGATGCCAAGAGTAGATGGTCCATTTGAAATTTTGGAGAAGATTAATGATAATGCTTATAAGGTGGATTTACCAGGAGAATATGGAGTATTAGCTATATTCAACGTTACTGATTTAAGTCCTTATGAAGCAGATGATTATCTTTCAGATTTGAGGATCAAATCTTCCCAACAAAGGGAGAATGATGGTGGTCCATCCACAAGGTCCACTAATGTTCAATTGTTCCAAAATAATCACGAAATCAAGTCCAAGTGCACGGCCATAAGTTGTTTAATGAAGAACGTTCAAGATGATGAACTCGGTTATTCATCCGGATTTTTACCCGATTTTTTCTACTTGATTTCTCAAGCTTAATCCAAGTTTAGCGTTCAATTTTTGGTGTTCTTACAAGTTTAAAGTCTTAGATTTCAATTCCAATTTGAATTATTAGGTTTGGAGCTCATTTGGTTAGGGAACGAAGCTACTTTTCAGTCCAATGCTGTTTTGCACCCGGTTATGTACGGTTTGGGTATTCAGCCTTTTTCAAGGGGCAAATGATGTCCAAATGCTTTGATTCCAAATGGAGGGTTTTATAGACATCTTAACGTTTCCTTCCATGCAAGGAAATAGAAGAATACTCAGCATTTGAGGTATCAACTCAGGAGGGCAATACCGGGCAGAAAACGGCACTTAGATACCCGATTGCTTAGCTTGTTGGTTTTCCTACCTAGGTGAGTTTGCTGGAGGCGTGTGCTTGCTTACTAGGTCAAATTTGAGCTACTTGGTAAGCTTCCACCTAGCCACACATGAGCAAGACACGTGGAAGCAAGGAGAAGCCTCCATTTTACAAGCATTGAACCGACCACTCAAGCACCACATGGCAGCCATGTATTCTTCATCTTTTTGAGGTGGAAACCATGAGGAGAATACCTTCCTAGAGACGAAATTGAGTCCCCAAGGTTCCTTAATGCTTAGGAAAGGTTTTTACTAGTGTAAAATTGTACTTTATACCTTAAACTTTTGGTTTGTACTAGTTTACATTCTAACCGTGTACTAAGTAGCTTTAGGAGTTTAATGACTTTCCTAGCTTAGAAGGAAATCTCCTTTCATGTGTATTAGAAGGCCATATAAAGGCCTTAGTTGTTCATTTTTTAGGAAATATACTTTGACTTTGAATGAGAAGAAAATACTTTGTGTCTTGAGTTTCCTTAAACACTTTCATTGCTTATCTTAGTTTTTGGCCGAACTAAGTGGTGATCAAAGAGAGTTTTAATCCTTGGTTAGGTGGTGTATCTTATCCTAATCCAAGATTAAGGGCCCTAAGCTAGTGATTAGTAGTGTATCTTATCTAATCATCTAGTTTAGTACTATCCAAATTCACTTGGAAACACTTGAAGTTCCTTAAGTTAGCTTCGGTTTTCCTTGAAGCCGTGAGCTCCCTTAAGTTCTAGCTTGTGTTCTTCATCCTTCCTTGCTTTACCTTGCACACTTCCATCATGAGGTGTTGCAACTTTAGAGTGCGTAACTCAATCAATGCAATCGCCACATTTTTGTCTTTCATTTTCCTTGCAATCAGTGGCAATAGTTGCTGCATTATGATATGATTGTCATGTTAAACCATAAACTTTATTATCAACAATTTCTGATATTTGATGCATAACCATCTGGCACTTTCACAGAAGCAAGCAAACCAATAAATTCCTCTTTTTCTTTTTTACTTAATATGAAGCATGCTGGAGGAGTGTATACTTTGCCTCTGTCTTCTACTGGATGGAGTTTATCCCGGATATTCAAGTCCTTTAGGTCAAGACGTGATTGCAATGTATCCTTTGTCTTTCCTTCAATGCCTAGAAGTGTACCAAGTATACTCTCGGAGACATTTTTTTTCTGTATGCATAACATCCAAGTTGTGATGGACTAGAAGATGATCCCAATAAGGGAGTTTGAAAAATATGCTCTTTTTATTCCAACGCATCACTTCATCCCCCTTTCTTTCTTTTTTTCCTTTTAGTCTCTAGATGTTTTCCAAATATGATAACAAGTCCTTCCATTTGATTCAACAAATCAATTCCAGATAGAAATTCAAGAAGAGGTCTCATTTCTGTTTCTCCATTAAATGCCTTCTTACTACGGCAAAGTTTATGATGTCTTAGTAGAAAACGACGATAGCCATATAACACATTTTTCTACTTTTCTTCAAATAAAGGAACATGCATCAACATTACAATAAGGAAATGCATACTTCCTTTGGTTTTCCAACCTGAAAAGTTACCATATGCAGGGAAATCACTTGTAGTGCGCACTAGGGCTGCTTGTAAATAAAAAGTCTCATCCTTTGATGCATCATAAGTTTCTACACATGGCTCCCAGAGTTCTATTAGCTCATCAATTAACGGTTCTAAGAAGACATCAATATCGTTTCCTAAAGACTTTGGACCAGGTATAAGTAATGAAAGGAACATATAAGGTTGTTTCATGCACAACCATGGAGGCAAATTATAAGTCATCAATATAACAGGCCATATACTGTATTGATTGCTCATATAGCCATACAGATTAAATCTGTCACTTGACAAGCAAAGCCTACCATTTCACGGGTCACTAGTAAATTTTCGATACCTACTATCAAAATGCTTCCAAGCATAAGCATCAGCTGGATGTCTTAATTATCCATCCTCTTTATGTCCCTCTATATGCCATCTCGTCAAAGGAGCTGTCTTAGATGACATGTACAACCTTTTAACCTTAGGTGTTAAGGGAAAGTGATGTAAAATATTTGTTGGAACTGGATTGCCATAAGCTAATTTCATTATCGTCCCATCATCTGTGAGCTTATATCTAAAAACATTACGCTCAGGAGACTTGGTGAGTTTAGCCTTATCGTTCCAGAAAAGGACGCAATCATTAAGACATGCATCTATCTTTTTGTAACCAAGATCAAATTGTTTAATGATGCTTTGCATTTGTTTAAAGGAATTAGGCAATACTGAATCTTTTGGAAGAGCCCTTTTGAAGAGTTTTACAAATGCATCAAATGCCTTGTCACTGACATTATACATGCATCTAAGGTGATACATCTCAACAATAAATTAGAGTTTACTAAATTCTTCGCACCCCAGATACAGGAGCTAGCCTGCGTCTTCAATTAGTTTAAAAACCTTCCTTGTTTCTTCATTAGGGCCTTAGGAATCATTAATGGATTCACGACATGCAAAAGCGTCCTCTATGCATATCATGTTCGATTGAACCATGACTTTCATGATTAAATTGATCATCTAGCATCTCATCATCGCTATCATTATTACTTAGAATTGGCTCCCCATGATAGGCCCAGACATGTTTATGGTAATTAGCGTCCATCCCTTTCATAAGAAGGTAAACTCTTACAACTTCCCTTTCATGGTGGAATCGATTAGCACATGTTGTACATGGGCATGAAATCTTATCGTCAATAGCAGAAGTCGCAAATGCATAATCAAGAAACGCATTTAGATATTCCATATATTCATTATCCATTATCCTCAACTTCACCTAACTCTTATCCTTAAAAACATCCATAATGACAACTTCGTACATATCATAATTTTCAAATAATTATTCATTCTTAAGATATAAGCTAGCAAACATTACAACAACAATTATAGTAAAAAAATGTTAAAGTATAAATTGAAGGAAAATCCAGCACTACTTTGGGACAGTTTGCAGTTACTTAAAATACAACATTGACATACAGCTAATCAACTCACAATCACTATGAACCATCAAAATTGAAAACATATAAGAAGTAGAGGGAGTTTTCAATACTAAGCATTAACACATTAAACATAAGTAGGACAGCAAGGCCAGAGTAGAGCCTGAAAAACAAGAGTAATCAACAACCAATGATTTTCAGACAAAGAAATTTCACAGTAAAAAATCTATTAGATCTAGGGACAAAGGAAAAATATAGACTTTTCGCCTTGTACTCATCCTCCGCCCTAAAAGAAAGGCACCGTTAGGCCACCAATATGATAATATAGTATTAAAGATAATTTCCTGATTTCAAGAAATCATGTTAGTAAGAATAATGAAGTGAAACTAAGAGCTATAAATTAAATTGGAATCAAACAACATATAATAGTTTGTATCCAATGTAATTTTAACAATGAAGGAAATAAAGGACAAAGCTGAGGTTTCTTTTTGGGTGAAGGGCAATGGACCAGATAAAACAACAGTAGAATAATGACTAGTAGATATACCTAACACAGTAGAAGAATTTCCAAAACTAGGTGCAGCCGGGACCACTAGTTCTAATTGTCGCCGCTTATTGTTACTATTCTTATAACCACACCCCCCGGCCTCTATAGACCATGGTTGCACATATCACCACAAGTGCAAGAATTGGTGGCTAAGGGAATGGTGAGAGACAGTTTGAGTCCATGTGCTGCGCCAACCTTGTTTGTTCCTAAAAAAGATGGGACCATGAGGTTGTGTGTACATAGTATGGCCATTAACAAGACAACTATCAAGCATAGACATCATTTTCTAAAGCTAGAAGACATGCTAGATTAGCTCAGTGGGTGTAAGGTCTTCTCTAAAGTGGATTTTAGAAGTGGTTACTACCAAATTAGGATTAGAGAGGCCGATGAGTGGAAGACTGCCTTCGAAACCAAAGGAGGTCTGTATGAATTGTTGGTTATGCCTTTTGGCATATCTAATGCACCAAGTACCTTCATGAGGTTGATGAGCCACATGCTCAGACCCTTTATAGGTAGATTTGTTGTGTACTTTGATGATATCTTAGTCTATAACAAGACAACAGAAGGGTATCCCGTCCATCTCTAGCAAGTGATCCAGGGCTTAGAAAGGTGGAAGTTATGTTGTAACCTCAAGAATTGCACCTTCTTTACTCATGAGGTAACATTCTTGGGGTACATAGCCACTGCCAATGGCATCTAGGTGGATGAGAGTACAGTGGACGCAATTAGGAGCTGGCCAGTTCATCAAAGCATCCGTGATGAGTGAAGCTTCCACGGACTAGCATCATTGTATAGGAGGTTTATTAAGAACTTTGTAGGTGGTTTTTGAGGGGTGGAAAATAAAGTAAAGAAAAAGGAAACCTCAAGCACACGATTGTCAGTCGTAGTAATTTGAGGGTCGATACACAGGGACGACATTCGAAATTATGGTCATTTAGAAACTAATATTACCTAAACCTATAGAAATATTTGTCAAACTAAACTATTAAACGCATTATAATAACCAAATTAAACCCAAACCAAATTCTAAGTATTCCCATAAACTATTAGTAATCGGCAAAACTATTTGAACGAAAGCCCCAAACTACTAACTACAAATAATCAATTAACCACTAACTCAACTGATTCAGCTAACTTCAAATTAGTAATCCAGCATAACCTGAGACTAAAATTAACCATACAAACTTGAAACTAAGATTTTAATCAACACCCAAACTTGTCCTAAACCCAAGCAAGGCAAATCAGGCAAGCAACTAATCCAGTACTCAGCTAACATTCAATGACTAGGCCAATAGCAACATTTAACCGAACTCAGAATTGAATTAAGCAACATTCAACAGAACACAAAAAGCACACAAACAAGCAGCAACAGCATGAACGGATTGAGCAGAATCGAAACAATAGGGATAACTCGACTATACCATAACCGAAAGCAACAGTAGGGAGGGGAGGAAGAAACGGAATTAAAGTAGAACAAAGGCATTACCACAACGCAACCTAGCCAAACGGCATGCCCAACTCGAACCCAACAGCGAATACGAACAGAACGCGAAGTAGGGGAGGAAGAAATCCGGCGAGTTCAACTAAATAAACCCAGAAAAATTTGTAATTACAACTGAAAACCTTGAACCCAAGCTAACAATAAAGACTTAACTCCACAAAGCAACCGAAAATTCGAGCCCTAAAATGCGAAATTGAAAGTGAAATTGAGAATAACTAAACCTAAAACTGAATTTAAACCCTAATCTTACCTTAAAACTACCTAGAAATTACCTAATCTAAATTCCCTAGCTCTTCAATGGCGTCCTCGGATCTTCATTTATACCCAAACCTCTTCAATTCTTGACCCTTTGATTTGGGGGTTGTCGTGGATGGTAGAGATGAGGGACAACGATGGTGGTGTCGTGGAAGAGAGAGAGAGAACGAGATGAGGAAGATGGAGAGAGGAAACCGAGATGAGGAAGATGGAGAGATGAGACCGAGACGAGGAAGATGGAGAGATGAGGAAGTTGGTTTCGAGGTTTCTGTGGGTTGGGGAGGCAGAGCAACGCGAGGAGAGAGAGTGTAGAAGACGAAGGGGAGGAGAGAGAAATTGAAGGGGAGGGGCTTTTAAGTGCTGAACTGGTTCGGGTGAACCGGTTTGAATTAAACCGGCCGGCCCGGTTTTTAAATTGCTGGACCGGTTTTCTTATAATTTGGACCGATTTTTGACGATTTTGCACGGTTCTTCCATTCTCGACGTTTTCTTCGCCATTTTGTACCATTTTTTTCCCCTTTTTTCACATTTATTAAAAATCTGCAAAATAAAATAAAATAAGTTAAAACCTACAAAATACGATAAAAAAAAAAGCATCAAACAGGTGTAAAGGTACCTTAAAAATAGCTCATTTTTGGCACGAACAAATACTCCCAAACCAAGATTTTGCTCATCCTCGAGTAAAATAAACTATGCTAACTAAAAATGAAAAATATGGAAAATAAAATCCTAACTCAGTGTCGTAGGAATCACGATTGCATTTAGCGTATGCAACAAGCCCTTTAAACCCCTTGGACTCCCAAGTGGAGGAGTGAGGTCTCGCGAGGGTTTCATAGTGAAATACCCACAAAATTATTCCAAAAGT
Organism: Selenicereus undatus; assembly: GCA_017589665.1. Classification (NCBI taxonomy): domain Eukaryota; kingdom Viridiplantae; phylum Streptophyta; class Magnoliopsida; order Caryophyllales; family Cactaceae; genus Selenicereus; species Selenicereus undatus. Next base: position 55,359,420 of record JACYFF010031959.1, on the reverse strand, counting down.
AAAAAAAAATCTTTTTGGGTTTCTCAAAACTGATATGTACAAAACTTGGGAAACATATGCACAAATTCTAATCAGCTAAATCACCCATGTACTCAACTATTAACCTGTATATGCATAAAATGTACTTCAAAGTCCTCTACCTCTAAAGGACATCAAAACACTAATTGTTCACCCCATTGAACATCAAGATTTTGAATCCATCCCGGTGTTTGTGTGCAAGTGTATCATCATCTCAGGGCTTAGATTGATCAGAATTAGACTCAATCCCACTTAATCGACACCACTACATTATTATCATACTGACTTTGGAGGCAAGCTTTCCCAATAGCAATATTGCCTGAAAGGGTAACGCCCAGTAGCGCATGCCTCAAAGGTATACTTGTCATTCCAAATTTTATTCTTTTTTTCTTTATTCATAATAAATTTTTTTTTTCATTTTTTCAATTTTTTTCCAAAGTAATCATGTCTCAAGCGAGTGGGAGAATCATTCATGGAAACCTAAGACTTAAAGACAATGATGAAAGGATAACAAGGACTGGATTACACAACCCATAATGAACAACTGAAGTTAGAATCAGGGTTTAGAATATCATATTCGAAGTTGGAGACTTATCATGCACATCCTATTAATATACAAGCTAACAAATAAAGCCTAGAGGATTCAAACTAATAAGAAAAAGTATACACATCCCCAAAAACAACAAAAAAACTTTAAAATTTTCAAAAAAAGTAGCACCTCACCCCCACACCAAAACTTCACAATGTCCTCATTGTGGGAATTAAGGCGCTAAAAAGCAAGCTCGTAAGCTATACAACCGTAAGTCCTAAAATATATACAACTAGGACATAAGGAAAAACAAAAACAAAACCAAAAACAAAACAAAACAAAACACACACATATTTACAAAAACTAAACCAAAATAAATCTAAAACAAAATAAAAGAAAACAAAAAAAAAGAAACAAAAAATGAAAATAAAATGAAAATAAAAAAGGAAAATAAAAGGAAATAAACAAAAATAATGAAAATAAAATGAAATAAGCAAAAATGAAATAAAAAGAAAACTAAATGAAAAGTATTTACAAAATCCTAATATATACAACTAACTACGAAAAGGAAGAAAAGAACTGAAAAAGAAAAGAAAGGTGGAACGATCATACCAGGTTGGATACAGGTTGTACCCAAACTATAAAGCTTATGGAGCATCAGCCACTCCATCACAACTTACGAGCAGCTACTCATATCAAACCCAACCAATGCTCGCAATAGCTTATCAAATGATCGGGCACAATCCTCACAAAAATGAATGTAGTTAGAGACATGAAGAATGGCCCAAATAAAATGCATAACAATGCAACTCAAAGTTCTTTTGAACTTATCAAAGCTCACAGCCCAATTAGATGAGAGATGTGTATAAGTGAAATCAGATGCACAAGTCAATGGCTTCAGGAAAATATGATTACATGAATGCATAAACCATCTAAAGTGATCTGAATGATCTAAATGAACTCGCACATTACCTCTAAAAGGATAAAAGAGAGAACCACAACAAGGCCAATCAAAGAAAATATAGAAATCACAGCTCAACTGATGGCCTAAAGTCAGGTCTTGCATTTCAAAGTCATCCTTGAGTCTATCTGTGTTTTTATCATCACGAGTCTGGTCTAAACAAGGAATATCAAACACAAAAGTCTCAGACTCGACAAAAGTAGACTCGAGAGGGTCTAAAGATGAAAGAAGATGGGGAAGGGGAGAAATGCAATATTCATGAAGGAGGTCAGTTTGGACAGGATCAACAGAAAAGGATTCATATTCAGCACAAGGATCCTCATTCAAACTCATATTGACATCAAACCCACAAAAAGATTCATATTTGATTTGCAGAATATCATCATCTGATTTAAATAGAATGTCAGGAGTGACGGGATCAAAAGAGAATGATTCAAATTCAACATGAAAATCCACATCAAGACCTTCAATAACATCAAGCATATATGAAAAAGACTCATATTCTGCACAAAGAATATCATCATCAAAGTCAAAAAGAGTGGGTGCAGTCACTTCATCACATAACTCCTGTGAAACATCTGTTGAAGCATCCAAATCATGAAGCTCAATTCCAGGTATGATGCTAATTTCTAACTCACTATCAAGATTAGATTGTCCATGAGTGATGCCCTTAGGTGAGCTAGTGAAGGGTGCAAGGTCTGATGATAGAGACTTTGGGAGGTCACTTTCTTATTCTAAACTAGGCAAACACATGTTTTCATTCAATTCAGGCCTATCAGAAAAAGAAGATTCAAAATCATCACAGAGATCAATATCAAGTTTAGGAGATCCTAAACTAGAATCAATCTCACTAGAAGGCTCCCTAATCTGGTTAAAACATTGAGAATATTCAGCAATTTTCATTTTCATAGTCTCTACCATGTGATCAGTCATATCATTAAGTTTCTTTTCAAAACTTGCACATGTAACATCAACATAAACACCAAAAGGACAAGCAGAAGCATCACGATCAGGAGATTCACAATAATTGCACAAAACAGGAGGCATATAAGAATGAAATGAGTCATAAGAATTCCCAAAGTGATCCGAAGGGTAAGAATTAGAATGAAAATCATATTCTCCATGAGTCGGGTATCTAAAAGACTCATTAGCTTGTTCAAACGTATAAGTTTGGCAAGCTAATTTTTCAAAGAAATCCCAAACTTCATTTTGAGTTTTAGATAACAATTCTCTTAAACCTCTAGAAAAAATTGAATCGATGTAACTCCTTGACTCAATGTTTAGACCCTCAAGAATGGCCTCACAAATTTCCCACTTGTCAAAATTACACTTCAGCTGAGCACGATAATCATTAAGCCTTGTAAAATAATTCCAAACAGGTTCGAGCTCAAATTGCGGGAAATTGAAAACAGGCATTTTGATTTGTTTGATTTTTTTTATTTTTTTTTTAATTTTAAATTTTTCAATTTTTTTTTGGGTTTTTTTTTGGGATTTTCTAATTTTTTTTTTTTGAAAACAAAACGATTAAACTCAGTAACAGTTAATACCAAAATAAAGAAATCAACTAAAACAAAGCACAATAACTAATTAAGCAACTCACAACTACTAAGAAGTAAACAAAACAAAGTACGAAAGAGAGTAACTATGAAAACAAAAACAATGACCAAATCTCACTGTCATCCCCGGCAACGGCGCCAAAATTGTAGGTGGTTTTTGAGGGGTGGAAAATAAACTAAAGGAAACCTCAAGCACATGATTGTCAGTCGTAGTACTTTGAGGGTCGATCCACAGGGACGACATTTGAAATTATGGTCATTTAGAAACTAATATTACCTAAACCTATAGAAATATTTGTCAAACTAAACTATTAAACACATTATAATAACCAAATTAAACCCAAACCAAATTCTAAGTATTCCCCTAAACTATTAGTAATCGGCAAAACTATTTGAACGAAAGCACCGAACTACTAACTACAAATAATCAATTAACCACTAACTCAACTTATTCAGCTAACTTTAAATTAGTAATCCAGCATAACCCGAGACTAAAATGAACCCTACAAACTTGAAACTAAGATTTTAGGCAACTAATCCAGTACTCAGCTAACATTCAATGACTACGCTAATAGTAACATTCAACCAAACTTAGAATTGAATTAAGCAACATTCAACAGAACACAAAAAGCACACAAACAAGCAACAGCAGCATGAACGGATTGAGCAGAATCGAAACAATAGGGATAACTCGACCATACCAGAACCGAAAGCAACAGTAGGGAGGGGAGGAAGAAACGGAATTAAAGCAAAACAAAGGCATTACCATAACGCAACCCAGCCAAACGACATGCCCAAATCGAACCCAACAGTGAATACGAACAGAACGCGAAGCAGGGGAGGAAGAAATCCGGCGAGTTCAACTAAATAAACCCAGAAAAATTTGTAATTACAACTGAAAACCTTGAACCCAAGATAACAATAAAGACTTAACTCCACAAAGCAACCAAAAATTCGAACCCTCAAATGCAAAATTGAAAGCGAAATTGACAATAACTAAACCTAAAACTGAATTTAAACCCTAATCTAACCTTAAAACTACCTAGAAATTACCTAATCTAAATTCCCTAGCTCTTCAATGGCATCTTCGGATCTTCATTTATACCCAAACCTCTTCAATTCTCGACCCTTCGATTTGGGGGTTGTCGTGGATGGTAGAGATGAGGGACAACGAAGGTGGTGTCGTGGAAGAGAGAGAGAGAACGAGATGAGGAAGATGGAGAGATGAACTGAGATGAGGAAGATGGTTTCGGGGTTTCTATGGGTTGGGGAGGCAGAGCTACGCGAGGAGAGAGAGTGTAGAAGACGAAGGGGAGGAGAGAGAAATTGAAGGGGAGGGGGCTTTTAAGTGCTGAACCGGTTCGGGTGAACCGGTTTGAATTAAACCGATCGGTTCGGTTTTTAAATTGCTGGACCGGTTTTCTTGTAATTTGGACCGATTTTTGACGATTTTGCACGGTTCTTCCATTCTCGACAATTTCTTGGCCATTTTCTGCCATTTTGTTTGCCCTTTTTTCACATTTATTAAAAATCTGCAAAATAAAATAAAATAAGTTAAAATCCTAAAAAATACGATAAAAACAAGCATCAAATAGGTGTAAAGGTAGCTTAAAAATAGCTCATTTTTGGCACGAACAAACTTCAGTACCATCATCACAACCCTGACTAAAGTGATTAAAGGAAGTTCTTTTCAATGGACTTCTAAGGCTCAACAAGCATTTGAAGAGATAAAAAAGCACAATTAAGCTCTTGTCCTTGCCGTATCATGCTTTAACAAGATATTTGATGTTGAGTGTGATGCATAGGATTAGGCATTACAGGAGTCCTTACTCTGGGCAGAGACCTCTAGCTTATTTTAGTGAGAAGCTATGTGACATTAAGAGAAAATATTCAACATATGACAAGGAATTCTATGCCATCATCAGATGCTTGGACATTGGAGTCACTATCTTATAGCCAATGAGTTTCTCATCCACTCTATTCATGAGGCCCTAAAGTACATCTAAGGCCAACACAAACTCAATTTTAGGTAAGCATAATAGGTGGATTATCTTAAGTTATTCCATTTCACCACTAAGCACAAGTCAAGAAACATAAATTCGGGAGCCAATGCCCTATTCGGCAGACACCTTTTCCTATTTTAGCTTTAGACCTATGTCCTAGGTTTTGAGGATCTTAAATCATTGCATGAACATGATGAAGACTTCAGAGTGCCTTATGAATATTTCCAGTAGAAGCCAAAGGGTGATTATATGTTCCAACAGGGGTATTTGTTCAAGGGGACTAGACTGTGTATCCCTCAATGTGGGACAAGCTAGTTGTTAACTAGGAAGGTCGATGGTGGGGCTCTAGCTAATCACTATGCAGAAAGCAAGATGACATCCATGCTCAAGGAGCATTATTACTGGCCACGTATGACTGAGGATGTCTAGGATATCCTTAATAGATGTGCCACTTGTTAAGTAGCTAAGAGCCACTCTCTTTTCGAAGGGTTGTATACATTACTTCCTGTCCCTCTTAGCCCTTGAACAAGTTTGAGCATGGACGTTGCATTGGGATTGCCTAGGATACAAAAAGGGAAAGATTCAATCTTTGTATTTATGGATATATTCTCCGAAATGGACCACTTCATAGCCTGCTCTAAGGCCAATGATGCTACACGGGTTACTAACCTAGATTTCATGGAGGTCATGAGCCTTCATGTTCTCCCTAGATCTATTATTTCTAATAGGGATGCAAAGTTCCTTAGCCATTTCTAGATCAACATTAGGAAGAGGCTATGAACTAAGCTTAAATCGAGTACAATGTGTTGTTCTCAAACTAATGGCTAAACTAAGGACACTAATAGGACTCTTGGGGCCCATTTGGATGGGGAGTAAGTTTGAAGAGTAAGAGTAAATAAGAGTAAAGAGGAGTAAGAGTAAGGAGGAGTAAATAAGAGTAAGTGCTCACCCTAGTTTGGGAGTTTAAGACGAGTAAGTGCTCACCCTAGTTTAGAAGTTTAAGAAGAGTAAGGACTTACCCTTGTTTAGAAGAATAGAAGAGCAAGTAAGAGTAAATAAAATAAATGACATCTATACCCTTGACTTTATTTAAGTACTCATGCTTTTTATATCTTCTATCTTCCCATAATATTTCATTTCCCAATTTTAACTTGTTAATATATACATCCAAAAATCATATAAAAATTTTTATTTTATGAATTTTTATGCTTATACTTCTATCAATATCAATAAATTTATAAAGGGAAAAAATGTATGAAGCATTTACACCATTAACAAAAATCTCATCTACTCAATTCTAAAACACTACCCCCCCTAGAAAAACCCTTCCTGCAAGAAATAGACTGAATTCTCTTTTCCACTTTAGTGCCTCATCGCACAAATTAAACCCTTCTACTCCCTATCTTGTGTTTGAGTTTCTCTCTCTTGATTTCAGCTCACCAAATTGAAATGACTAGGGTGAACACAAGCACGCCAAGAAACGCATGCAGCACCCCATTCCAGCTCTCTTATATCCCGATGACGAAACCAGAGATGTTTCCTACAGGGTGGCTGTCTTGTGTATAGAGTCGTGGAGTGTGATCATTTATAGAGCACAAAAACTACAAGTTACAAGTGGTTGCTTTTTGAATTCTTATATACATATTCGCTTAATTAGTCAGATCTTTTGATAAAAGGTTTTGGGCTTAAGTTAAGTTGGAATAATATAGACAGCATATCTAAAAAGAAACTTACAGCTAGAGCTTAGATCACTTAACAGACTAATGTTTGGCAAAATACATGTCCAGCACCAAAAAAATACCAATAAGCTAAGTTGGAATAATGTTTTGTATATAAGCTAAGTTGGAATAATTTTTAGCAAAATACTTGTCTAGCACCACAAAATACCAATAATATACTAATGTTTAGCCACCTATGAAGCCTTGCTTAGGTGGAGGATAACATGGTAGTCTTTGACATCTGCATCATTGTCTTCAAAACGTCCTTGCGTTCTTGCCTCTGGACTTGCAAGTAAAGCCTTGAAATTTTCAGGATTATCCACAAGATACACATGAGCCTCTACAATGGCATCTTCAGCAAGCCCTATTTCTTCCAAAAGGATCCAAACTTCCGACTCATCTATGACAAGGTGAGTTGGCTTCACCAGTTCCACAGTTGATTTCATTAAAGCATTAGCAACAGTCTTAAACCCATTCTTTAAAACCTCAAGTTCATCGTCATATACTTTGCTTTTAGTTTTAGCCTTTTTTGATGATGTCTCTACCCCCACAGTTTTCAGCAATTGCTTTAAGAGGAGAAGCACTTTCTTTTTCCCTTTCCTCTACAGTTTCTTGCATATTCACATTAGCAAAATCAACAACAATGTTTTCCAATGAGATTTCATGTTGGCTAACTAACATGTCAACCTCTTCAATTGAATCAACACATTGAGGTTGGGAAGCCTTCTCTGTAGCTCTCATTTCAACAACAGTTTCAGCTCTGCCTCCAATTGCTCTGTTCACACTATATATTTCAGTAAGCTCATCGTAAAGTGCGAAAGCCTTGTTCCTATACTTGGCAGCTTTGGGCTTTGCCTGAAATGTAATGTGGAAACATAATGCATTTTGCAGATTATAAAACCCAAAACAACATACCCCTAAGCCAGCCATATTCAGTTCTCTAGAAATGAACATATTAACCCCCCCTAAAAAAACCCCAAGTAATCATTAAATCAGAACAACAATTTTACAGGTTATGCAATGTAAAATGATGATTATTGTCTGAGATTTCCAGGAACTGGGAACTCAAATTAACTCATTTACAACTGTATGTCTCACTATTCAATGAAAGACTCACAAATCTAAGTATTAGGACCATAATAAAGGAAAAGTATGAGTATCTCAATCAACTTTTGCCATACTTCGGGCTCTGCCTCCAAATACCAATGGTAGGATCGTACCCAAAAGTCAATTGGACCATCTTTGAATATATCATACTAAGGACCAAATTGTTTTTTCATGTTCTTGAAATGATTGACAACTTTTTGCTTGTCAATACGCTTATTAGGGAACTTCTCCTTCAATTCAGTTGTAAGATTGTCATAAGCTTATGTTGTAAAGGTTCCTCTAACTCGATTACCCAACTTAGATTGTTCAACGAGACCATCAACAAAAGCTTCATCCGTAGCTCATGTCCAAACACAGAATTCATCCTTCGCAGTCATCATCGTATCATCATATTACTCTTGCTTTTTTTTTTGACATAGTAGCTGTTACAACATAAAACGGGTAATATAAGTTACAACTATTAGAAATTTAATTCCTTATTTTATTATTGGGGGGGGGAGGAAGACAAGCATTTCAAGTGCAAACTGAACAATTTAAGACATGACAACAATAAAGATTCCAAAATGGAAAATATGTTTCAATGAAATTACCAGCTAGCTATAAGAAAACATTAATTCTATCTTCTTAATGTGACGTAATCTAACCACATTGTAGCTGCTATGGAATCTCTTAACCTCTCTCCCTCTTTTACATCCTCCTCACTACGAACTGGTTCACATGGTTCTTTGTAACGATCATTTCTACTTACTAGCTCTGCATCTACCTCTCAAAGGAGGTTCATATTCAGGTCGACATCCATCAAATAGTTATGTATGATACAACAAGCGAGAATTACTTGTCAAATATAATATAAATACGCATTAACATATACATACGCCCACGTATATATATATATATATATATATATATAT
>JACYFF010031959.1:55259799-55350217 GCA_017589665.1 Selenicereus undatus | reverse complement strand
AGAGAGAGAGAGAGAGAGAGAGAGAGAGTAAACGTATGCAGGTATAAATGCTTACACACTTACCAAGAGGAATTCTAAGAGGATAATTTCTTCCTAAAGAACTTTTTAATATCCTCGAGTCTGAAGCGGTTCCTTCCCAACTGTCTAACACATAAGTGAATTTGATGTCGAATGTGCATGCAGCTGCCACATTTTGGGTGGGATACTCTTTTCCACCTCCATATCTCTTAGGAAACACTACAGGAACTTTTGCACGAATATGGGTTCCATTAATTACCCCAACACAGTCTTGATATTAAATATGTCATGTTATTATTTTAACTTACTATATATAATTTTTCTTTATAGACTTTGAATTTGATATTAGATGTTCGCTTTAAAATAAGGGAAAAACATGTGGCTATTTGAAATTTCTGGAGGAGTTTGTGAGCCATCTAATTGTTGGAAGGAGAGTTCCTCCAACTCTATATTAGACTCCAGGGCTCTATGATAATGTCGACTCACTGTTTCACCAGATCTTCGAAATAGAGTGTTGGTTGGCAATTCCTCAAGTTTTACTAAACAATTATCAAAAACTTGGCAACGTTTTCCTCAACACTAGCTCATTGGGTCGGCCGAAGGCCACCCCTTTCTTGTAATATTCCACACAAATTTACAAAAGCATTTGGGCACATTCTAAGGAGCTAACAACATTTTACACCACCAACAGTATCATTGATAACTATTTGTCTAGTTGCAGCTATATCTTCATTCTCTTCTATATTACATTGTACTGGAATTTGACATCTACGTTTATTTCTATTCAACATCCATTTTATCATGCACCAATAAATTAGCAAACAAGTAAGTTGAAGTTGATCCATACGTTGCGGATGATGGAACACGACAAGATTCTTTATTTGGTTACTTCCTTGCTTACGCATCTAACAAATTTCATCAAAGGACAAATAAAATATTTATATATAAGATTGGGCCAACATTGCTACTGGTGATCAAACGACAACAATTGTTACTAGCGCATCTAAAACGACAACATTACACCCTCTTTTTTTTTGCCTCCTAACTTCATAAATATGCATACAGGCAACGCCAATCAAATCACCCATCTCAACATTGCTTGCTTACGTTAGCTAATTGAAAGAACAATTCAAGGTTCAATCCACTTGGGTTTTAACTACAACATTCAATCACCCATCCATTGCAGAAATCTCATCCATCTCTCATAACAAACTTTTTAAAAAAAAATAAAATCATTCACCATTTTAATTTCTTATTTTTTTGGACGAACCCCCCTCAATCCATCATCTACACGATACTCAAAGACTAGAGAAGCACTAGCTGACAAAAATGCTTCTTCTAAAATAGGTCTATTACAGCCCATTACACAGTCGCACAAATCAACAGACACAATAATAGAAAAAGCAAGGAATTTAGAGAAAGAATCAACAATCAAGTGATGAAGATCCAATTCCCAGAAAAAGCAAGCGAAAATTGAAATTAAATTTTGAACAAAATAAGAACAGGAAAAGGGGGAAATAGCAATAGGGGGTTCATAGTTAGAGAAAAAAAGAACTTTACGCTTTCACACTAGATTTGACTCACCTATTGAAGCACTAGTTGATTAGTCAATGAAGAAGGCTCTTTCAGATATGAAGTTGTATGCAATCCCTCTCTCTAAATTACATCGCCAGTAGAAAATCAACATGAATCACAAAATATAAAAACTCATTGTTAGAAATAAAATCAAAATAAACAATTAAAAAAAGAAAATTTCTAGAATAGAGGAGATGGAGAAGACACGTGAGAGGAGAGAGGAACCTACCTTTTTGCTGGGTTGAAGGCTCCAACATCTGAAAAGTGAGAATGAAGGCCATAGAGCCTTTTTATGTTGTTAGGGTTGGCAGGGGCAAAATCATCAAATGTATTTCTAGCCACTTGGTTACTCTTTCTTACACCTCATTTTGGGGAGTAACAAAATAGAAGATTTTTGGGGGTTAGGTGGAGTAAAATTAACCCTCCTTAACTCTCCTTTACTCTCCTTTATTAAACTCCCAAACAAGGGTTGATGACTGTTGCTTATTCTCCTTAACTCTTCCTTACCCTTCATCCAAACAGACCCTTGGAGTCCTCCTAAGATTATTGATCAAGACCACATACCAAGGCTTGGGAACTCTTATTGTACATGTGGAGTTTGCTTATAATAAAGCTCCACAGAAGTTTAAGGGCATGCCCCCCTTGAAGGCAGTGTATGGAACTGAACCTCTAACTTTAAGCGATTTAGCGCCAAGAGCATTGGAAGGCAAGTCTAGCGTGAGGCTGACAAGAACGTTAATGAGATCTAGTAGTTGCATGATAAAGTTAGGGAGAAGATTAAGAAGACCAATGCCATCCATCAAGCTAATGCCAACAAGCATAACTGGAAGGTGGTCTTTCCGCCTATAGATCTTATATGGGTTCACCTAAGGAAAGAGAGGTTCCCTCTGAGAAGAAAGTCCAAGTTGAGCGCACGAGCAGATGGGCTATTTAAGGCCTTGGAGAAGATTAATGACAATGCCCACAAGGTTGAACTCCTTAAAGATTGGGGGGTTTCAGCAACCTTTACTGTGACAGAGCTATGCCCCTATTTGAAAGATGAACTAGTTGAGAATTTGAGGTTAAATTCTCTTTAACAAAGGAAGCATCATGGAGATCCCCTATGGCCTACCAAGTTGAACTAGCCCCTACAATCTAGAGCCTAAAAGCACTAATCCAAGAGGCTTCTATCCCAGGTCCATGCTTAGTTGATTATCTAGGCCTATTCTCAAAGCCTGTGATATGCTATTTGATTTAGTGACCATCTAAGGATCATAGGGTGTAAGTTAACTCATTTTCTAGGTCACCTCAAAACTATTAGATGATAAAAGTTGCCCTCATATTTTGATGCCAACAAAGCAGCCTAGTCAGCATCTATGCCCATTTCACTCCAAATTGCCAGCATTTTGGGAAGTCAAATTTAACTTCACCTTACAGCATTCTTTTGACTAGATTAAGGAAGAGAAAAGGCGTCAAAAAAGTTATCATTAGTGGCCCTGAAGTGGAAGAATCAGGCCCTTAAAGATAAGCTATTAACCAACAAACTGAAGGAGGAGATTACCTTTAATCCATTAGACTCAAGCATGATCCCCACTTGCACTAGCCCAGTTAAATATGAAGGTTAAGGGCTGCAACTACCACCCTTGAACATCATTGGAGTGGCTTGGATTCTGCCTAAGCTTGACACCTCAATAATGGAGATTATTAAACGGAATAGGTGTCAAAGATCAGGCATGCACCTGCTATTTAAGGGTTGTTTCATTTGCACTTTCTCTGCTGTTTTTGAAATGTGATGTACTTTAGTCTAGCCATTAAGAGGAGTAAGGCTTGGTTTAAAAGCCTAATTTTCACTTTTTTGAAAGTTATTAATATATGAAAGTTGAGGAAGGCTCCTTCAATTGTACAAACTGGCCATTATAGGTGGTGATCTAGTGATTCTTGGCTTGCTAATTGGTGGTGTTCCTTATCTAATTTGCAACCAAGGGCCCTAACTCCAGTTTGGTGGTGTGTCTTATCTAAGCTTGAATTAGTTTAAATTGTTTTCTTTGAGTCTCAATCAACTAAGTCAGTTTTGTTTTTAAGTGATTAGCTAAAGAGTTCTTGGTTTCTTCTACTCATCTCTTTATTTTGCCTGATTCTACATCAATGGTTGCCTAGTCATCAATGACTTAGGTCCTATTCTTAGTGATGCCTGAAAAGCTTAGGATGTTAGTTGTCCAAAAAATCAAGTTCTAGGCCAATTGGACATCATTTGCCCATTCGAATCCCCTGTGAAATTCAAATTGTATAGGTTGTTGGCTTAAGAAAATTCAAACTTTAAGGGCTGGAAAAGAAATCAAGTCCAAACATAAGAGAAGGGCACCACAGGAGTGAACTTTCAAAGGTGCCTTTCGGGTTACAGTCTGGATCACTCTACTTAATTTGGGTATATCTTCCAAATGACTGAGCTTCCAGTGGTCCAAGTGTAGTAATATGAAAGACAGCTTTCTAGGCATTCTAATAAGTCATGTTGGAGCCATTTTAGGTAAGTAGATTGGGACATATGGTTGCTTAATAATTGAGTTGTAGATTGCAAACTGGAGGACAAAAGTTACTTTCACCTTTTGTACATTCACTACTTTATTGTTCCGCCTTTCTACTTTTTGGTTGTGTACTTGGATTTTAGCCTTTTGTGATTTGATTTTGAGACTCTCCTATATATGAGAGGCCTTTATGAATGTAATGACATCACTTTTGACGTATGAACAAGCCAAGTGATTGTTTTCTCTCTCAAATAAACTCCTATTTGTTTTAGCCTAGGTTGGCTAGATCAAGTGGTGTTCTATTGGGTTTCTTTTACTCCTTTTAGTAGTGATTAAATTATGTATCCATTGGTTAAAGAGAAATAGCCATTCCTTTTAGGTGGAGCCATAGGCTTATCCTTAAAGGGGAGTTATGTTATCCTCACTAGTTTTGGTTTAAACCCATTTATGCCTATTTACATTTTTCTCTTTGAATTCTACTTCTCTACTTCTCTCTTCTCTTCTCTTGACCAATCTAGGATAGATACATTGGTTGGGGCTGTTTGAGGAGCTTGGGTTTTCTCGTGGTTAGGATTATCTTTGGGTAGAATTTTCGGTTCTTTGTAGCTCAAGGGAATGTCATTTTCGAAACAAAACAGTAAGCAATTCAATGGAGCAGGAAGGACTCACAGCTCACTAGGTTTGTGCTCTGATTCCACATTGATGCGTGGGGATCCCCGACCCCAAGCCTAACTTTAATGCCCATAGGATAAGCCCATCATAAGCAAACAAAATCAAACACTTGGAAGGTTAAACCTCACAAAATAAGCCCTTAAAACTGCAATTCTAAATGACTTAGAGAGGATTGAATATTTTCACCCAAGACGACAACTTAAAGCGAGGGTCTGGTTTTCCTTTTTGTGAACCTCAACACTAGTAAACTAGAAATGGTTATTTTGTTTTGCATAAACGAAAAACCACAACCCTTAAAAGAACAAGGTAGTCAGCAATAAAGAGAATGAGATAAAAACTATAGCCCCAAGAAAATGGACAACGGAGGGTGATGCATAAGCTTAAGGAAACTCAAGCAAGGTGATAGCGCAATTAGGCCAGTGAGCTTATTTCTAGGACTTTCAATGGAGTCATGAATAGAACCAGGGGATATACAAGGGATAATATTACAACCCAAGCTAAGAAGGAATCCACCCTCCAAACTCTAAAGGCTCATCCACCAAGTTTAGATTAAGGAAACCACTTACTTGAACAACCTAAAATAGATTGATTAAAAGAGATTTGGGGAGTGTTTTAGACTTTATAAACCTAGTCCAAGCCTTTGTTGCAAGAAGGAGTTTCCTTCCGACTGAGAAAACCTCTAATCATGCTTAAGAAAACTGGATTATAAATAGCAAGCTTAATTAAGCTAATTACAAAAGTAAGCCCAATAAATACCAGAGATTAAAAGGCTCCTACTACATATTACTTTTTCGCTATCCAATCAGAATGCATTTGGATCTCTTTCTCTTTCCATTAGCCAACTTGCCTTTCAAAACCGCAACAGCCTTCACAATTGAGTTCCTAGTCATTGAAGGAGCCAAGAAAGTAGGTAGATAGGTCACAAAACCCTCCCTATGAGGAAAGATCAATGAAAAGTCAAAATAGTTAATTTATACCTAATTAACCTAATTTAGGACAAAATTTAATCAAGTTTGTTCTTTAACTTGTACTTGATTTATAACTGACTTTTGAGCACAAATGGGTTCCTTAGGATTTTTACAAACACCCCAAGTAGAACAATTGGGCCTAAATCAGGTATAGGTAAGGGAATCAACAAGAAATTCCAATAACTAAAAAAAGAGACCAAACTATAATGGTTGACTAAGTGCAGTTAAATCCTCAGGAACACCTTAACTTGGCCTTGATTTCTCTACAGGGATTCATACCTTAGGATGTTGGCTAGCATTCTAAACTAAAAGGTTGGTCCTAAATCATGTTTGAGGTGATAAACACTTCTAATCTTCCAAGATGGATAAAATTAGGATAATCCTGCATAACCTGTCTGTTTGGACCAATATGGCAAAATGCCTTGTACTTAGGCCAAAATTGAGTGGTCCTTATAAGACTACAAACCTTAGGGAGCCCAAGAAAGTTTAACCCATCCATAGGATGCCTTAGGTCACCCAAAAACAAGATGTCCAAACCATGATCAATTCTGGACAAGAGAATGAGAACAAGGTCTAGATTTGTGAGGCTTATACTGAACTGCCATAGCCTTCTCTAACTTGGATAGTACCTTTAACTTGATTTGGATTAAGGGAACCCTCTACAGTAGCTTGCCCTGCATCAAACTCGCACCACGAAAGAGGATTTTCCCTCAAATATTGGGGTCTTCAAAGTTGTCTTACACATAAGGGCTTAAGTCACCAATGTTAAAAGCCAATGTAGCTTACAAAGCAAGAGCAAACAAGCATACAAAGCAATTTGACTTTAGCCTATGAGATCTAGTTTCAATACACCTTAAAAAGGAGAGGTTTCCATCAAGAAGAAAAAACAAGCGTATGGCAAGAGAGGATACACCATTCAAGATCATTAAGGGAGTAGGAGAAAATACTTATAAACTACAACTCCCCGAATATATGGTTATTTCACCCACTCTTAATATAGGAGACCTAAGTCCTTATGTGGAGCACCGTTTTGAAGCCTGTTCAGATTTAAGGTCAAATCCTCTCAGAGAAGGGGAAGTTAATGAAAACCAAGGCATTTTAGAGAGTTCCCTAAATCCAAATCATGTTGAAGCTTGAGTTTAGTTTAAACAACATGTATTTACTAGACTCACACTTTGTAATTAACCTAAGTTAAACTTATTTTGTATTTCAGCTAAGTTAAGCTTGATGAAGGTTTCCTAATCATTAAGAAACATCTTTGCTTGCTTGGTTGCTTATGGGACGTGTATATAAGCCTACTTGGCTACTTATTGTAACTAGAATATCTATGAATAAAAGCTTTGCTTTGTATTTGAACACAACTCTTCAAATCTTACTTTAAATAATCTATTTGATTGTTAAATTTGCCCTCAAATCTGTTGGGTCTTCGAAGTTATCTGATACATACAGACTTAAGTCACTAATGTTGAAGGCCAATACAACTTACCAAGCAAGAGCGAACAAGCATACAAAGCAATTGGACTTTAGTCCAGGAGATGTAGTTTGGCTACATCTTAAAAAGAAGAGGCTTTCATCTAGAAGAAAGAAGAAGCTTATGGCAGGAGAGGATACAACATTCAAGATTATTAAGGGAGTGGGAGACAATGCTTACAAACTATAACTACCAGAAAATATGGCTATTTCAGCAAATTTTAATGTAGGAGACCTAAGTCCTTATGTGGAGGACTGTTCTAAAGACCTTTCAAATTTGAGATCAATTCCTCTTGATGAAAGGGAGGTTGATGAACAACAAGGCAGTCTAGAGAGTTCCCTAAATCTAAATCATGCTTAAGCTTAAGTTTAGTCTAAAAGCATGTATTTACTAGACTCACACTTTGTAATTTGCCTAAGTTAAGCTTATTTTGCGTTTCAGTTAAGTTATTCTTGACTAAGGCTTCCTAACCATTACAGAACCTGCTTGTTTTCTTGACTGCTTACGGGACATGTATATTAGCCTAATTGGATGCCTATTGTAACAAGAATGAAAGCTAGCCATGAATGAAAGCTTTGGTTCATGTTTAAACACAACTCCTCAAATCTCACTTCAAAAAATCTGTTTTGATTGCTACAATTATGTGGTTTCCTTTAATCTGAACTTGGTGGCTTAGCCTTTAGAGTTTAGAGGGTGGAGCCCTTCTTTAGATTGGGTGGTGGCATAACCTTTACACCATGAAATTATCTCATTTTATAGGCAGTTCATAAGAAACTTTATCACTACCATGGCTCCCATGACCTAGGTGATTAAGGGTTCATCCTTCAAATGGACCCCTAAAGCTCAAACTACCTTTAAAGAGATCAAGTCCAACCTTCCTTAAGCCCTAGTGTTAGCCTTGTTGTGCATTAGCAAGGTCTTTGAGATTAAACGTGATGCTTCCAGAGTTGGAATTGGTGGAGTCCTTACACAAGGAGGAAGGCCACTAGCCTTCTTTAGTGAGAAGTTGTGTGATTCAATAAGAAAGTACTCCACATACGATAAGCAGTTATATGCTATTGTGTAGAGTCTGGAGCATTAAAGCCATTACTTGATGGCTAGTGAGTTCATATTACATTTTGACCATGAGGCCTTGAAGTATATTCAAGGACAACATCAACTAAACTGAAGACGTGCTAAATGGGTGGAATGCCTCTAATCATTCTAGTTTACAAGCAAGCATAAATCTCGGAAGCTAAACCATGGAGTTGATGCCTTATTAAGAAGGCACTTGTTTTTGTTTCAACTAGATGCTTGCATTCTCGATTTGAGCACGATGAGGACCATTCTTTGGAGCCTCTTGAAGCTCATCCAGCAAGCCCACAAGAGCTACGAAGCATCAAGGAGGTAAAGTGAGTGCATTCCTTGGTAAGAAACACCTTAGAATAGCGCTACAACAATTTGCCCAGTTCTTCTGGAAATTGGCTCGATTTTGTCTGTCTGTTAGGCCCAACGACTGAAGACATTACAAACTGCCTTAACCACTCTCGTTAAGCTTAAGGACTTGTCTTTCAAATAAAACATGTTGCAAAGTTTTTGGACATCAATTGATTAGTCAACCAGTAAGATCTTTCCAGTAGTATAGTTTTGGTGCAATCCAATGCATGCCAGAATAAGGGGGAATTAAGTTGACTAAATTAAGTCCATTTCCTACGAAACTTTACGGCAGAAAAGAAAACATAAATTTATTAGGTAACATGCCCGAAGCTCCCCCAAAGCACCCATTTGAGCGATCTTTACCCAGTCGAAAGTACAAAGCAACACCCTTATACCTAGTTACATACTAACCGTGAGAAAGGGGTCTTGTTCCTGGGTTTTTCACTTATAAAACTTGCTAATTTTAGATTATATTAATGTAATGGACTGCTTTGTAAGGTTGACACTTCATTCAGATCAATAATTACTCCTAATGAGGTGACCAAGCTAGATTATATTAACTAATATACACTTAGGGAGGCTAATTAGATTTCCCATTTTCCCTAAGCGCACCTCTTGGCCTATGGCTAACATTTGGGGGTTTGAATGGTTGTTTAGACTAATATAAAGCTAGTCCCAAAGATCATTTGAAAGGTAGAATTGAATAAACGAACTTTGAGTTTTAAAACTTTCTCTTTTAAATCATATTCTTCTATCTTGAGCTTGGAAACTCAAGTGAGTCTTCAGGTCTCTTTGTCTCATTTAGGCAATGATTTCTATAATCGAAATGATCTAAGGAGATTGCCCAAGTGTGACCAATGGTGGCTCTAGGGATTATTTCTTATTTTCTCACTTGTTTATCTCAATTCTGTTTGAGTTGTCCTGCATTCTGTTTCAAATAGTCACCTATCTGCTCGTACCACACTCTTGTCTATCCAAGTGCTTTGAGCATTAGTGATGCTTGAATATATCAAGTGGTTTTAGAGCTTGGATAACCTCTTATGGTTCTAGCTTCCTAGCCAAAACACAACCCTAGATGAACACAAAACAAGTCCACAAAAAACCCTCTCTAAGCATGTCTTCCATGCTTGCACCGGAGCAAGTGGTTAAACAAACCTTTAAAGAAAAGGTCGAGCTTGAGGAAAGCTTCAAATACTTGCAATCTAAACCAAGCCAACTTATGTAAGAAAAAAGGAGGAATTTGAGGAGCTTAAGAAGGTCAAGAAAACAAGAAGACTCAGATGAATTTGAGAGAAAAGAAAGCAACCTGGTTGGAGACTCAAGTGAAGATGAGTATGTAAGGAGATCAGGGAGGCCCCATAGGCCCAAGGAGAGAAGTTGTCATAACTTCAAGGTTGACACTCCTGAGTTTGAAGGCTAATGAGACCCCAACCTGATCTTAGTTTGGCTTCAAACTTCCAAGGAGTCTTTGAGTTCGAAGACATTCAGGCTGAAAAAAAGGAAAAGCTCGTTGCTTTAAAGCTTAGAAAGTATGCTTCTATTAGGTGGTCAAATTTAGTATCTAAGAGAGTTAGGAAGGGAAAGGGAAAGATCAAAACTTGGGAGAAAATGAAAGCCAAACTCAACTCCAAATTCCTCCCTCCCCATTGCCTTTAAGACAAATTCCTTAAACTCCACCACTATAAGCAAGGCTATAAGAGTGTAAAAGAGCACACTAGAGACTTCGAACAACTTCTTTTGAAGTGTGACTTGATAGAAGATGAATCACCAACTTTGATAATCTATTTGAGTGGATTGGATGACCAAACTTCTTATGTTGTGGAATTACACCTGTATTCGTCGTTAGATGAGCTTAGCACTTTAGCTCATGAAGTGGAGTTACAAAAGAAACTCAAGGGCAAATGGAAGGTCACCAAGCCTAACCCTTGACCTTATACCTTTCAAAAACTGCCCTACATACACTAAAAATCACCTGAAACACAAGCACAAACACAAGACCCCCACAAGCTACTGCCCTACAAACTCCATCCAAACCACCATCAAAATCGATGCAGAAATGAAGGTGTTTTGCCACATTGCATCCAAGGGTACTATTGATGTATGTGTCAAGGGAAAACACTACCTAAGCCAACACACACCAAAAGGATGCAAAAACTTAAAGCCTTGTCACGGCCAAGGGTGGCACGGTCGTGCCTAGGTGCACGGTGTGGCCGTGCCACTTTGCTGCCCTTGGAAGCCAGAAAATGCAAGCAAGGCACGGTTTCGATGCCTTTGATGTTTGCTTTGTTTCCAACCCCTTTGGAGGCGTACAAGCCATGGAATAGGATTGACATGGAGGTATTTGAAGTGGGAAAATGAAGTAATATGAATGACAAGCTAAGTGAAATGAATTAACTTTTAAGAAACCAAGCTAATTACTTCACTTGCAAACCGTGGGGATGAATCTAGAATAAGATAGAACTAAACCTGAGATTGGATACAGAATCACCACCAACCTTCAAGCTTAGGGCCCTTAATCTTGATTAAGATACAGAATCACCACTTAATCAAGGTTAAGACTCACTTGAACACCACTTAGTTTGGCCTAAACTAAGATAAGCAAGTAAGGATTTTGAGGTAGAGAGAAAATAGCTCTCCAACTGATTTTGTTCTTCAAAATGGGAATGTGTCTATGCCATGGCCAAAACCTTGATTTACATACTCAGCTTAGAGAGCAACAGCCATGTCACTTTCCTTCCTAGGAAGGAAAAGTGTTAGCTTAAGCTTAATACAAACCGATTACAACTTAAACTAATCACAAACATACTTAACTATTGCTAATACAACAAATCATGCTTCTACGCTTTGTCTAAGCCAATTATACATCAATTAGACTTATGCTTAGAACTAATACAAGCTAAAATTGCTACTAGTATGCATGTGGGCAGCCGTAATACCATGGCTACTTTTCGGCTAGCCAATGGGAGTGAAGAGACATGATATTTTGTCTTGCATTCTCATTGGTTGCTCTTTCCCATGCTTTCACCAATCCTAGGTGACCTTGAGGGGCGTGCCATCCTTGAAGAGTGTGCCAATCAGCTTGTCTACTGAGGGTGGCCGGTCGGTTTGGGTGAAAGAGAACCGGTTCTAGTGAACCGGGTTCAAGGGAACCATAGTAGCCGGTTTTTCTTGCATTTTGTACACATAGCAAAAGTGGGCATGATTTGCATTTTAAGCATGGGGGGGTAGTTTTAGGATGTGTATAATCCCCCCCCCCAATCAAGAAATCAAGGTTAGGATGTGTTTAGGTGGGATAATTAAACACAAACTTAAAACCGTGCAAAATGGAGGTCAAATGGGAACGGTTTAGGAAAACTCCTTGATTCTTCATCCTCTTGTGTGCATGATTTGAAATCAATGCTTGGACTTGATTATAGACTTATTAAGGATTCCAAAAACGCAAAAATTCATGACTTAAGCCATGGTTAGGCCTAAGTAACGAGATTGACAAAACCGGGCTGTTTTGAGGGGGCTAGCCCGTGAACACCTTCATGTACATTTTGGCCACTTTGAAGCAATGCTTGCAACTTGGAGTGTATATTGGACCTTGAACGAGTTGTTGGACCTTCTTCATTAGGAATGGTGGTGGGGACTCCATCATCCTCCCCTTATTGAGAAGATTTGATCCTCAAATCGATAAGGTAATCATCGTCTTGGTAAGCTTGCAAATCAGCTACATTGAATGTGGCTCAAACTCCATAGTCACCTGACAAATCAACTTTGTAAGCATTGTCATTAATATGTTCAAGTACCTCAAATGGACCACCAGTTCGTGGCATTAGCTTATTCTTCCTCTTGGATGGAAATCTCTCCTTTCTAAGGTGAATTCACACAAGATCTCCTGGTTAAAATACCACTTGTTTCTTGTGTTTGTTGGCATGAGCTTGATAGGCTTCATTATTCTTCTCAATCTTGCTTCTTACCAACTCATGTACCTTCTTGATTTGTTCTACCCTTGCAGCTGCATCTACATGTGGCTTCTAATCAAATGACCTTGGAATAAGATCAAGTGGACTAAGGGGATCAATTCCATAGACCACTTTGAATGGGGAAAGACCAGTTGCCTTGCTTGGTGTCCTATTGTAAGCAAACTCTGCATGTGGTAAAAGCAAATCCCAAGCTTTGGTATGAGGCTTAATCAAAGCTCTTAGGAGAGTTCCTAAGGTTCGATTAGTAACCTCAGTTTGCCCATCAGTTTGTGGATGACAAGTAGTACTATATTTCAGCTTAGTACCTAACTTTTTCCACAATGTAATCCAAAAGCGACTCAAAAACTTGGTATCCCCATCAGAAACAATGGACCTTGGAATACCATGTAACCTTGTTAGCTCTTTGAAATACAACTCAGCAATATGTGTAGCATCATTAGTCTTGTTGCATGGAATGTAGTGAGACATCTTAGAAAACCTATCAACCACAACAAAGATAGAATCCTTGTTTCATTGGGTTTTAGGAAGTCCAAGAATGAAGTCCATACTTACATCAACCCATGGAGAGGTAGGGATAGGTAGTGGAGTGTATAGACCTTGAGGTAGTGAATGGCTCTTTGTAATTTGACATGCTCCACACCTCTTTAAGATATCCTGCACATCACATTCTATACCAGGCCAATAATAATGTTCTCTTAGCATAATAATAGTCTTGTTCTCACCATAATGTCCAGCTAAGGAACCTCCATGGACTTCTCGAATCAGCAACTCTCTTGTAATGCACTTGGGAACACATAGCCGAGTACCCTTGAATAGAAAACCTTCTTGCACATGAAAATCTCCTTTGGGGTGTTTAGAACAAGCAGCATATAATGCCCCAAAGTCTTCATCATTGGCATATAAGACCTGTAGATGCTCAAAACCAAGCATACAAGCATCTAGCTGAAACAATAATAGATACCTCCTAGATAGAGCATCTGCACCTTGATTGAGTTTACCTTACTTGTGCTTGATAGTGAAGTGATATGACTGCATAAACTCAACCCACTTGGCATGCCTGGAGTTTAACTTATGCTGGCCTTGGATGTACTTCAATGCTTCATGGTTAGAATGTAAGATAAACTCACTTGCAATAAGATAATGATTCCAGTGCTCTAAACATCTCACAATAGCATAGAAATCTTTATCATAAGTAGAGTATTTTCTTCTAGAATCACACAATTTCTCACTAAAGAAGGCTAGAGGTTTACCTTCTTGTGTAAGAACTCCACCAATACCCACACCAGAGGCATCACTTTCAACTTCAAAGACTTTACCAAAGCATGGTAATGATAACACTGATGCTTGAGTAAGCCTAGCTTTGATCTCTTCAAAGGCAGATTGAGCTTTTGGATTCTACATAAAGGACGTACCTTTGATAACTTCAGTCATAGGAGCCATAATAGTGCTGAAATTCCGAATGAACCTCTTGTAGAAAGAAGCTAAACCATGGAATGCTCTAACATCATGAATACTTTTAGGTATAGGCCAAGAACGAATGGCTTCTACCTTACCTTCATCTACCTTTATACCATCTTCAGTCACAATATAACCAAGAAATGTAAGTTCAGGAGTGAAGAAAGCACACTTCTTAAGGTTACCAAACAACTTCTCACATTCTAAGACAAGCATTACTTGTGTTAAATGATCTTGATGTTCATGCTCATTGTTAGAATACACCAAAATATCATCAAAGTATACTACCACAAACTTGCCAACATAAGGTCTAAACACTTGGTTGATCAACCTCACAAAAGTACTAGGTGCATTAGAAAGACCAAAAGGCATTACCAACCATTCATAAAGTCCACCTTTGGTTTTGAAAGTAGTCTTCCATTCATCACCTTCTCTGATTCTGATTTGGTAGTAACCACTTCGAATATCAATCTTTGAAAACACCTTGGAGCCATGTAACTCATCTAGCATATCTTCAAGTCTTGGTATGGGGTACCTGTACTTGATAGTGATTTTGTTAATGGCCCTGCTATCAACACACATTCTCGTTTCGCCATCTTTCTTTGGCACTAAAAGAGCTAGAACGGCACATGGACTCAAAGACTCACGAATCAATCCCTTTTCCTGCAATTCTGCAACCTGTCTTTGAATGTCATTAGTATCCTTTGGATTCATCCTATATGCAGGCTTGTTGGGTAGGATGGAACCAGGGATAAGATCAATGTGGTGTTGAATGTCTCTTTTGGGAGGCAAACCCATGGGGATCTCCTCAAGGAATAGATGACAGAAGTTTTCAATGAGTGTTTTGGCAATGGGGTGAGTGGGTATCAAGTTTTCAGGTTCCTCTTGGATGCTTAAAATCCACTCTCTAAAGGCTTTAAACTCATGTTGTGAAGCCTTTAACACACTTTCACTCACGGCTAAGAGAGACTCACCGTGTTTGGGCTTATTTTGTGGGGGTTTTTCATGGAGTTTGGATGGGGGTAAAGGGGCTAGGGTGATTTTGTTGCCATCCTTGGTAAGTGAATAAGTGTTTAGGTGGCCATTATGCATAACCTTTCGATCATACAACCATGGTCTTCCCAACAGAATATGACATGCATCCACAGGAATAACATCACACCATAACTCATCTTTATAATTTTTTCCAATGGAAAATGAAACCAAACAACGAGAGTTCACCAGAATTCCCTTGCTTTGATTTAACCACTGAATGTTGTATGGATGTGGATGAGTCATTGTTTGCAGCCCAAGTTTCTCAATCATGCTTAGAGAAACAACATTAGAGCAACTACCACCATCAATGATCAAAGAGCATATTTTACCTTGAGAGGTACACCTTGTATGGAATATGTTATCTCTTTGTTCATCTTTAACTCCTTTGTCATTGCTTAGAACTCTCCTTAAAACCAAGAGTTCTCCTTCATCTGCTTCTTCAGTGACATTTTCGTGAACCTCCTCTTGTTCTTGCTCACTTTCACTTTTGTTCTCCTCTTCTTCAAAGTCTTCTTTAACAGTTGTCCATTCTGCTAGTGTAATGACCTTTCTGTTTGGACATTCAAAAGCAATATGACCAAGACCTTGACATTTAAAACACCTTCTATTGCTCATTGGGTTAGGGTTAGAACAAAATGGGGGTGCTAGAGCCTTTTGAGGTGCTATGGTTCTTTGTGGATTAGGAAGGAAAGGCATTTGTGGCTTTGGTGGTGGGTAGGAACTCCCCTTGTTAAAAGGTTGGTTCCTAATGAAAGGCTTGGTAGCTTGAGGTTTGTGAGGTTGTTTAGCCTTCTTTTCTTGTTCCACTTTGTGACCTGGTACACAAACATCATCAAAAGATGTATAGGCTTGCAATTCTCCACATTAGAATACCTAGGATCAAGACCACCCAAGTATCTAACTATGGTTTGCTCTTCAGGTTCTTGAATGTAACATTTAATCATCAATTTCTCAAACTCACGAGCATATTCTTCAACATTCATACCACCTTGAGTGAGATTATGAAATTGAGAATAACAATCTTGGACATATGTACGTGGAAGAAAACATGCCTTAAGCTTAGACTTCATTTTTTCCCATGTTCGAATTCTAGATTTCCTTTCTCTAAGCCTCTTAGCATTCAAGTTTGTCCACCATAAAGAAACATACTTTCTGAATCTTAATGCCACCAATTTAACCTTCTTATCATCAGGTATATCCCTATACTCAAAGACTCTTTCAACAGTATGTAACCAATCAATAAACTCTTCAGGATCAAGTTTACCTTCAAATTCAGGAACTTCAACTCTGAAGTCATTGTTGTCGGCTTGATTTTGTGGCTCTCTTCCAACCATTCTAGGCACTTCTTCTTCACTTGATGAATCAACATCATGACTATAGACTTGTTCACGTGCCCTTGGTTCAGATTGAAGGGTGTCTTCATTTAACTTCTGCTTTTGCTTCAAGAATGAACCCAATTGCTTGCGTAGATATTCATTCTGGGCTTGAGCTTCTTGGTTCCTTTGAGAGTCTTCTCAAATTTTGCTAGCCAATAACTCATTTTGTTTCATCAAGGCTTCAAACCTTTCTTCCAAAGACATGCTAGTGGAAGTCATGCTTGAAACAAGTTGCTAGAATAAGGGTAAACCGAATTTGTGAGAAAGGAAGAGGAATGATTTGTGGGAGTGGAAGGGTACACAAGGCCTAGGAGAAACCGAAGCTCTGATACCAAATATGATGTATGTGTCAATGGAAAACACTACCCAAGCCAACACACACCAAAAGGAAGCAAAAACTTAAAGCCTTGTCACGGCCAAGGGTGGCACGGTCGTGCCTAGGTGCACGGTGTGGCCGTGCCACTTTGCTGCCCTTGGAAGCTAGAAAATGCAAGCAAGGCACGGTTTGAATGCCTTTGATGTTTGCTTTGTTTCCAACCCCTTTGGAGGTGTACAAGTCGTGGAATAGAATACAAATGGATGTATTTGAAGTGGGAAAATGAAGTAATATGAATGATAAGATAAGTGAAATGAATTTAACTTAAGAAACCAAGCTAATTACTTCACTTGCAAACCGTGGGGATGAATCTAGAATAAGATAGAACTAGACTTGAGATTGGATATAGAATCACCACCAACCTTCAAGCTTAGGGCCCTTAATCTTGATTAAGATACAGAATCACCACTTAATCAAGGTTAAGACTCACTTGAACACCACTTAGTTTGGCCTAAACTAAGATAAGCAAGTAAGGATTTTGAGGTAGAGAGAAAATAGCTCTCCAACTGATTTTGTTCTTCAAAATGGGAATGTGTCAACTCCATGGCCGAAACCTTGCTTTACATACTTATCTTAGAGAGCAAGGGCCACGTCACTTTCCTTCCTAGGAACGAAAAGTGTTAGCTTAAGCTTAATACAAACCGGTTACAACTTAAACTAATCACAAACATACTTAACTATTGCTAATACAACAAATCATGCTTCTAAACTTTGTCTAAGCCAATTATACATCAATTAGACTTATGCTTAGAACTAATACAAGCTGAAATTGCTACTAGTATGCATGTGGGCAGCCGAAATACCATGGCTACGCTTCGGCTAGCCAATGGGAGTGAAGAGACATGATATTTTGTCTTGCATTCTCATTGGTTGCTCTTTCCCATGCTTTCACCAATCCTAGGTGACCTTGAGGGGTGTGCCATCCTTGAAGAGTGTGCCAATCAGCTTGTCTAGTGAGGGTGGCCGGTCGGTTTGGGTGAAAGAGAACAGGTTCTAGTGAACCGGGTTCAAGGGAACCGTAGTAGCCGGTTTTTCTTGCATTTTGTACACATAGCAAAAGTGGGCATGATTTGGATTTTAAGCAAGGGGGGTAGTTTTAGGATGTGTATAATCCCCCTCCCCATCAAGAAATCAAGGTTAGGATCTATTTAGGTGGGGTAATTAAACACAAACTTAAAACTGTGCAAAATGGAGGTCAAATGGGAACGGTTTAGGAAAACTCCTTGATTCTTCATCCTCTTGTGTGCATGATTTGAAATCAATGCTTGGACTTGATTATAGACTTATTAAGGATTCCAAAAATGCAAAAATTCATGACTTAAGCCATGGTTAGGCCTAAGTAACGAGATTGACAAAACCGGGTTGTTTTGAGGGGGCTAGCCCGTGAACACCTTCTTGTACATTTTGGCCACTTTGAAGCAATGCTTGCCACTTGGAGTGTATATTGGACCTTGAACGAGTTGTTGGACCTTCTTCATTGGCAATGGTAGTGGGGACTCCATCACCTATGAAGAAAGTGGTATCTCTAGCTAAGTATTAAGCTTCCTTAGACGAGCTAGAGGAGGAAGAACATAAAGGGGAGAAGGTGTTTTCTTGAAAGTAGCCCTAAAAGAAGTTAAGGAGGGTCCGAATGAAGAGGAAATGAGTGTGATTAGGCGAGCATTGAGTAGGATTGCTTCCCAAGCAGATTTGCAGCAAAGGATGAACATCTTCCATACTAGGTGCACCGTGAATAGGAAGGTGTGTCCTTCCATTATTAATAGGGGAAGGTGTGTTAATATGCCCTCCAAGACCATGGTGGAGAAGCTCAATCTTGCAATTTAACTTCATCCCAGTTTGTATACTATCCAACGGCTTAGTCAAGATAATGGCATGCATATCTCCTCTGGGTTCTTGCTTACTTTGTTGATTAGAAAGAATTACAAGCTTGAGCTATGATGTGATATTGTGCCTATAGATGCTTGGCATGTCCTTTTGCAATGAACTTGGCTCTTTGATAAGAGAGTCATGCATGATCACCACTTGAATACTTACACCTTCACGAAAGACCACAAGAAAATCACCCTTACACCTTTCAAACCTACCTCACAAAACAAACACCAACTCACTTCCAAGATGGATATCTTTCTTACCACCTTACTCCAATTCTAACTCAATGAATTTGAACCTTACAAAGAGTGGATTTTGCTTGTCTAAGATTCAGCTAAGGCTAAGGAGCATTCCTATGCTTTGCTTACACCACTCTTACAAACCTTTGAACATGTGTTTCCTAATGTGATACCCCACAGCCTACGTCCCAAAAGATCCATCCAACACAAAATTGACCTCATTCCTGGTTCAACCGTCTCAAACAAACCAGCCCATTGAATGTGCCCACAAGAAACCCAAGAAGCCCAATGGCAAGTTGATGATCTCCTAGCTAAAGCTTTGATCTCAGAGACCCTTATCCCTTCTGTCGTTCCGACCTTACTAGTGCCCAAAATGGATGGTAGTATCAGGATTTGCGTGGATAGTAGGGCAATCAACAAGATTACTATTAAATACCACTATCCCATCCTGAGCTTGGAAGATTGATGACTTATATGGAGCCACCATCTCTACTAATATTGATCAAGTGGTTGTTAGGAAATTTGGATCTACGAGCGAGATGAATAGAAGATGGCTTCCGAAACCAAAGAAAGACTTGCTAAGTGGCTTGTGATGCCCTCTGGTTTGACGAATGTACGAAGCACCTTCATGAGGTTTATGAATCATGTACTTAAGCCCGTCATCGGTAAGTATATGGTTGTGTACTTTGATGATACCTTGGTATGTAGTAAGAGTGAAGAAGAGCATGTCGAATACTTGTATCAAATCTTGAGCATCCTACCCCAAGAAAAGCTCTATGGGAACTTGGAGAAGTGTCATTTCTTCTCCCTACAAGTCATGTTCCTAGGGTGTGTAGTCTCGGCTCAAGGTATTCATGTTGATGATAGCAAAATCAAAGCCATCCGTGAGTGGCATACCCCTACTTCTATCCAACAAGTTTGAAGCTTCCATGGTCTAACTTCTTTTTATATGAGGTTTGTCAAGAATTTTACCAGCGTTGTTACACCCATAATCGAAGTGCTCAAGTCCAAAAAGCTTGATTGAACCGAGCAAGCTCAAACGACATTTGAAGAAATCAAGCTTAAACTCACTAGTGCTCCCATGTTAGCCCTTCCAAGCGTCTCTAAAGTGTTCAAAGTGGAGTGTGATGCCTTTGGAGTGCGGATAGGGGCTGTTTTGTCACAAGAAAAAAGGCTCATTGCATTCGTTGATGGGAAGCTCATTAATGCTAAGAGAAGGTACTCCACCTATGATAAAGAGTTCTATGCCACAGTGAGAATTTTATAGCATTGGATACACTACTTGGTGGGATGAGAGTTTACACTACATTCGAATCAGAAGGCCCTCAAGTTTATACAAGGTCAACACAAGCTTAACCCACCCAAGGTATGCCAAATGGGTAGAGTATCTTTAATCCTTCCATTTCATGATCAACCACAAAGCCGGTAAGATGAATAAGGGAGCAGATGCATTGTTAAGGGGGTATCCCCTTCTCTGTACTTTGGAAACTAAAGTCTTTGCTTCTGATAGTGTGAAGTAGATGTATGCCAAGGATGAAGATTTTATGGAAATCCTTGAAAAGTGCTCCAAACATGCTCATGGCTTGTTCCATTTAGAGAATGCTTTCTATTCAAAGGCACTCAGCTTTGCATTCCAAAGAGTAGCTTTTGGGAGCTCTTGAGTTTAAGAACTCTATGGAGGAGCTTTGGCCCGACACTTTGATGTGGAGAAGACTTGTTCAATACTCAAGAGTCATTACTATTGGCCGAAGATGTCCAAGGATGTAGAGCACTTTGTCAAAAGGTGCTTCACATGCTAATTTGCCAAGAGTGACCTACGACCCTAAGGCCTCTAATCCCCTCTTCCCGTACCTCAAGTCCCTAGGGAGGATGTGAGTCCTGATTTCATCACCGGTATGCCAAGGACGCAAAGGCATAAGGATTCTGTTATGGTGGTGGTGGATAAATTCTCTAAAATGGCTCATTTTATAACATGCCATACCACTAAAGATGCATCTCACATTGAACCTCTATTTTAAGGAAATTGTACGCCTCCATGGCATTCCAAGAAGCATGGTATCGCATAAGCACACTAAGTTCTTAAGCTGCTTTTGGCTCACCTTATTAAGAGGGCATGGTACTCATCTCAAGTTTAGCACAACTTGCCACCCCCAAACGAACGGCCAAGCCAAAGTGACTAATAGAACCTTGGGTATCTTGCTCCAGGTTCTAGTCAAAAAGAGCACCAAAGGGTGAGATGAGTTGCTTTCTCATGCGGAATTCACCTTCAATCAATCACCAAGCATGGCTGCCAACCTTTGTTCTTTTCAAGTGGAGTATGGATGCAACCCTTGGACTGTATTGGATCTTGTTCCAAACCCCAATCCAAGTAAGTTTAGTTGGGAGGCTGAGAACAAAGCTAAGGAGATCAATGACCTTTATGCCAACATTAGGGAAAGGACTAAGAAATCCAATGATAGGCCAAGTATCACACCAATAAGCATGGAAAGGAGGCTCATTTTTAGCGTGGAGACATGCTATGGATCCATTCAAGGAAGGAAAAGTTCCCAAGTAAGCACAAGTTCGAGCTTATGCCAAGGTTGGATGGCCAATTTGAAATCCTTGAGAAGAAAGGTCCAAATGCGTACAAAGTGGACCTCCCTAGTGAGATAGGGGTGTTAGAAACCTTTAATGTGCCATACCTCAGCCCTTACTAGGATGAAAATGATGAACTTTCAAGTTTGAGGACCAACTCCAACCAAGCTAGTGGGTATGATGGGGGCCATCCGTTGGAGCATATTAAAGATCACCCACCAAGCCCACAAGAGCCAGAAAGCGTTAAGAAGATGAACGAAGTGCACATCTTGGTCAAAAACACCCTAGACTAGCGCCACAACAATCTGCTCAGCTCAACTGAAAATTGGCCCGGTTTTATCTGCCTGTTTTGTCTAGCTACTAAAGACATTATAAAAATCCTTGGCCACTTGCCTTAAGTTTAAGGCATTATCTTTCAAATAAAACAAGTTGCAAATATTTTGGACATCAATTGATTAGTTAGTCGGCAAGATCTTTCCGGCAGTGTAGCTCTGGCGGTAATCCAACGCAGGCCAGAATATGAGGGAATTAAGTTGACCATATTAAGTCCATTTCCTATAAAACTTTAAGGCATTGAAGAAGACATAAAAATTTATCAAGCAACATGCACAGTGCTCCCCTAAAGCATCCCCATAAGCTGCCTTTACCCAGTTGAAAGTACAAAGAAGCACCCTTTTACCCAGTTGCATACCAACCGTAAGAAAGGGGTCTTGTTCTTGGGTTTTTCACTTATGCAACTTTTCGATATTGAATTGAATTGATGTAATAGGCTGCTTTGTAAGCTTCACATATCATTTAGATGAATAATTAGTCCTAATGAGGTGACCAAGCTAGATTTGAATGAATGAGATTTGAGTTTTAAAACTCTCTCTTTTCAATCCTAGTGTTATATCTTGAGCTTGACAACTCAAGTGGGTCTCCAGGTTGCTTTGTCTCATTTGGGGGTGATTTTATAACCGAAACGATTTAAGGAGATTTCCTAAGTGTGAGCAAGGGCGACTCTTAAGATTATCTCTTGCTTTCTTACTTGTTTATCTCAATTGTGTTTGAGTTTTACTGCATTCTATTTCAGACAATCACCTTTCTACCCGTACCAAACTCTTGCCTTTCCAAGTGGTGGGAGTGTTAGTGAGTCTTTAGTATATCAACTGGTATTAGAGCTTGGCCACTTTGTTGTGGTCTTGGCTTCCTAGCCAAAACACACCCCCAGCTAAGCCCAAAACCAGTCCACAAAGAACACTTTCCAAGCGTGTTTTCTAGCCTCATACCGAAGCAAGTGGTTGAACAAGCCATTAAAGAAAAGGTCGAGCCTGAGGCAAAGTTTAAATACTTGTAATCTCAATTGGGCCAAGTTATGCAAGAAAAAAAGAGGAATATAAGGAGCTCAAGAAGCTCAAGGAAACAAGAAGACCCAGGTGAATCTAAGGAAGAAGAAAGCAACCCGGTTGGAGACTCAAGTGAAGATGAGCATATAAGGATATCAAAGAGGTACCGCAGGCCCAAGAAGAGAAGCTACAATGATTTCAAGGATGACATTCCTAACTTCGAAGGCCAATTAGACCTGCAACTATTCTTATATTGGCTTCAAACCGTCGAAAGAGTCTTTGAGTTCAAAGACATTTTGGATGAAAAGAAGGTGAAGCCTGTTGCTTTAAAGCTTAGAAAGTATACTTCTATTTAGTGGTTAAATGTGGTATCTAAGAGAGTTAAGAAGGTAAAAGCAAAGATCAAAACTTGGGAGAAAATGAAAGCCAAACTGAAGTCCAAATTCCTTCCCCCCTACTACCTTCAAGACAACTTTCTTAAACTCCACCACCTTCAACAAGGCTCTAAGAGTGTAGAAAAGTACACTAAAGGCCTGGAACAACTTCATTTAATGTTTCACTTGGAAGAGGATGAATCACAAACTTTGATAAGGTATTTGAGTGGATTACATGAACAAATTAATCATGATCTGGAATTGCACCCGTATGCTTTATTAGATGAGCTTAGCACTTTAGTTCATAAAGTGGAGTTACAAAAGAAACTCAAGGGCACAGGGATGGTCACCAAACCTAACCCTTGGCCTTATACCTTTAAAAACCCCTTATATCACCCTAAAAACCACCTCAAACACAAACACAAGGCCTACATAACCTACTACCCCTCAAACTCCATCCAAACTGCCACCAAAATCGACGGAGAAACAAACGTGTTTTAGATGCCAACGCCTCAGTCACATTGTAGCCGAGTGTCATAACAAGAGATTGGTGTCTTTGGCCGAGTATGAAGCTTCCTTAAACGAGCTAGAGAAGGAAGAAGAGGAAGGAGGGAAGGAGCTTTTCTTGAACGAAGTTATAGAAGAAGTTGAGGAGGGTCCGAATAAAGGGGAATCCTTATGATTAGGTGAGTATTAATTGGGATTCCTTCCCAATAAGAATTGGAGCAAAAGGACAACATCTTCCATACTACGTGCATCGTGAATGGGAAGGTGTGTTCTCCCACTATTAATGGGGGGAGTTGGGCTAATGTGGCCTCCATCGCAATAGTGGAGAAGCTCAGGCTTGCAGTTTCACCTCATCCTAATCCGTATACTATCCAATGGCTCAATCAAGGTAAGGGCATCATATCTCCTCTCGGTGCTTTCTTACTTTGTCCATTGGAATGAATTACAAGGATGAGTTATGGTGTGATATTGTACCTATGGATGCTTTACATGTCCTTTTGGGGCGACCTTGGCTCTTTGATACGAGAGTCATGCATGATGGTCGCTTGAACACTTACGCCTTCACCAAAGACAATAAGAAAATCACCCTGACCCCTTTCAAATGTACCTCACAAAATAATCCCAAGGGACTCCCATGATGAATATCTTTCTGACCACCTTACTCCAATCCCAACTCTGAATTTGAACCTTACAATGAGTGGACTTTACTTGGCCAAGATTCAGTCGAAGCTAAGGAGCATTCCCATTCTTTGCTCACTCCATTCTTACAAACCTTTGAACATATGTTTCCTAATGAGATACCCCATGGCCTACCTCCTAAAATAACGATCCAACATAAAATTGACCTCATTCTCAGTTCCACCGTCCCAAACAAATGGGCCTACCGAATGAACCCACAAGAAATACAAGAAGCCTAACATCGAGTTGATGATATCCTGCTAACGGTTTGATACGAGAAACCTTTAGCCCTTGTGTTGTTCCAACCTTACTAATGCCTAAGAAGGATGGCAATATGAAGATCTGCGGGGATAGTAGGGCAATTAAGAAGATCACCATCAAATACCACTATCCCATCCCAAGGTTGGAAGTTCTTCTTGATCAGTTACATGTAGCCATCATCTTTTCTACAATTGATATTAGAAGTGGCTATTATCAAATTTGGATCTATAAGGAAGATAAATGGATGATGGCTTTTGAAACCAAAGGAGAACTTTATGAGTGCCTTGTGATGCCATTTGGGTTGACAAATGTACCAAGCACCTTCATGAGGCCTATGAATCATGTACTTAAGCCCATCTCGGCAAGTATGTGGTTGTGTACTTTGATAACATCTTAGTTTATAGTAAGAGTGAAGAAGAGCATGTCAACCACTTGTATCACGTCTTGAGCATCCTAGACCAAGAGAAGCTTTATAGGAACTTGGATGAGTGTCATTTCTTCTCCCCACAGGTCATCTTCCGAGGGTATCTAGTCTCAGCTCAAGGTATTCATATGCATGACAGAAAAATCAAGGCCATTCGTGAGTGGTCTACCCCCACTTCTATCCAACAAGTTCGAAGTTTTCATGGTGTAGCCTCTTTCTATTAGAGGTTTGTTAGGAATTTGAGCACCATTCTGGCACCCATAACTGAGGTCCTTAAGGCCAAAAAGGTTGACTAGACTGAGCAAGCTCAAATGGGATTTGAACATATCAAGCTCAAACTCACTAATGCTCCCATCTTAGCTGCCCTAAGCTACTCTGAAGTGTTTGAAGTGGAGTGTGGTGCCTCTGGAGTGGATATAGGGGCTGTTTTGTCACAAGAAAAATGGCCCATTGCATTCTTTCATGAAAACCTTAATGATGCATGGAGGAACTACTCTATCTATGATAAAGAGTACTATGCCATAGTGAGAGCTTTGGAGCATTGGAGACACAACTTGGTGGGAGGAGAGTTCATACTACATTTGGATCAAGAGGCCCTTAAGTTTATACAAGGTCAACACAAGCTCAATCCAAGGCATGCCAAATGGTAGAGTATCTTCAATCTTTCCATTTTATGATCCACGACAAAGCCAGCAAGATGAATAATGGAGTGAATGCATTGTCAGGGAGGTATCCTCTTCTCCCTACATTGGAAACTAAAGTGCATGATTTTGAGTTTGTCAGGGAGATGTATGCCAAGGATGAAGATTTCAAGGAAATCCTTGAAAAGGACACAAAACATGCTCACGGCATGTTCCATTTAGAGAGTGGTTGTCTATATAAAGGCACTCATCTTTGCATTCCAAAGAGCACCTCTAGGGATCTCTTGATTCAAGAACACCATGGAGGAGCTTTAGTCGGACACTTTGATGTGGAGAAGACTTGTTCAATGCTCAAGTATCACTACTATTGACCAAAGATGTCTATAGATGTACAGCACTTTGTCAAAAGGTGCTTCACATGCTTATTTTCTAAGAGTCACCTACGGCCCCAAGGCCTCTATTTTCCTCTTCCCATACCCCAAGCCCCTTGGGAGGATGTGAGTCTTGATTTCATCACCGGTTCTCCAAGGATGCAAAGGGACAAGGATTCCATTATGGTGGCGGTGGATAGATCCTTTAAAATGTCTCAACTTGTAGCATGCTGCACCAATAATGATGCATCCCGCATTGCAAACCTCTATTTCAAGGAAATTGTACGCATCCACGACATTCCAAGAAGTACGGTGCTGATAGGGACACCAAGTTCCTAAGCCATTTTTTGCTCATCTTATAGAGAAAGCTTGGTACTCATCTCAAGTTCAGCACAACTTGCCACGCCGAAACGGACAGCCAAGCCAAAGTTAGGCACCTTGCTTTGGGTTCTAGTCAGAAAGGGCACCAAAGAGTGGGATGAGTTGCTTTCTCATGCAGAATTTGCATTCATCCAAGCACCAAGCAAAGCTACCAACCTTTCTCCTTTTCAAGTGGCATATGGATGCAACCCTTGGACTCCACTGGACCTTGTTCCAATCCCCAATCCAATAAAGTTTAGTTGGGAGGCTGAGAAGACAGTTAGGGAGATCCAAGACCTTCATGCCAAGATTATGGAAAAGATTGAGAAATCCAATAACCAGGCCAAGTATTACACCAACAAGCGTAAGAAGTAGGCTCGTTTTTAGCCTGGAGACTTGGTGTGGATCCATTTAAGGAAGGAAAGGTTTCCAACCAAGCGTGAGTCCAAGCTCATGCCAGGCTCAGATGAAACCTTTGAAATCCTCGAGAATACAAGTCCAAATGCATACAAATGCGACCTCCCTGGTGAGTATGGGGTGTCTTCCACCTTTAATGTGGCTATCCTCAGCCCTTACTATGATGAAAATGATGAACTTTCAAGTTTGTGGTCAAACTCCGAACAAACCGGGGGGTACGATAGGGACCATCCTTTACAACCTCTTGAGGCTTATCCACCAAGCCCACAAGAGCCATCAATCATCAAGGGGATAAAGGACGTGCATACCTTAGTCAAAAACGCCCTAGACTAGCTCCACAACAATCTGCCCAGTTCATCCGAAAATTATTCTGGTTTTGTTCATCTGTTACGTCCTTCTACTAAAGACATTACAAACTTCCTTGACCATTATTCTTAAGTTTAAGGAGCTATCTTTCAATTAAAACAAGTTGCAAATCTTTTGTACATCAATTGATTAGTAAACCAACAAGATCTTTCCAGCAATGCTTCTAGTGGCAATCTCGCGCATGCCAGAATATGAGCAATTCAGTTAACCAAATTAAGTGCATTTTCTACTAAAATTCAGGGCATGAAATAAGACATAAATATTTATGAAATAAAATTCCCAAAGATCCCCCAATGGACCCCCTTGAACTGCTTTTACCCAACTGAAAGCACAAAGAAACACCCCTTTACCCCAGTTACATACTAGCCATGAGAAAGGGGTTTTATTCTTAGGTTTTTCACTTATACAACTTGCTGATTTTGAATTTTATTGATATAATAGGCTACTGTGTATTCTTGACACCTCATTTAGATGAATCATTAGTCCTAGTGAGGTGACCAAACTAGATTAGATTAGCTAATTTACACTTAGGGAGGCTGATTTGATTTCCCTCTTCCCCAAGTGCACCTCGCGACCTATGGAAGACATTTGGGGGCTTGAATTTCTATTTGGACTAATATAAATCTAGCCCCACAGCTCATTTATAAGGCAGATTTGAATAAATGAACTTTGAGTTTGAAAACTCTCACTTTTGAACCCCAGTCTTATATCTTTAGCTTGGCAACTCAAGTGAGTCTCTAGGTCTCCTTATCTCATTTAAGGGGTGATTTCTACAACCTAAATTATCTAAGGAGATTACCAAAGTGTGAATACGGGTGGCTCTTAGGATTATCTCTTGTTTTCTCACTTGTTTATCTCAATTGTATTTGAGTTTTCCTCCATTCTGTTTCAGACAGTCACCTTTCTGCCCATACCATGCTCTTATCTTTCAAAGTGGATTGAGTGTTAGTGACGCTTTTATATATCAGAGCATCTTAAGTCCCTTTATGCCGATGATGATGGCTCTGAGGAGATTTACACAAATTATTAAGAGAATCACAAGAGAGACTTTCTGGCCCAAGGAGGGTACTCCTTCAAAGGTACTCGTTTGTATATTCCAAAGTGTGGCACCCCATGAGTTCTCTATTAAGGAGATTCATGGTGGTTCACTGGCAGGACATATAGTAAGAACAAGAACTTTACCATGCTAAGGGAACATTATGATAATTGTCTATCATATATATCATTTTAGGGTCATTTTGTTACATTTTTAGGAGAATTATGTGTTTTAAGCTATCATTTATGCTCATATTCTCGATTTATGCTTGGGCATGGTTGTTTGATGATGTTTGCAAGAATTTGGACCATTTTAACCCAGCATTTGACCCTTATTTGGGTATATTTCGACACCTCCACGGATGTCCATGAGGTATTATGCTCGTGGAGTAAGAGAAGAGCGAAAGTTTGGTTCCAACCAAGACCACGGTCCAACCGTACTTCCTACCACGGACCGTGGTGAGGTAAGTAACTAAGGCCCCTTTGTTTTCTCTTTATTTGTGTGGCTGAGAATCCTCAAATTCTTCTTTATAAACCGGTCCCTCAACAGCAGAACAAAGATAGCATGGCATAGTTTAGTTCATTTCCTTCCCAAATTTCACTCTTTTTAGATAGGATTTTTAGTTTACTTTTTATGCAAGTGAGAAATCTTGAGTGTGGGGTTCGGTTTTCTTGGCGGTTTGGAGACTTTGTTGAAGGTTGTCTTTGTCTAGCCCTTTCCTCTTAGATTTTGCTGAATTGTTCGCTTGTTGTTTAATCTTTAATGATAAGTGAGTAGTTTATCTTGTATAGGGATTTATTTGTTAATGGAAGTGTAGTTGGATCATGTTATAATCAATAGAGTTGCGCTTTTCTTTCATGATTGAGTTGATTTCATTTATGAAGTGATTCTCATGTTGTGAGTGGAATTTGCACAAAATTTTGCTTGCACACTTGAGATAGTTGAATGAAGAACTGGAAGGTGAAATTCGGTTGTTAGGCTGCTTGATAAAACCCAGTATAGCGATGACTCGAAAGAAAGATTTGCATGTTGGGAGGACTCAAAAGAAATCAAAATATTGAACTTAGATTAAGACAAATTAGTTTGAAAGAACGGCTTTTGCTTAGTTTAGGCAATTTGGTTGATTTCAAAAGAATTGACTAAATTCTAGATAGATTGCAATTCCTCAAAGTTATCCGATTAGAGAAAAGCGCATATTAATCATATTGATCCAACACCTTTCTTAACTACATAAATCCCTAGGCGTTTCTTTTTTATTGAATTTAGATTCAGTTGCTTAGAAGTTGTTAAATCAAATCCTCGACTAAGTTATTTCTTAGCATTTTCTGATTAGAAAGGACTCGATAGATTACTTTAGTCCTTAAGGATGGTATTTTATCTATACTATGACACCCGTGTGCTTGCGGTAGTGATCAAGTTTTTGGCGTCGTTGCCGAGGACCAAGTTGTTAACTATTGAGTTAGTCTTACGAAAGAGACTAAGTATTTTATCTTTTGTCTTTTATTTTTTCTTGTTTGATTGCGTTAGTAGTGTTGGTGATAGTGCTTGCAGGAATCCTCCCCATTTATACGAAGTCCATTTCTATACGAACCTAATCCCCAAGACCGAGAGGACTTTTTACTTAAGGAGGAACAAGTAAAAGATTGAAAAACAAAGACGCGAGGCAAGAAGAACTTCGACAACTATAGCGGGAGGAGGAGCTGACCAAAGAAGGACGCCTAGGGATTTTGTTACCCCTTGAGTCCAAGGAATCGCCTCAAGTATCGCTTGCCCTAACTTTGATGTGAACAATTTTGAGCTCAAGCCGACTCTCATTTCGATGGTGCAACAATCCCAGTTTGGAGATACTCTTTTAGAAGACCCGAATCTACACCTCTCGGCCTTTTTAATGGTGTGCGACAAGTTGAAGTTTAACTGAGTCTCCACTGATGTCATTCAACTAGTATTATTCCCCTTCTCACTAAGGGATAAGGCAATAGCTTGGCTGCATTCTTTGCCCTCGGGGTGTATCACCATATCGGATGAGCTTACGAGAGCTTTCCTCACCAAGTTTTTCCCTCCGAGCAAAACGGCAAGTTTAAGGAATCAATTCACCACATCAAAGGGATGATGAGACGCTCAATGAGGCTTGGGAGCAGTTTAAGGATTTGATGCATTTATGCCCCCTTCATGGTCTTCAACGATGGATGATTATTCAAGCTTTTTATGATAGTGTGACCCAACTAGTAAGGTCCACTATTGATGTGGTGGCAGGAGGAACCTTGATGAATAAGACTGAAGATGATGCCTATAATTTGATTGAGGAGATGGCACTCAACAATTTCCAATGGTCCACCAAACGAGGCCAACCGAAACGGGTTTCAGGTAAGCTTGAAGTTGATGCACTTACTTTACTTTTTTCTAAATTTAATGCTATGACTCAAAGATTTAACCGTATAAATGTTAATGCTATGAATTCTAGTGCCCCTCCCCCATGTGAAATTTGTGGTTTTATTGAACATGTGGCTTTGAATTGTCAAGTTAGGAGTCCTTTTTCCCAAGACTTTAGTGAAATCAACTATGTCCAAAATTTCAACTTGAGACCGGCCTATGTACCCTTACTCCAGTACCTATAATCTGTGTTGGAGGAATCATCCAAATTTCTCATATAGGTCTAATCCAAACCCTCCAAATATGCCCCCAACGAATCCTAGACCGCCCCCCAGTTTTCAAAGACCTCTTTTCCTGCACAAGTACCCGGAAAGTCCAATTTAGAGGCTATAATGGAAGTATGCTTAGGGCACAATAAAAACAGGAAGAGTATATTAAGCAACTAGCCTCTAAGGTTGGTGTGCTTACAACCCACAATAAGATCTTGGAAGCCCAAATTGCCCAACAAGCTAGCTTTTCATCTACGCCCTCATATAGACTTCCTAGCAAGCCCGAACCTAACCCTAGGGAGCAATGCAATGCTATGATTTTAAGAGGAGGGAAACAACTAGAGGAACCTAAGGGGGTTACCAATGATGAGTCTTTGCATGATAAGAATGAGCAAGTTGAGAATGTTAAGAAAAAGGTGTGTACACCCTTTAAGGAGGTGAATGATGAAGTTGTGCATAAGTTTGATGAGATTCCTAAGGACCCTAATATCACTCCCCCAAAACCCTACACCCTACCTTTACCGTTTCCTCAAAGGATGGCTAAAGAAAAACTGGATTTGCAATTTGGGAAGTTTTTAGAAGTCCTTAAGAAACTTTACATGAACATTCCATTTACTGAAGGTTTGACTCAAATGCCTTCATATACTAATTTTTTGAAAGAAATTATATCTAACAAAAGAAGCCTAGAAGAACATAAAACTATGGCTTTGATTGAAGAGTGCAGCACAGCGATCCAAAATAAGCTTGCTACTAAGTTGAAGAATCCTAGTAGTTTTCAATTCCCTGCCTAATAGGGAATATGTCTATAGACCATGCCTTGTGTAATTTGGGATCAAGTGCGAGCTTGATGCCCCTTTCTATGTGTGAGAAATTAGAAGTAGGAGAAATGAGACCCACTTCTATCTCCTTACAATTGATTGACCGTTTTGTGAAATACCTGTTGGTGTTTTAGAGGATGTTCCAATAAAAGTAGGATATTTATATGTGCCAGTAGACTTTGTGATTTTAGAAATAGAAAAAAATACATGCACCCCCATCATTCTTGGGAGGCCATTCCTAGCCACCATTGGGTGTCGTATTGATGTGAAAAACGGTAAGCTATCTTTTGATGTGAGGGATGATCATGTGGAGTTTTACTTGTTAAAAGCTGCTAAATTCCCTTCCATTTCCGATGAGTGCAATAAGATTGATGTTGTTGATGAATTGATACGGGAAACTGTGTCTAACCTTGAATCTAATAATCCTCTTGAGCACTTGATGTTGAACAATAGTAATACTAACGACGAAAATCCCCGAAGTAGCTGAGTATGCTTAACTTTTTGAAGCCTTTTCATCAATTCCGCCTTCTCTTGCTAAGGTGGAACCACTACGAGATGAAAATAAGCCCTTGTTTGATGAGGTAAAAGCTCCCAAGGTAGAATTGAAACCTCTCTCTTCATCCTTAAGGTATGAATTTCTTGGACCAAAATTTATATATCTTGTAATTGTGAATGCAAGTTTGAATGCAACTCAAATTGACTCTTTGCTTAAAGTACTTAGAAAGCATCGTAAATTCATAGGATGCACCCTTGATGACATAAAAGGAATTCGTCCTTCTTTATGTACGCATCGAACCTTAAAGGAACACGACCATAAGCCCTTAATTGAACACCAAAGAAGGTTGAACCCTAGCATGCAAGAGGTAGTCAAAAAGGAAATTTTGAAATTGCTAAAAGCCTGCATTATCTAGCCTATCTCTGATAGTAAGTGGGTAAGCTTGATCCATGTTGAACCCGTAAAGATCACTTCCCCTTCCCTTCATTGACCATGTGCTTGAAAGGTTAGCTAAAAACTCATATTTTTGCTACTTAGATGGATATTCGATATTCTTTCAAATCCCTATCCATCCTAATGAGAAAGAAAAGACTAATTTTACATGTCCTTATAGTACATATGCTTATAGAAGGATGCCATTTGGGTTATACAATGCCCCTGCTACATTTGAACGGTGTACGATGGTTATTTTCTCTTATTTTATAGAGGACATAATGGAAGTCTTTATGGATGATTTTTCTGTGTATGGTGCAACCTATGACCATTGCTCGAATAACTTGTCTAAGGTCGTGCAAAGATGAGAAGATGTGAATTTGGTCTTGAATTGGGAGAAGTGTTATTTTATGGCACAAGAGGGGTTTGTCCTCGGTCATCTTGTCTGCGATAAAGGTGTTGAAGTTGACAAAGCAAAGCTAGAGGTCATTGAAAAATTGCATCCACCAACTTCTGTAAGCGGTGTAAGGAGTTTTCTTGGACATGTTGGTTTTTACCGGCGATTCATAAAGGATTTTTCAAAAATCATAAAACCTCTCACCCAATTACTTGTCAAGGATGTGCCTTTTCAGTTTAATGAAGAATGTTTAAGTGCTTTTCACAGGTTAAAAGAGGCATTAATCACAACTCCAGTAATGCAAGCTTCGGATTGGCAGCTATCTTTTGAAGTAATGTGTGATGCAAGTGACTATGTAGTGGGCGCCGTTCTTGGCTAATGAAAGGACAATAACCCATATGCCATATACTATGCAAGCCACACTCTTGATGGGGCTCAAGCGAAATATGCCACGACGGAAAAAGAATTCTTGCCTGTTGTCTTGGCCTTGGAAAAATTTTGATCTCACTTGATCAATTCCAATGTCATTATCTTCACTGATCATGCCGCTTTAAAACACTTAATGAAGAAATCAGACTACAAACCCCTACTCATCCGATGGGTCCTCCTTCTTCAAGAGTTTGATTTGGAGATCAAAGACAAGGCCGGGTTAGCAAATGTGGTTGCCAATCATCTATCTCGCCTAGCCCCCGAAGGGACGCCTATTGAAGAGCTCCCCATTGGCGACTCTTTCCCGGATGAGCAACTCTTTGCCATTTCTCACCAAGCTACCCATGGTATGCTGATTTGGTCAACTTCAAAGAATGTGGGATGCTACCTCCAGGGTTGTCCTATCAAGAAAGGAAGAAATTCCTTTCCGATGCTGAATTTTATGTATGGGAAGAGCATTTTCTTTACAAGTTGTGTAGAGATGGGATTCATAGAAGATGCTTGCCTGAAGATGAGGCTCGTAGTGTCTTGCACCATTGCCATGCTTTAACCTATGGTGGTAACTTTGAACTGGACAGAACGATTGCGAAAGTACTCCAAGCAGGCTTCTATTGGCCCACGCTCTTCAAGGACGCAAGAAAATTTGTCATGACTTGTGATGGATGTTAGAGAATAAGGAACATTACCAAGAGGCATGAGATGCCTCAAAGTGGCTTACTTGAGGTGGAGTTGTTTGATGTTTGGGGGATTGACTTCATGGGTCCCTTTCCTCCCTCTCATAACAACCTTTACATCCTTGTGGCACTTGACTATGTTTCTAAGTGGGTGGAAGTTGTTGCCACCCTAACAAATGATTCCAAGATTGTCCTCAAGTTCCTCAAGAAAAATATTTTTACAAGGTTTGGCACGCCAAGTGCTCTTCTAAGTGACAATGGAACACACTTTTGCAACAAGCCTCTTGAGTTACTATTGAAAAAATATGAGGTGCTTATAATGTTGCTACACCTTACTACCCCAAAACAAGTGGGCAAGTGGAGCTCTCGAATAGAGAATTAAAGCATTGGAAAAAAGGGTGGATCGGTCCCGCAAAGATTGGTCTTTCAAGCTTGATGACGCTCTTTGGGCTTATCGCACCGCCTACAACACTCCTGTAAGCACCACTCCATACCGATTGGTGTTTTGAAAATCTTGTCACTTGCCAGTAGAGATGGAACATAAGGCATATTAGGCTATGAATGCACTCAATTTTATTCCTAAAGCAACCGGAGAACTGAGCTAGATGAACTAAGGTTGGAGGCCTATGAGAGTTCACGCATCTATAAAGAGCGAACTAAGAAATGGAATGATAAACATATCATGAAGAACAGGTTTGAAAAAGGTGACATGGTCCTATTATTCAATTCTAACTGAGATTATTTCCTGGCAAGCTTAAATCAGGATCATCGGGACCATTTCAAGTCACCAAAGTTCAACCTAATGGAGCAGTTGAAGTATGGAGTGAGTCTCCGGTGCGTTCACAGTCAATGGGCATCAATTAAAACCATATCTTGTGAGACAACCCATTAATAAAGCTAATGTCCACACAATCACTGATCCAGGCCAAGCATAGAACAAGGGTCAAGCTCTTGACCTTAAAAGAGCACTTCTTGGGAGGCAATCCAAGCCCTTTTTCCCTTTTTAGCTTTGATTTTAATTAGTTTTTGTAGTATTTCATAAACATAAAATAAAATAAAATAATAAAAAATAGAAAAAAAGAAAAAAGGGAGAGATACAAAAATAGAGAAAAGGATAAGAATAGAAAAAAGAGAAAACAAACAAGGGAGATAAAACAAAGAGATGAAAAAAATATATAAAAAATGTTTGGCACCATAGCCAACAGCCTAGCACTGTGGGCTGTGGGGTGCCAAACCAGAAAATCAACAAAAAATAAAATAAATTAGGTGTTACCAAATATCACGGTCGGCCCGTGGCCAGTGCCACAGATCATGGTGAACTGCTATGGGCCACGGTCAAGGGTTTTGACCGTGACAACCCTCCATTTTCCCAAAACTTCATCTTCTTCCTCGACTCCTTCTCACTCTTCCTCTTTCTTTCTCACTCTAAACC
Source organism: Selenicereus undatus (assembly GCA_017589665.1). Lineage (NCBI taxonomy): Eukaryota > Viridiplantae > Streptophyta > Magnoliopsida > Caryophyllales > Cactaceae > Selenicereus > Selenicereus undatus. The sequence continues at coordinate 55,314,627 of JACYFF010031959.1, read as the reverse complement.
CGCCATTACTACACCTTCAATCCTCCCCTATTTCTTCACATTTTTACTCCATTTTCACTCAAAATCCTTCCCCTTCATTCAATCCCTCTCTTTCTTCCTCTCCTTCTAAAAACTCATCTCACCTTCACCCATCCACCATAACCATCTTCTTCTCTCACTTTTTCTTCCCTTCTTTTTACTTAAATTCTTCATTTTTCTTCATTAAATTTTATTATTTACGTTTTAGTTTTAATTTTTGTTTCATTTTGCAACAATGGAACCAACCAAAAGAGAAAGGACTGTTAAGGAGGTTGGATCATCAAGTCAAGCACCATCCTAGCCTGAACAGACCTCCCGAACTTCCACTAATCTGCAAGCCCAAGGTAACATTCCTCATCCTCTTGGTTTAACCAACCTCGATCATGTTTGCTAGATATAACTGTTTGAATGAACGCATGGTTGTGGCAACCCGTTATTATGATGAGGAATTGTTAGCACCTTTAGGAATGTTAGATGATATTAGGTGGTTGCTTGCACGAGGTGGTATGGGACACTTCACAGAAATAAAAGAGCATACGTACCGAGACTTGACCCTATAGTTCCTAAGTACACTCTACGTTGAGGTTACTAGGGGGCCTCAATGTCAAGTTGGGTACATTTTATTTTATTTGCAAGGACAACTATATGAGTTGAACTTAGGTGCCTTTAGCAGTATATTAGGTTTTTCACCTAGTATGGATTTACCAAACCGACAAGTCCCCCCTGAATTCAACCTAACTGCATTTTGGAACGAGCCTTCGGGCAGTGTTAGGTACAACACTAGTTCATCCAAGTGCACACATATTAGGAACCCTTGCATTCGGATAGCTCAGCGTATCCCAGCTTGTTGTTTCTTTACTCGGGATGATAGTCTGAATGTCCTAAGATTATCTGAGTTATATTTCTTATCCTGTATGCTTGACGGTGTTCAGCTTGACCCCGGTTTGTTTTTGGCCATGCAATTGTATATTGCTATTGTTAGCCCTAAGGGTAGGATAGTCATAGGTGGTATTGTCATGACTATTGCTAGATTTTCGGGTATTGAGCCCACCCCGAGGATAGCGTCTCTAGGCCCGAGCGGCTTGATCAAACCATTTTTGAGATTACGAACTTTTGTAAAGTAGAGGTTGGGCATTTGAGTTGGATTTACCCTAGGGATCAGCTTCTACCGCTTCCCAATGTCGATCGAACCACCTTACTTCACCAGGCTAACCTTTATTGGGTACGTGGTGATGTCGAGGTTGTTCAACCCACACCCCATCCTCCACCCCCTCATTCTAGTCAAGTCAGACCTAACTCTTACTCCTAACCACCCCCTATTGACTATGTCGGCCTGCAATCCACCCTTAGGTCCATTCAGGAAGAGCAAGTGTCCCTTCGAGCTTATGTTGCTTCTGAGAATGTCGCTCTTCGTGACTTTGTCCAATAATGCCATAACGAGCTTTGTGGGATGCTTCCTACCCAAACTTAATATTTCCAGGACTATAGGGCTCGTTTAGGGACTCGGCGGGATTGGCATATCTCTTATGGCCAACTACCTCATCCTCCTCCCCTACCTCCTTTCTGATTGCTTTTAGCTACTCCCCCTCCCCTTGTTCTATTATGTGCCCACATTGAGGGCAACGTGTGATTCAAGCGTGGCGGAGTTAGTCATTACATTTGGCATCTGATGGCTTATTTGATTTGGTGTGCTTGTGTATTGTATATATTGTTTGTGTTAGGTTTTGGTGTTTTATTGCAGGTTTTTAATCTTATTTGGTTAGAAGCATTTTAGAAGTATATTTAGTTTTTCTTTTCTTTTCATTCTAGATTGCATTTTCAGTTTTTTTTTTCTCTTTGTAGCTGTTGCATTTTTAGGATTTTAGTTTGCATTTTTTTATCAGGAGGAAACAAAAAAATCAAAAAAAAAAGAGAAAGACATAGAAAACAAAGGAAAGAAAAAAATCCTCTGATGATGATCTTTGTAGACTAGGTAGACTTCTTTGGTTTAGTTTGATCCTTTTATTCACCCAATTGTGCGTAAAAATGTTTGAGAATGAGTTTGCGAAAATGAGCTTCATGTTTTGACGATATGTTGAGTGCAAGTTTATTACCCCATGACTCTTTACATGAATATTGGCACGTGTTTACTAATGAGCTACTTATGACCTTAGCAGATAACCTGTGAGGCTTTGAGCTTTTTAGAGACTACTTATCAATTTAGTCTCATGTTTCTTTCATGTGTTACTCTTCCTTGACATCATTTCTCCATAACTTGTTGTGATTCTCATTCAAAATCACATTTTGTATAAGGATTTATGCAATATGATTGAGGCATTCTTTGTTGTGTATTATATCCCTTGCTAGCCCCTTTAAGCCTATATCCGCTTTTCTTGATTTGAACTTCTTATTATAGCCTATGGCCAAATAATTATCTCACCCTTAAGCCAAGACTAGAGGAGCATTTTATTCTTTTGCATCAAGTTTGATTGGGAGCTAGTAAGGTGCATTAAGATCTTTTTAGTGGATTTTGGTTGTTTAGTGAAGGGATGTGTGATCTTAATAAATCCCTTGTCTTTTTGCACCAAGTTTAGAGAAGAGTTGAGATTCAAAGTTTTGTATGAATTTTCCTTGGCTAACTCTTTTGGAAAAAAAGAAAAGAAAAACAGAGGAAAAAAAAACAAACCTGAACAAAAAAAAAAGAAGAGAATAATACAATGAATGTTAGCCTTATTAGGATTATAAAATTTTTATGACTTTCAACTCTTTGTCTCTTCAATTGGGGATGAAGTTTGCCAATGAATTATATTGGTTTAGGGAGGATGTTGTATGATGCATTGGAATCATTTAGCTCTTACTTTATGGCTTCTAGCTCCACATTTCCAAAACATTTGTTCCGTTCTTACCTTTACCCATGGGCCCATTACAACCTTATGAAAGTCCTCATGATTATCTAGTGTGTTTGCATTTTAGTGATGGCAAATTACAGAGTCTTGTCAAGCTTATGGTAGATTTGAGTCTAACGAATGAGAATTGAGGGAACCTTCATATATATTTTCAAACACATGAGTGCTGAGTGCCACATGACTATAGTGAGGTTTTACCGGCATTGCTAGCTCCATTTGTTTCATATGTTGAATGGTTGTATCTGATGATTTGGGGGCTTGATTCAAATTTGACATTACGGTATATCAAGTGGTTTTCGAAAACTTCATTCACTAGTTTGTTTGCTAAATGATTTTTGCATTTTTTTAGGCTGATTTAGATCGGCTTTGCCATTGAAATGCTACCTATGCTTATCCTAAAGAGGTTTTGAATAATTTTTGGTTTTAGCATTGCTCAAGGACAAGCAATAGTTCAAGCATGGGGGAGTTTGATAAGTGCCTATTGTATATATCATTTTAGGGTCATTTTGTTACATTTTTAGGACAATTACGTGCTTTAAGTTATCATTTATACTCGTATTCTCGAATTACGCTTAAGTATGGTTGTTTGATTATGTTTGCAAGAATTTGGACCATTTTAACCCAACATTTGACCCTCATTTGGGTATATTTTGACCCCTTCGGCTTTCCATGAGGTATTACGCCCGTGGAGTAAGAGAAGAGTAGAATTTTGGTTCCAGCTAAGACCACGATCCAACCGTAGTACCTGCCACGAACCGTGGTGAGCTATGTAACTGAGGTCTCTTCGTTTTCTCTTCATCCGTGTGTCTGACAATCCTCAAGTTCTTCTTTATAAGTCGGTCCCTCAACAACATAACAAAGAGAGCATAGCATAGATTAGTTCATTTCCTTCCCAAATTTCACTCTTTTTAGATAGGATTTTTAGTTTGCTTTTTGTGCAAGTGAGAAATCTTGAGTGTGGAGTTCAGTTTTGTTGGCGGTTTGAAGACTTTGTTGAAGGTTGTCTTTGTCTAGCCCTTCCATCTCAGATTTCGCAAAATTGTTGGTTAGTTGTTTAATCTTTAATGATAAGTGAGTAGTTTATCCGGTCCAGGGATTTATTGTTAATTGAAGTGTAGTTGGATCATGTTATAATCAATAGAATTGTGCTTTTGTTTCATGATTGGTTTGATTTCGTTTTATCAAGTGATTATCATATTGTGAGTGGAATTTGGGCCAAATTTTGCTTAAGCACTCGAAATAGTTTAATGAAGAACTGAAAGGTGAAATTTAGTTGTTAGACTGCTTGATAAAACCCAATATAGTGAAAACTCGACAAAGAGATTTGCTTATTGGGAGGACTCAAAAGTAGTCGAAAATATTGAACATAGATTAAGGAAAATTAGCTTGAAAGAAGGACTTTTAATTAGTTTAGACAATTTGGTTGATTTCGATAGAATAAACTAAATTCTAAATAGATTGCAATTCCTCAAAGTTATCCGATTAGAGAAAAGCCCATATTAATCATATTGATCCAACACCTTTCTTAACTGCATAAATCCCTAGGCGTTTCTTTTTCATCGAATTTAGAATATGTTGCTTAGAAGTTGTTAAATCAAATCCTTGATTAAGTTATTGCGTAGCATTTTCTGATTAGATAGGAGTTGATGGATCACTTTGGTCCTTGAGGACGTTATTTTATCCATACTATGACACCTGTGCGCTTGTAGCAATAGTCACATTACTTCTAGCCGGGCATAAGTAAGGATCTGCAAGACATCTTGAGGAGGTGTGCCATTCGTAAAGTGGCTCAGAGGCATTCACTCCCTCACAGCTTATACACACCTCTACCCATTCCCACCCTTCCTAGGGTTGATGTGGGCATGGATTTTGTCCATGGATTACCTAGAACTCAAATAAACAAAGACTCTTTCTTTGTAATGGTGGATTAGTTTTCCAAGATGGCTCATTTCATAGCTTGCAACAAAACCAATGATGTTATTGACATTGCTGAGTTATACTTCAAGGAAGTCATGAGATTGCACGGTATCCCAAGGTCTACTGTCTTGGACCATGATTCCAACTTTCTTAGTCACTTTGGGATCATTTTGTGGAAGAAAATGGAAACCAAGCTTAAGTACAATGCCATATGTCATCCACAAATTGATGACTATACTGAGGCTACTAATAGACCTTGGGAACTCTCTTGAGAGCTTTGATTAAGTCTAATGCTAAGGCATCGAATTTGCTTCTCCTTCATGTTGAACTTGCTCATAGTAAGGCACCAAGTAAGACTACATGGATGTCTCCCTTTAAGGTGGTCTACGTGTTCGATCAACTAAGACCCCTTAAACTTGTCCATAGAGTCACAGATAAGAAACCTAGTGCAAAGGCAAACAAAAGAGTGGAGGAAATTCAGAAACTCCATGAGCAATTCACAACCAATATTAAGAGATCCAATGCCTTCTACCACGCTTAAGCAAACAAACACGAGAAGAGAGTGGTGTTTCAGCCTTGGGATCCAGTGTGGATTCTTTTAAGAAAAGATCCATCTAAACATAAAAGCAAGTTGATGCCAAGGGATGATGGTCCTTTTGAAGTCTTAGATAGGGCAAATGAAAATGCATACAAGATCAATTTGCCCAACGAGTTTAGTGTTTCAGCCACATTCAATGTGGCAGATTTGAGCCTTACTTCAAAGATATTCATCTAGTTATCTTAAGGGCAAATTGTCTTCAACAAGGAGAGGATGATGGATGTCCTTTCATGAAGTATGATTTAAGCCCTCAAAACAGTCACGGAAGTCTAAGTTCTAGCACGAAGGTCCAAAGATTGATCCAAGCTTTGATTAGCCAAAGTTTCGCTTTAGTTGGTTTTGATCCAATGTAAAAACCTTGTTTTGTGCATCTAATTTCCGAAACCTCCAAGAGGTTTAGAGCCACTATTTAGCTTATAATGTTAGACAACATCCTCAAATATCAAGCCATGAAGAGAAATCCAGGTTAGGTCAAGTGCTTCATGGGGATCTAGTAGCATTAAGTTAACCATCATAGTTTTTGCTCAAATCTGACCTGCTTTGAGTTTCTTATTGTTTATCATCCCTACAACAAATTTAGTTCTGATTTCTTCACTAAGGGTGTTTATTAACATCCTAATGGACTCATCCATGCCTCAAAATCAAGTATAAATCAAGTGGAGGTCATGCAATCAGCTTGCTTAAAGTTGGCACCAATTCCATTGTTTGACTATTTTTGACTTTGTAATGGTTCTACCTTGTAAGGGAAGCTTTGAGGACATATGCACTTGCTTTCTTGCTAGTTTATGGGACCAAGAACATCATCATTAGGTCTCTTGCAACTTTGGAAGCTAAATTGGCCACTAGGAGAAGAGATAAAGATTTGCTAGCAGTCTGATTAGGTGGCCGAGAAAGGAGCAGCAACAACAACCATTTTTTTTCCTATCCCATGTGCAACTGGATCACCTTTGATCGAATAAACAAATTCAAGCTTGAGTTTAGACATTAAACAACTTGTTTTAACTAGACTGACCGACTGTGATTAGCTAGAGCTAAGCATGCTTTGTATTCTGATTAGTTTAAGCCAGATTAGAGGTTTCCTAATTGGTAAGAAAACTCAGTCCCACTTGGAAGCAAGACGGGGACATATGTAAGTGCTATCTAGCTAGTTTGTTGTGATCAGACTTCAATGCATTTGCAAATGAAGTTGGGCTTTGCTCCTCTTACAGTCTAAAATTATCTTCTAGCTTTTCCTTGCTTTAGGCTGAGTAAGGTGGTAATCTAACACAAGTCCTAGCTCCTCTTCGGGGGTGTTTCTGTATCCAAAGAGAGGTTAAGGGCCTAACAACATTCTTGGTGGTGTTTGTATAACCAAAAGTGGAGTTTGCATCCATTTATCCCCTCCCCCCTCTATCCCGATTTCAGTTTGATTCATTTCACTTGCTTGTATTCTGTTTGGGCTTAGCTTGCATTCTGATTTGATTGTGAGTTAATCCTTCATAGAGCACATCATTTTTAGTATATGAGTCAACATTTCTCCTTGACCTAGAGCCACAGCGCAAACACTACCCTACTACCCAAACATAATCCAAACACAAAGAACCCACTTTTGAACCAACTTGAGTCATGAGTGCTAGCATGACTCTGGAACAAAATTTTGAGGCTCTCATGAAGAATTGTAAAGCAATGAGGATCTCCAATGAAGAATTGAAGAACCAGAATGAGTATTTGAGACGCAAACTTGGCGAATTAGTGAAGCAAGAAAGGAAGATCTTTACGAGTTCTCATTCCTCTAGCTCACCCGATTTTACCCATGAAGAAGAAAGTCTCTTCAAGTGAAGATTGTGTTGAAAGCAGACCAAGAAAAGGAAGTTGGTATCAACCTAACCTTAATGACATTAGGGTTGTGGTCCTAGAGTTTGAAGGAAAGCTCAACCTGGATGAATTCTTGGAATGGCTGTACACGGTGCAGAGAGTCTTTGACTTCAAGGAAATTCTGAAGGATAAGAGGGTGAAACTCATTGTTCTCAAGCTTAGAAAGTATGCATCTCTTTGGTGGACTAATTTGTAAGTCAAGAGAGTTAGAATAGGGAAAAAGAAGATTACGACTTAGGAGAAAATGAAGTCTAAGTTTAAAACTCATTTTCTGCTGCCTTCATGATAGTTACTCTCCATTACATAATCTCATCTAAGGTACCATGAGTGTAAAGCAGAATAATATAGAATTCAAGAAACTCTTGATCAAGTGTGACCTATATGAGGCCAAAGATCATACCATTGTGAGGTACTTAGGAGGACTTGAACATAGGTATGCTCATATAGTTGAATTACAGCAATACGTAACCTTTGATGAGGTGTGTATTCTAGCTCACAAGGTTGAACAACAAAAGAAAGCCAATTCCTACAACGGACACTTTTATAGACCTCCACTCAAGAGCCAGCCTTTTAATAAGGGGAGTTCATTTCCACCCTCTCAACCCACGCTTTTACTCCCGTTCTACCCCCAAACAGACCAAACTCTATAAAAGATCCTAGCCCCTCAAAATAGACCTAACCCCATCCCTTTGAACACTATAAGGTGTTTTAAGTTCCAAGGCCTTGGTCATATTGCTTTAGACTGTCCAAACAAAAAGATTATTTCCTTGGCTGAAGGGAAGGTTGTAAAGAAGGAGGAAAATGAAGAGGAAAAGGAAGTGTACTTGATGGAGGATTAAGAGGTGAATTAAGAGGAGATTGTAGACGAGACTAATGAAGGAGAAATGTTGGTATTAAGAAGATTTTTAAGTGGGCCAAGAAGAACCAGAAAAGAACAATGAGATAGCATCTTTCACTCTCGGTGTACTACCTAAGGGAAAGTATGTTTTTAGATTATTGATTGAAGGAGTCGGGATAATGTGGTTTCACTTAGCATTTTGGCAAAACTCAATCTTCATGCATCGACTGACCCTCACTCGTACAATATCCAATGGCTCAATCAAGGAAAAGGCTAGAAGTTAACTTAAGATGCTTGATTACATTCTCTATTGGTTAGAATTACCAAGATGAGTTGTGGTGTGACATTATTCCCATGGATGCATGTCATGCTCTATTCGGAAGACCGTGGTTGTTTGATAAGAAGGTAATGCATGATGGTTGCCTAAATACCTATTCCTTTTCCATGGATGGAAAGAAGATCGCCTTGCTCCCTTAAGCCATTCCCAACTTCACAAAAGTAGGCCACAAAAATATCCTTGAGCATTCAGATCTCTTTCTCACTTATAGTGAAACATTACTTAAAGCTTCTTACCATGAGTTCAGAGCTTTTAAGGAGTGGATTCTCACCACTTTAGAAGAGTCCAAGAGCTCTCTCCTAAGCCTTCCATTAGCCATTTCATTTCTTGAACATTTTATTCCTGTCTTCCCGGAGGACATACCCTCGGGACTATTCCCCAAGAGAGCCAACCAACACCATATGGGCCTCACTCTAAGAGCCATACTCCCAAACAAACCATCTTGTAGGATGAATCCTAAGAAGACTATGGAGATTCAAAGCTAACTAGAGGAACTTATCTCCAACGGCCTGGTTAGGGAATCACTTAGCCCTTGTCTTGTCCCAGCTCTTTCAATCCCTAAAAAGGATGGGGGCATAAGAATGTGTATGGAGATTCGAGCTATCAACAAGATTACTATCAAGTATAGGCATCACACACTGTGGCTTAAGGACATTCTAGATGAATCACATGGTTCTAAGGTGTTTTCCAATGTGAATTAGAGACGTGGGTACTATCAAATTCAAATCAGAGAAGGAGATGAGTTGAAGATAGCTTTCATGACCAAATGAGGCTTGTATGACTGGCTAGTCATGCCATTTGGTTTGTCCAATGCACCAAGTACCTTGTGAGGCTTATAAACCAACTATTTAGGTCTTACATTGATATGTTTGTGGTGGTTTACTTCAATGATATACTAATTTACAGTAATACTAAAGAGAAACAACGAGACCATCTAACTCAAATTATGATGGCTCTTAAGAAGAAGAAGCTTTATGGCAACCTTAAGAAGTGCACCTTCTTTACAAATGAGGTGGCCTTTTTAGGTTGCATTGTGAATATTCAAGGCATCAAAGTCGATGAAGGCAAAGTTGATACGACCGCAAGTGCATGGTGGCATTGTAGTAAATCAAGGTCGATCCCACAAAGACTTGGTTGATCTATTGGGTCTTATCCCCTTAAGATAGCCTACGTAAATTAGAATTTGAGATGGAAACTAAACTAATCTATTATCTAATCTAATGAATAAATAATCAAGGAATTATACAAAACTAGTAATCACTCGATTCATATATCAATCAAGCACTTTTTCCTCAATTGGTTGTTTTAAAACTAATAATCGAAGTATCACAAGTCTGTTTCAAGGTGAACTAAAATACCTAAATCTAACTAATTGCCATTTCTCAAGGGCTGTCAGTTTGTTTAGGATCATAAAGCTTGCGATTATCATAATCCTGATTTCTTAATTGGTGTGCTCTCTCAAGACACAACACAGTTAAGTAAAATCCTACGGTTCAAGTATCGAATTTCACGTTTCACTCATTCATCCAACACCCAAAACATAGAAGAAGGTGATCAAAATCCTTGCAAGACAATAAAAATCTAGGATCCAATAAAACAATCCAACAATCCTAAAATACTCAAAGAGATTAACACTTGATCATGAACATAACTAGTGTTTGCGTAAATCCAAAATCAAAACAAAATCATAATCGAATTACAAAACATAAATCTAAATTTAGAAAAGGGAAGAGATGAGAAGAGAAATTATCAGACAATTAACGCACTTGAATCCATCGATTGCAAACCCGGCATGGAATCCTTGCAAATGTGCACTTCAATTCTCTCTCTTTCTAAAACCCTAATCTAATTGTTGAACTTAGAGAACGGGAAAATGGAAATGGATGGGATGTGGAAATGGGGTTGAAAGCACCCTTTTTATAGCGAAACTCCTGGAAGCCGAATAGTCGCGACAAATAATGATATTAAAACTGCCTGGAAGTCGAAAAGCCACCTGAAAGCAATAAGCCTCATGGGAAATGAGGACATCACGGACCATGGCCATCGTCACGCAGGGTCCGTGGGCAGCTCTGGCTCAACATTCTTCTATTCTTCTTTCCTTCCACGGGCATAGTAACTTAGAGGCATCCGTTAGGAGTCAAAATACACTCAACTAGGGTCAAAAGAAGGGAAAAAAAGATCCAAAACCTGCAAAACACAAAAAAGAACCATACCCAAGTGTAAAATGGGAAAAAGAGTATAGATTATAGCATAACACGCATAATTCTCCCTAAAAATGCAGCAAAATGACCCTCAATGATATACACTTTAAACACTTATCAAACTACCCCATGCTTAAACCGTTGCTTGTCTTCAAGTAAACACTACAGAAAACCAACAAAGGGAGATGCATCTAGGACTCAAAACATAATAACCTCCTTAGAGTAGGCAAGTCATAGCATATCACAAGCAGGAATAGCAATCAACAGCAGCCACAAGTAGTGCACAAAACATTTTAAAATTAGGAGGAGAAGGCTTCAGATAAGTATAAGACCACAGGCACGATATCAAACTTGATTAGCCCTAAAGAACCACAAAGCACATCATGCAAGCGCATGAGATTGAATAGAGCAAAATGGACCGGTAGAGCCTCACTTTTGGGAAATATGAATCACGCCCAATCATGTGTTTGAAATATTGCATGAGTTCACTCAAGACTCATCCCAAATATGTAATCTACCATATGCTTGACAAGACTCTCAAGTTCTCCATCACTAAAATTCAATGTGCACAAGACATTCAAGAGGACTTTATATGGGATGTAATGTACGCTAAAAGGGTTAAGAGAAGGAGTGGACAAATGCTACGTAGTCCAAACTCACTAATAGTTCAAACTCCAACAATTCAATGAACATACCCCACGAATCAAGTAGGAAATGAGTTGATAAAAAAAGGAATTCAAGCTATTTACACGCCCAATGCCAATTAACTTATTCATTCTCTCTTTTTCTTTTCTCTTTCTTTTCTCTTTTTTTTTGCTATTTTTTCGCAACATGACTGTATCTTCCTCTTTTTTTCTTTTTCTTCAACATAACTTTTTTCTTTTTTTTTCTTTTTTTAATTTTTTGAAAATGAAACGAAAATTGCAATTATTGAAAGGCATAGGATCACTAACTATCAACTCATAACCAAATACACACACACACACACACACACACACACACACACACACACACACATACACAACCCGAACAAGACAAAAATAAATCCAAATGCTCAATATCATCAATCCCTCAACAAACCAAAGTACCAAAGCCACCTTAAACTCAATTATCCCCAAAACCACCCACTATATAGATGAAGTGATACTGCATAAACTTGGCTTGAAGGTTAGGAACATGTGTTTTGCCAAGGGCTAATATGAACGGATCATAACAAAGACGGATATAAGCTCAAAGGGGCTAGCAAAGGGGGAAAACATGTAATACAAGGCGTAGGCTATTGTTTATGCGGCTAGAATGTTCAACAACAAAAAATGCCTCTGTCATATCATGAACTAAGCACTTGCAAATGTGGTTTTAAACAAGAGTGAAGGCAAGTTCTAGAGATGCAACATGGGAGAATCACACACATGAAAGAACATTAGAATAAACATAATAAATTAGTTCAAATAAGGCTCAAAGTCTCACAGGATATCTACCAAAGTCTCAATTAGCTGATAAAATGACTCTCATGTACCAACATTAGTGCTAACGAATCCAAGGGGTAAAAAATTCTCAACCAAAACAAGGGTCATAAATATTTACAAAGCCTTTAAAAATTTTAGCACCAAAATGAATTACACATCAAAAGTTAATTAAGCTTATGAAAGCTATTGTGCCTAAAGAATCATCACTGGAGGTTATCTCAAATCAATCCGCACCACTACTCCATACATCTAGAAATACAAATCTAAAATGCAACTAAATACAACACAACAGCGCAAACAAAAGGAAACCTAAAACTATATGCTGCAACAAGTATGCAAACTAATAACCAAAATGAAAAACATGAAGCTACCCTTCCCTCATGCTTAGATAAAGCATTATTATTCAAAGGAAAGAAAGAATGAGAAGGGAAGGGAAAACAAAATATAAGGATCTCACCAGATTAGGTGCTTGGTACACCTAAGCTAAGGCCTCCTTACAAATGGGGTAAACGGACCATCAGCCACTCCACCACAACTAGAAGACTCAGCTCTTTAAATTAGACTCAGTCAATACATATAGAAGCTTATCGAATGTGACAACATGGGATTCACAAGCATGGCTGTGAGAGAGCATTAAGATAAGAATAATGAAGAGAGTTAGCGCTCTCCTTATCGAACAAAATACAATAGAAAAATCAAAAGAGAAATTAAAGAAAGTATTCCACATGATTTTCCTACACCTATCCACTAGGTACATGAAATATGGGTTGAGGGAGGCACTATACCAACTATCGTAACCTAGGGACATAAAATTATCAACATTCCCACCAAGCATATTAGCCAATGGCTGGTGGTGGCTGGGAGTGGTGGTAGCCACCTAAAAATAGCAGCTGCAGCATCTGCACATAGCATGTGTTGGGCAGGGGAAGCCAAGTGCGGGAGAGAGATGAGGAGAAGAAGAAGAAGAGAACTCGTATTTTCCTTCTTGAAAACTAAGAAATATCTTGATATTTTAGTTGCTTTTATATCATCATAAAGTAGCTTTTTAGTAATTGAAACTAGGCATGAGAAATGGTAAAAAGCTAAATTCTTTAATACCACTTCTTGGGCCCAAATGAAATTGGGCCCAGAAGAATATAGCACATCTTTACAATAAATATTTTTACATAGCTCAAAATTAAATTTTTTTAATGTTATTGAAAATAATTTAACGTTTAATCATATTCATCGGGACCTACTAGCAATTCATCCAAAATTGTGATCATAATTGAAACTCGAATTACAAAGTGGGGCCCAAGATGAATTTTTTCCAACTGAAATTACTAAATGCAAGAAATTAATAACATTGCTTAATTAAATAAATAAACATGAGTGAGGGTTGGGCTGTTAGAGCTTTCTCCCCTTAAAGAGTTTCGTCCTCGAAAGTTATGAGTTTTGTCAAACATACAAGATTACCTCAAATAGGTGTATGTACATGGCTTTCATCTCTTACTCAATTTTCGAAGTTGCTTCTAAGGAGATACGATTTGCCCAAAGTACTTTGACTAAAGATATCTGCTTGTTACGTAGCTGTTTAATCCTGCGATCCAGTATCTGAATTGGGTGACCTTCATATACTAGATCCTTAGTAACTTCAATGTGCTCAGTTTCGGTAGAATAGTCTAGATCTTGAATGTATTTCATGAGTTCTAAGACATGAAACACGTTATCTGTAAGCTGTGAGACTCAACTTTTCAATAATTTCATATGACCAAATGTATATTGTGCGCAATTTATCTTGCACTCCAAACCTTCTTATGCCTTTAGTTAGTGGAACTTTCAGAAAAACCTCATCACCTACTTGAAACTCTAGAGGGCTTCTTCTTTTGCCAGCTAGTCTTTCTATCGGCTCCGAGTAACCCGTATATGCTCTTAAATCTTCGTTATTGTTCCAATAGTTTCTTGGATCAGTTAGGGGCCAAAGGTCAATGCTTCATCTAAGTCACTCCAGCACAACGGGTTCTACATTTTCTTCCATATAGAGCCTCAAATAGGTCATTTTAATGATGGAACTGTAACTATTGTTATAAGAAAACTCCACCAATGGTAAGTCGCCTCCCGTTTTCGTTAGAACTTCCATACACAAGCTCTTAGCTTGTCTTCTAGATTCTAATTCACTCTTTCAGTTTGTCCATCTGTTTCAAGAAGATAGGAGCTGCTAAAATTCAATTTGGTTCCAAAGGCTTTTTGAAGTGCTTGACAAAAGAAATCGGCTTGAAATCTCTAATCTTTATCTGACACTATATCTGTTGGAATTCCATGCAATTGAACTATCTCCTTAACATGTAGCAGGGCCACTCTTTGAACTCCCAAGTATACCGAACTCCCCAAGTATCCCATGACAAAATCCTTTCAGATTGAGTCCTACTTCCAAGTGGGAATTTCTAAGGGTCACATCACCCACGGGACATTGATGCTTAGCTTTAATCTTTTTTGGCAAATCAAACACTTGTCTACATACTCTGTAGTCTCTTTCTTCATATTATTCCACCAACATATTGCCTCAAGTCTCTATACATCTTGGTGCCTCCTGGATGCATCAAGTACCTAGTATTATGAGCCTCCTCTAAGATCTTCTTCCCTAATTCCACATTTTTGGTACACATAGGCGATTCTGAAATTGCAAGGTCCCATCTTTATGTGCCATAAATGTAGGCAACTTACCTCTCTCCAGATTTCGCTTTATCCTTTGGAGTTCAGGGCCATCTTCCTAGTTCACTCGAATTTCGTCTACTATAGAGGGATGTAAATTAAGTGTTGTCAATTAAACACTTACTCACCCATGTGACCCTAATTGAACACCTAAGTCCTCAAGTTCTCTTAAAAGGTTCAATTGAGTAGCCACTATAGAAGCTATATTGTGCCTTCTTACTTAGGCATCTGCGACAACATTTGCCTTTCCTGGGTGATATTGGATCTACAGGTCATAACCTTTAAGCAATTCTGACCAACACCTTTGTCTCAAATTGAGCTCTTTCTGAGTGAAAATATACTTCAAGCTTTGAGGATTAGTATAGAGCTTACAAGGTACACTATACAAGTAATGTCTACATATTTTTACTGCAAAGACCACAGCCACTAGTTCCAGGTAATGGGTAAGGTAATCTCCTTCCTTCCTAAGGCTTAAGCTGTCGAGACGCATAACACATCCCAACCCATTCTTTGGTGCATCACTGTAAATAGTGTACTCCTTACTTTTTACTATTAGTGTTAGGATTGGAGCGGTAGTTAATCACTACCTTAATTCTTGAAATGTCCTTTCACAGTTCTCTGTCCACTAAAACTTAATAGCTTTCCCCAACAAATTGGCCAGGGAGATGCTGTTTTCGAAAAATCCTTCACAAACCTTTAATAATAGCCAACTAAGCCCAAAAAGCTTCTAATCTCAGTGACAATGGTGGGACTTGGCCACTCTAAAATTGCTTTCACCTTCTAGGAGTCAACCTTAATCCCCTCCTTTGAAACTACAAGTCCCAAAAAAAACCCACTTCTCCTAACCAGAACTCACGCTTCTTTAATTTGCTATATAATTGGTGTTCCCTCAAGGTCTACAACACTATCCTCAAATGAGCAGTGTGTTCATCTCTGTCCTTGGAGTATATCAAGATGTCATCTATAAACACCACCATAAACTTATCTAAATAGGGTTTGAAAAATCTATTCACAAGATCCATAAAGGCTGTAAGGGCATTGGTCAAACCAAAGGGCATCATCGTGAACTCGTAGTGACCATACCTGGTCCTAGACGAGGTTTCAGGGATGTCTTCAGGTTTAATCCTAAGCTGGTGGCATCCACACATCAAATCAATCTTGGAAAAGACTCCTACTCCTTGTAGCTGATCAAATAAATCATCCATTGTGGACAAAGGGTATTTTTTTTTTTTTTATGTTGATCTTGTTCAGCTCCCTGTAATCAATACATAACCACAAGGTTCCATACTACTTTACAAATAAAATTGGGGGACCCCATGGTGATTCACTTTGCTGATAAATATCTTTTGTAATAGCTTATCTAAGTGAACCTTAAATTCTCTAAGCTCTATTGGGGCCATACGATATGGGGTTTGGGAGATGGATTGGGCACCCGGGATTAAGTCAATCTCAAAATCAATTTCTCTTTGAGGGGGTAATCCTCGTAACTCTTGAAGAAAAACTTCTCTAAATTCACAAACGACAAGATTATCTTCTACTTTTTCTTCTCTTTCTTAAGTGTCAATGGTATAATACCAATACCCAATACATCCTTGACATAATTGCCTACTTGCTTTCATAGCAGAAATTAAGGGACATGGTTTTTCCTCTCTTTGCCCATAAAAACATACTTCTCTCCCTTTTTCATCCCTCAAAATAACCCTAAGGTCTTCACTATCAATCTTAGCCCTATAAGTAAGTTATATGTAAGTAACTAGTTCATTCCCAAAATGATACCAAAGCTAGACAAATCAAATTGAATCAAGTCCTTAGGAATCTGGTTCCACCAACAGTAATAAGGACAAGGTTTTAAGAGATAGGGCACTCAACTATAGGCTCATTGAGTAACTTGAATCTATAATTAGTTTCTACCTTTATATTCTTAGGGTTTAATTGCATGGCAGGTCGGGTAGATATAAAAGAATGAGTGGCACCTGAATCAAACAATACATAAAATGGCTTAGAATTTAAAAAGAGAGCTCCATCTCAGCTGCTCGCTCATATAATTCTTGGTAGGTATAGATGGATTCACCAACTAATTGACTACTGATATAGAAAGCTAAACCCTCTTCAAATCTTCTCATCTTTGTTCCTTCAGATGACATCAACTTAGGAACAAACCTGAATAATTCCATAAATTTACTAGCTTATTGCATTACCATCATACTACCACTCATCTCTAGTTTCATAAATTCTTTTTTTTTCTGCCATTAAACCATAACTGGGTAAAATTTTGGTCTCGGTTCTTCTAGAAATTTATTCTAAGTGAATTCAGGCCCTAACAGCCTATCCTTAGCAGTGTTCCACCCAAATTTCTACTTCTCCAGTTAGGTAAACGTCCCAATATTCACCTTGTTCTCATGTGGAACCGCCACTACTGTGAAGGTCTTCTCGGTCCCTCTAATCCATTCTTCTAGTTTCACTAGGTCATACTTTCCATCACATACTTTAGGGTTTCGTCGCGCTACCCTATCTATTAATTTATTGACTTTAGGAGGGATTTCAGAATGTGTTAGGGGAATTCATTTCATCAACTCAAACACCAAGGTCTGCTAGTAGTTAGGGTCCCCCATGTTACTAACCAACTCAGCCAGGAAATCGGGTCATTCCATTAAGGTTTGGTGGCCTATTACATGAAGCTTGATCACTTGACCCCTAAATATGATTCGAATTATCTCCTATGTGGGTCTCTGCCTTATTTTGGACTGATTCAAACATTCTGACTATACATTAAGCGGACTAATCCAATCACATAACTACAACCAACACATAAGATTCACGTACACAATATATACAAACTAACATGGTTCAAGTATTGTTAAAAAATAATTCGAAAGCTTTATTATATCATTGCCATAACTATTCGCTTACATACATATACATGGTTCAACAGAAGAATATCACATCCAGCTGACTACCCAAAGTCAGCCTTTACTCTTGCCTCCTAACTAAAACACTACCTAGCCCGAATAAACTACGCCCGCCACATGCCCAAAAGAAGGCAAGATTAGTCAACATAGCTAGAAGGATCTGTCTAACTATATAACATGTCATAATCTGGAAAAAAAATTCTCTATCGAACCGGCCGTACTATACACATGTAGGGCTCAAAATGTAACCTAAATGAGAAGTCAGAACCTAAATTAGTCTAGCAATCCTTAGATAGATCGTAGTTCGGGTTAGACTCATCCCCAATCTCCTCGCCCGAGTCAAAATTGTTGTCTAAGTCGCTCGACTCTGCGTCCTCGACATCATGATTACGCTTATACTTCCCTAACTCTACATCCTCCTACGGATCATCCGTGAGCTTGTCATCAGAGCTAAATTCCACTACCTCTTATATATCAAGGAGATCCATGACAATGTAAACATCCCCTGATCTATCAGATATGTAACGCACCATGTAACACCCCAAAATGAGCATGATTCACTGTTTGCATTCTTCTTAATAAAACACTAAATTAGGACTAATAAACTCAATGATAAGGGCGGTATCACCATCCAAAAGGACAAGGCTTGTAGTATGAGTACTATAAATAACATAGTTAGGCATAGCTTTAACCATACACACTCACACATTATCAAACCATATACAATCAACTGTAAAGCAATTCACCATATAATCTACAACTCTATCCACTAAAGATTTCAAAATATAACCCCAAAATATGCATGTACTATATCATTGTTAATCCCTCCAGATTCCCTTGCTTAACTTATTCTCTTCACTTGGTTTGCTAGCATGAACGCGATTTTCTGAGCATTTGCCTAAAACAAAATATGAAAAACATTTCAAATTGCGAGCTACAGCTCAGTACATGCATTCATGTATTTTTAACGATCTCTCCATAAATTTGTTGGGTGCCCGCTTTGCAATTTATTATAAGTTAAAGCAGTGAATGTGATGAATGTAAAACTGTATTGCTAGTTATTACCTAATAGTGAACCCCTTGATACTGTTACGATCTATGGATGCGTGTACACCTGCCAAGCCAATCGGGGACCTAGCCTGAAACCGTGCGGGTAACTGATGGGCAAATGCCCTAAAGATGATAACTGCTGGGGTCACTAATTAAGTGATAAATCACTAAGTAAACTGATTCATTGATGTACTTATCAAAACAGGATAATTTTGATAAATACACTCTAATGTCTAAAGATACAGGCAATGAATGTATCGAAAGTCCTTAAAATGCAATCTCACTTGATAATACTTATGCACAATGGGAAACAATAGACTAGGCCCGGTTTCTGCTTAAGAAATGTAGTTACACGTAAATGCAATTAGTAAACAACTTATGCTCTCATAATTTATAGCTTTTAATAGAAATTTATTAATTAAAAGGCATCTATAACTCAAATAGTTCAATAAATGATAAGTTACATCAAAATGATTTCAAAACAAAGTAAATTCAGGTACTTTGGCTTGAGATAAATGACTTGGAGCAAAAAGACCAAAATATAACAATTGAGGCTGTAAAGGAAAGACTTTAATGGTCATGAGTGGAATGTGGATTTTGATCTTTCTGAGTTGGACAAAAGGGTTTAAGGCCAATAGATGTGGTGATAAGTTTAGGATAGCTTTAAACATACTGACTTGGCCCAACAAGCGTTGTTCTTGAGTCATCATTCTACCCACTTCTCCAATTTCATTTACAAGCCATTCAGCTTAACTCCCAAAACCAAGTAAGCTTCTAAGTGCAATAAAGCTTGTTGAACTCACTAAACTTTGTAATTTCTTTGCAATATTCATGATTATTAGAAACTCTTGATAATATTTCCAAATGTCATGATTTCTTTCTTCCCTTATATTAGCGATTGAAGGTTTACTTTAGAAAATCCATATCTTTCACCCGCGACATCCAAATGAGCTATAAAGCCCAAATATGAAAAGCTTAAAAAGGTCCTACAATGCTTTCATTCACAATGCAAAATATAATTTCCGCAATATGGTTCCTAAAATTGGGCTATAACACAACAATGTGTAGCTTTGATCTATCATGTGCAGTCCTGGAAAAACACCCATAAGCTTTTCAACAGAACTCGGATTAAAGTGATTCACACGGAATTTAAAAGATAACTCACTGATCTACTTATCCACAAGGAATCATAATTTCACGACGGGCCAAAAAATACTAGTTTAATCACAAAGAGACCCCTGTTTTCGGTCTTATCACAACCTTACTGCTCTTGTTTTCCCCCCTTTTCTTCACATAACTCCCTTCTAAAATCACTTCTTAAAATCATTTAACAAAGTGTTATTGCTCCTCATCACCTTACAAAGCCATATTACTCAAATTTACTCCATAATCATCTACATTAAATTTCCAATTCTTCTCTTTTTCAAAATCACTCAAAACGCATCCATAAGCTTACTTACTCGCATCAGTGAGCAGAATGAGCTTTTGTAATCAATTAAGGAAATTTCAATAATCCACCCCTTTATACAAAATCACCACAAGTGATTTCCTAAGTTAAACAACACATCCAAGATGCATTTTTTTATCCAATTATACACAAATAATATATTTGATGCTGGAAATAAATCAACCCATGCTTGATCACTAAATCCTTATCGAATGACCAACTTATTCTTTCATTTAAACTCATCCAAACTCAACATAAATATCATGACAACCATTACTAATCCCAAAAATCATAAAAATCAATTACCAAAATCCAAATCCATCGTCACAAACTCAAGCTTGCATGCTCAAGCATAAACTCAACCCTAGCATGCTTTTCAGCAAAACTAACAAATTCAAACATCAAAATACTCCTTATTCTTATCAAAATAACATGATCAACAATTAAAACCCATAAAAACAAAAATCAAAACCAAAATCAACAAGATTTACTCATTTTGAGCTCCAAAAAGAGGGAGATGGAGGTGATATTTGGTGGTTTTGAGGATTGGGGTTGGCAGCTAGTGGGGCTAGGGTGTTGGGGTGGCCAGAAATAGCAGCAAAAGTAGCAGCCAGTAGGGGCTACTGACCATAGGTGGGGAAGAAGAAGAAGAGGAACTGTGACTTATATTTGGTTGAATTTTTTTTTTTTAAAATCTTATCCCTATACTCGACTTATATTTAAGCTCCAAAAATATCATTTTACTAATTAAAATTTGGTATAAATGATGGTAATCAATCTAATTTAATTGTGCCAAAAGTTTAGGGCCATAATTTGAGCCCAAAATGAATCGAGCGCAATTCGGGCCCAAAATGAATTAGGCCAAACTTAATGAATTTGAGCCCAAATTTTTGCATGGTTAAAAATTAAATTTTTGTGACATTATGAAAAATAATTTGTCACCTAAACATATCTACCAGGGCCTATTTTCGATTCACCAGAAATTGTTAAGTAAATGAAACTCGAATTGTAAAGTGGGGCACCAAATGAATTCTTCCAACTGTGATGATTAAATGAGATAAATAAATGTGGAAAATTAATAACATGGCTTAATTAAATTAAATATACAGCCTTCCCCCCTTAAAGAGTTTTGCCCTCAAAACTTATGTACTTGGTCAAAACGTGCAAGGTTATCTCAAGTAAGTATGGGTACTTGGCTTTCATTTCTTCCTCAGTTTCCCCAGTGGCTTCTGAAGAGGTATGATTTACCCGAAGTACCTTGGCTAAGGGTATCTGCTTGATGTATAGTGGCTTAATCCTGCGATCTAGTGTTTGGATTGGGTGCTCTTCATACACTAGATCGCCAGTAACTTCGATGGATTCAGATACTATAGTGTGGTCAAGATCAGGAACGTATTTCCTGAACTGTGAGATGTGAAACACGTTATGCACATGTTTGATTTATATAGGCAGATCTAGTCGACAAGCTATGGGATTCAACCTTTGAATGAACTTGTTTGGTCCAATAAATCTTGGCCTCAATTTAGTTCGCAGTTCAAACGTCCTTATACCCTTAGTTGGCGAAACTTTCTAAAAACCTTATCATCTACCTAAAACTGCAGGGATCTCCTTCTTTAATCAACATAGCTTTTATGTCGGTACCAATAGTCTGCTTTCAAGAGTCTTCTGATGTCTGCCACCTCATTGAGTGTTGAAGAAGATCTTCATGACCCAAAAGATGATTTTGTTGTCAATGTCTACCGTCATTTTACCCTGATTTTTCATGTAAATTTCTCTGCTAGTACTTTCACAAAATCAACCACTGAGAGTTCCATGCTTTCTTCAAACGCAAATGTTGGTCCTAGGTCACGAAGTACTACAGGCTCTAATTTAAAAGAGTTGGATCCATTGATATTTTTAGATGCTTGCCCATGTGACACTAATTGAACGCCCAAGTTCTAAAGCCCTCTCAAGAGGTTCAACTAAGTAATGACTACAGTGTTTAGGGTATATTGTGCCTTCCAAGTTAGGGTATCTACTACAACATTTGCCTTTCCTGGGTAGTATTGAATTCATACATCATAATCTTTAAGCAACTCAAGCCAACACCTTTGTCTTAAATTGAGCTCCTTCTGGATGAGGATATACTTCAGGCTTTGATGGTCAGTATAAATCTCACAAGGGACTCCTCACAAGTAATGTTTTAAATTTTCAGTGCAAAAACCACAACCGCTAGTTCTGGGTCGTGGGTAGGGTGATTTCTCTCATAAAGCTTGAACTGTCTGGAGGCATAAGCTACCACTTTATCTTCTTGCTAACTTAGTAACTTCCTTCAACAAATTGGTCAGGGAACATGTTATCTTTGAAAACTCCTTCCCAAAACTCCATAATACCCAGCCAAACCCAAAACGGTTCTAGTCTCAGTAATGTTGGTAGGCTTTAGTCACTCTTTAACTACTTTCACCTTTTGCAAATCAACCTTAATCCATTCTTTTGAAACCACATAAACCACATGTCCCAAAAGTACCACTTCTTCTAACCAAAACTCATGCTTCTTGTATTTGTTATGTAATTGATGTTCCCTTTATGTCGGCAACATTGTGCTCAAATGAACAGTATGCTCATCTCTGTCCTTAGAGTATATCAAGATATCTTTCATAAACACCACCATGAACTTTTCTAAATAGGGTCTAAAACTCTATTATAAGATCCACAAAGGCCGCAGGGGCACTGGTCAGTCCAAAAGGTATCACAGTGAATTCATAGTGACCAAATCCGGTCTTAAATGTGATTTGGGAATTTCTTCTGCTAAAATCTTAACTTGATGGTATTCTAATCTCAAATAAGTCTTGGAAAAGACTCCTGCTCCTTACAGTCGATCAAATAAACCATATACTCGGGGTAATGAGTACTTGTTCTTGATGGTGATCTAGCTCAGCTCTCTGCAATTGACACATAATCTCAAGATTCCATCCATTTTCTTTACAAATAGAACTGGGGCACCCCATGGCGACGCACTTGGTGTAACACCCTGATTGTGGCTTAAAAGGATTTGAAGTGACTACTTCTTTTTTGAAAGGTGCACGTTTCTTTTCAGGAAGCCCACTCTTAAGAACTCCACAGTTAAGCGTGCTTGCTGGGGAGCAATCTTGGGATGGGTGACCTCCTGGGAAGTTTCCCAGGCAGCGTGTGAGCGAGGACGAAGCACGCTGGAAAGACTTATGCTGATTTGTGGGGCCATTCGACGATCCTTGAAGCTGTTATAGGTAAGACCTGCGACCGAGAGGGGTCGGGGCATTACAGATGGTATCAGAGCCGACCCGCGACCGTGAGCAGCACCAGTGGATGGAGAGCCCATGGGCAGTCACCTAGTGGGGCAAAGATACTGGGTGTGGGTCGTCGATCAAGAGGACTGGTAAGTCGGTCGGTTAGTGAGGCAAAACGACAACGTTGTGCGCTTCAAGTGGGGGTGATTGTAACATCCTGATTATGGCTTAAAAGGATTTGAAGTGACTGCTTATATCACCGAAGGTGCATCTTTCTTTTCGGAAAGCCCACTCTTAAGAATTCCACAGTTAAGCGTGCTTGCTGAGGAGCAATCTTGGGATGGCTGACCTCCTGAGAAGTTTTTTAGGCAGCGTGTAAGCAATGACGAAGCATGCCAGAAAGACTTGTGGTGATTTGTGGCCAGTCCATGATCCTTGAAGCCGTTATTGGTAAGACCTGCGCTCGAGAGCGGTTGGGGTGTTACACTTGGTCTGGTAAATCCCTTCTATAATATCTTATCTCACTAAATCTTCAGTTTTCTAAGCTCTATTTGGGCCATATGATATGGGGCTTTAGAGATAGGAGGGGCACCAGGGATTAATTCGATCTGGAAATCAATTTCTTATTATGAGGCAGTCCCGGTAACTCTTTAGAAAAACATCTCTAAATTCATAAACTATAGGGATATCTTCTGCTTTTTCTTCCTTCAATTGACTGTCATTGGCATAACACCATCACTCAATATATCCTTGGCATAATAGCTCCCTCACTTTCATAACAGAAATTAAGGGACATGGTTTTTCCTCTCTTTGCCTATAAAACATGTTTCTCTCCTCGTTTATCCCATGAAACAACCTTAAGGTCCTCACAATCTATCTTGAGCCCATAAGTACACAACCAGCTCATTTCTAGAATGATATCAAAGTCCGACAAGTCAAATTGAATCAAGACTTTAGGGAATACTATAATATTATCCCATCAGTACTAATTGGGACAAGTTTATAAGAGATAGGACACTCAACTATAGAGTCATTGAGCAACTTGATTCTGTAATTAGTTTCTGTCTCCGTATTTTCAAGGTTCAGTTGGATGGCATATCGAGTGGACATAAATGAATGAATGGCAACCGAAACAATCAATACACAAAATAGCTTTGAAATTAAAAAGAGAGTTCCAGTAACTACTGTAGCAGAGGTGGTGGCTTACTTTTTACTCAACATATACGCCCTATAGCTATAGGCCTTAGAGGTAGGAGCCCTTCTCTATAGCCTTCAGTCTTCAAGGACAGCTAACAATGAGGTGTTTTGGGCTACCACACCACATGCATTTATTAGTTCCCACTCGACATTCAGGAGTGGTGTGGTTGGTTCTTTCACATTTTTCATAGGGTTCCGCTAGACCTATAAGATGACTTTTGAGAGGAGTGCGAGCAAGCTTCTTCTAGTTTACACTCTCGCTCGGAGCTTCCTACTTGTTCCACTTCCTCTTCTGATTAATCGGGTTGAAGTCCCTCAATTCAGCCTTGACTCGTTCCACTTCAGCCGGTGATGTATGCTGAACTTGCTGGCCTGAATACTTGACAAAGCTAGCAACTTAACATGGAAGATATGAACTGGTCTAAAGGAAGTTAA
Source organism: Selenicereus undatus (assembly GCA_017589665.1). Lineage (NCBI taxonomy): Eukaryota > Viridiplantae > Streptophyta > Magnoliopsida > Caryophyllales > Cactaceae > Selenicereus > Selenicereus undatus. The sequence goes on along the minus strand of JACYFF010031959.1, from coordinate 55,289,539 downwards.
TCCACCAACCAGAACTACAAGGATTCACCACTAAACCCCCTAAAGCAAATGCACCAGAGGAATAGATAAAGAATCACTCTCAACACCACCTGAATAGGATAAAGTTAGAGAGATTTATAGAGAACTTTGCTTAAACCAGCAAAGGGGATTATCATTCATCAATTATCTATCTATTACAAGTGAAAACAAGCCTTAAATACATGGCCTCAATCAAAAGATCCACTGCTATAATTGATTCTAGCTAAAACAAAAAAACTGAAACTGAAATAAACTAACTTAAACAGCAACTGGCTGGATCCTTGACACTTAAACCCTTTACTTATCTCCATTACTGAGGTGTCAACCCTTAACAGCATCAAGGTACTTGCTAATGATGGCTTTAAGAGGATTTTTGCAGCTGATTACATCGAGCTAACTCAACCTGCCAGCAACTACAACACACTGAAATCTAGTGGACAAAAGGGTATTTCTTGCATTCTGGTGCTAGTTAAAAGCTTATGCTAAAGGATCTAATTCTACAACTTTAGGGCCTTGCTGGATAAATATTTAGACACATTTTCAAACCCTTAGACTTACCAAAATGAGCTACTAAGTTGGACATAAAATTCTCCCTTTGAACTGCTGATGCTGACCTGCTGCTATCAAAAAATAAATCCAGGGCAAAATTCAGTAACCTTCATCATTTAGGAGCTGATTATGAGCTAATAAATTATTCAGGGTACTGATCAAAAGGGATTGGTTTCCTTGGATAAGCCTGAGTTACTGGAAGCAGACAGAATACCCTAGATAGGCTGATTACAGGATGCCTTTTATTCTGAATTGGATTGAACTAAGGCTGCTGTGTGAGCCTCAAAATGACTTAGCTTGATCAGAAGAAATGCTAGGGTGTCCAGTAAAGCAATGATCTCCCTAAACTAGCTTCCGAACTGAGTTAAGTGGCCTCACATAATTAGGATTGCTAGTGGCTAAGCAGCAAGGTCTTCTCTGGTTCATGGAGAGGGTCTTGTTCTAGCCCTTGGTCTGCATCATCCCCCCCCCCTTTTGAGAGGATTTTCCCTCAAATCCCCAAAGTCAATCTCATCCTCTACATAGGGGCTCAGGTCACCCACATTAAATGTGGCTGAAATAGCCATGTCTCCTGGAAGCTCTAGTTTGTAAGCATTGGCTCCTACCTTGGCAAGGACCTTAACAGGTCCACCCCCTCTGGCCATTAGCTTACTTTTCATTCTGGTTGGAAACCCGTCCTTCCTGAGGTGCAACCAGATAAGATCACCAGGTTGATACTCCATGCCCTTCCTATTTTTATTGGCTTTGATTCTATAGGTTTCATTAACCTTCTCAATTTGACCTCTAATCTACTCATGAAGTTTCTTCATTTCCTTAGCTCTCTTCTCAGCTTCAAAGCTAACCTTATAGTTAGTGGGCAAAGGAATAAGATCACTAGGAGTTAGGGGATTGATCCCATATAATGCCTCAAAAGGTGAACAACCAGTAGCCCTGGTGGGTGTCATGTTGTAAGCAAACTCAGCATGAGGCAGCTTGATATCCCATTCCTTCAGATTCTTCTGGACCATGGTTCTAAGGAGTGTGGATAAGGTTCTATTAGTAACCTCATTTTGAGGATGGCAAGTGGTGTTGTACAAGAGCTTGGTAGCCAACAGATGCCATAAACTCCTCCAAAAATGAGACAAGAACTTGGTGTCTCTATCACTTATAATGGTCTTGGGGACTCCATTCAATTTGATGATCTCTCTCAGGTACAAATCAGTAATGTGAGAGGCATCATCAGCCTTGTGACATGCCACAAAATGAGCCATCTTAGTGAATCTATCTACCACCACCATAACTGAATCCTTGTCTTTTTATCTTCTAGACAAAGCAACAATACAATCCATACTGACATCTTCCCAAGGCCTTAATGGAACTGGAAGGGGTGTATATAGGCCTTAGTGGAACTAACTCTTGCTTTAGGGAAAATAAAGCATCTAGACACCACTCTATGCACATCTTCCCCCATCTTTGGCAAGTGAAAATGCTCCTTTAGAATATCCAAGGTTTTGTTCATACCAAAATGTCCAGCAAGTGAACCTCCATGGGCTTCTCTCACTAGCAAATCCCTTAATGGACAGGCTGGGATACACAACTTGTTCCCTTTGAACATAAAACCTTCTTGCATCACATAAGGTCCCTGGACTAGTGTGTTACTCACCAACCCCTGAAAAGTTGAGTCTTCAGCACAATAGGTCTGAATAGACTGCAATCCTAGTAACTTTGCACCTAGAACAGAAATCAGGGCATACCTCCTTGAGAGTGAATCTGCTACTACATTCTCAAATCCTTTCTTGTGCCTGGTAGAAAAGGTGAAGGCTTACAGAAACTTTACCCACTTGGCATGCCTGGCATTGAGCTTAGGCTGGCCATTAAGATACCTCAAGGCCTGATGATCTGAATGCAGGACAAAAGCCTTAGGTTTCAGGTAGTGACTCCAATTACTCAAAGCCCTCACTATGAAATAGAATTCATTGTCATAGGTTGAGTAATTGAGTTTAGGGCCACTGACCTTTTCACTGAAGTAGGTCAGGGGCTTCCTGAGTTGTGTAAGAACAACTCCAATGCCCACCCCACTGGCATCACACTCAACTTCAAATAATTCCTGAAAGTTGGGCAAGGCTAGGAGTGGTGCTTCACATAGCCTCTACTTGATGGTCTCAAAGGCCTTCTGTGCTGTTGGAGGTCAGGAGAAGCTCATGCACTCAATAAGAGGGGCCATGATTGTGTTGAAATCCCTGATGAACCTTCTATAGAAGGAACCTCATCCATGGAAGCCTCTGATTACAGTGACTGAGGTAGGTACTGGCCAGGATTTAATGGCCTCAACTTTGGCTTCATCCTTTTGAATACCATCATAGGAAACCACATACCCAAGAAAGACAACCCTTTGTACTAAAAATTCACATTTCTCCAACTTCCCATACATCTTCTAACTTTTAACTTCTAAGGGTGGTGAAAACTTGCTTAAGGTGCTGAATGTGATCAAGCTCAGTTTTGCTGTATACAAGGATGTCATCAAAATATATAACCACAAACAGACCTATGTAGGGCCTAAGCACTTCATTCATCAACCTCATAAAGGTGCTAGGTGCATTAGACAACCCAAATGGCATGACAAACCATTTATAAAGCCCTTGCTTTGTCTTGAAAGCAGTTGTCCATTCATCCCCTTCTCTCATTCTGATCTGATGATAGCCACTTGTCAAATCTATCTTGGAGAAGATCTTGGAACCATGAAGCTCATCTAACATGTCATCAAGTCTAGGGATGGGATACCTATACTTCGATGGCTCTACTGTCTACACACATCCTCCAACTGCCATTTTTCTTTGGCACCAACAAAGCTAGAACTGAGCATGGACTCATGCTCTCCTGTACATAGCCTCTATCAATCAGTTCCTGAACTTGCCTTTGCAGCTTCTTGGTTTCAGTAGGGTTGCATCTATAAGCAGGTTTGTTGGGTAGTGGGGCCTCAGGGAGTAAGTCAATTTGGTGCTCTATTCCCCTTTTTGGAGGGAGGCCAGGGGGTAAGTCTTGGGAAAATACATCCTGAAATTCCTTTAGCAGGGGCTGAACAGAAGGGTGTAAGGCTGTTGTATCTAAATTAGGGGCAGATTCCAGCATTAGCACAGTAAGCACAGGCTTCCCCTTAGTAATACCCCTTTTCACTCTTCCCCCGTTGATAAATAAGTCACTCTCCTCATGTGTAACCCTCCCAGTTTCAGGTTTTTGTGTTTGGTTAGGGGGTAAAGGGGTCAGAGTCATCTTTTGGCCCTTCAGTTTGAAGGAATAAGTGTTGGACTGACCATGGTGAGTGACATGCCTATCAAACTACCAAGGTCTGCCTTGGAGCAAGTGACAAGCATCCATTGGCAAGACATCATACAGAACTTCATCCTGATATTCACCAATTGAGAAAGGTACCAAAGTTTGCTTGGAAATTGTTACCTCATTGCCTCTCTTAAGCCACTGCAAGGTGTATGGTCATGGATGGGTGATGGTGGCCAGGTTCAGTTTGCTTACCATTTCAGTTGAAGCTACATTTGTGTAGCTACCCCCATCTATAATCAGGTTGTATGTTTTGTTGGCTACCTTGCATCTGGAGTGGAATATTTGCTCTCTTTGGTTGACTTCTGGTGGGGCTTCAATGGCATGGAGAACCCTCTTAATCATGACCAGTTCACCGTCTTCAGGTGGCAAGTAAGAGGTTTCACCCTCATCAGCAGATTCTTCATCCTCATCCTCCTCTATGTCCATGTGATCTAGTTCTTCAATCTCCCTGATTATGAGTACCCTTCTGTTGGGACAATATGCCTGAAAGTGACCATAGTCATGGCACTTGAAACACCTCTTCTGGCCCTTCGGCACTTCCTTGGCAATCTCATTTCCTTTTCCCTTGTCCTTGCCATCCTTATGGATAGATTCTGGCCTGTAAGAATTGAAAGTCTTCACTGGTACAACAGGTTTAGGAGGGGCAAAAGAATAAAGCCTCTTTGTTTTAAGCTATTTTTCAACTTTGACAGCTAATTTGCAGGTGTCTTCAAATGTCCAGAATGGCTGCAATTCAACCCTTTCTAAGACAGCAGGGTGTAAGCCCTTGAGAAACCTGGCAATTGTTTGTTTAGGTTCTTCCCTTAAGGCACACCTGATCTGCAACTGCTCGAACTCCCTAATGTATTCTTCAACCTTCATGCTTCCCTGTTGCAAGGAAGTGACCTTCAGGTACAGCTCTTGCTTATATGTAGCAGGCAGGAACCTTTTATCCATGTGCCTCTTCAGTTTAACCCAAGTTTTGACCTTAGGTCTGCCTTACAAGGCCCTTGTTCTCTTCAGGTTTCACACCAAAGTGAAGGATACTGTTTTAATTTCAAAACAGCAAGCTTAAACGCCTTTTCTCCATGATAGCCTTTGATCTCTAGATCCTCTCCAAGGCCTGAACCCATTCTAAGTAATCTTCAGGCTTTAAACTTCTATCAAACTTAGGGGCCTAGCATCTCCAGTAGATGACTCACTTCCATACTGAGAATCAGGAGGGGAATCAGAACCTCTAGGAGGGTCTTGAGGTGGCTCCCTTTCTCTTCCTCTAGGCTGATTCATGAGCTGCTGAATTTGAGTTGCAAGGGTTCTGATACTTTCTTGCATTTCCAAGATAGCTCGATCTCTTGTGAGTTCATGAGCTTGTTCCAAAGATAGACCTCTAGGAACTCTCACAGGTCGCTGTGGTGGAGGAGAGGTGTTTTCTCTTTCATCCATGCTAATTCAGGGTAGGAAATTTGGAATGTTATAGCTGTTTGAGAAGCTTAGTTCTTTGTAGCTGGGTGTGTGTTTGGGATAGCAGGGTTCTTTTAATGCTAAATAATAGGTTTTTCCAGGAGGAGTGCAGGTGAACGAGACTAGAAGGAAACTAGAATGGAAACAGAAAAGAGTAACAGAAGCAACTCACCAAGAATCAAGGTTAGGCTCTGATACCAGTTGATGTATGCTGAACTCGCTGGCCTGGATACTTAACAAAGTGAGCAACTCAACATGGGAGATATGAACTGGTCTAAAGGAAGTTAATCCACCAACCAGAACTACAAGGATTCACCACTAAACCCTCTAAAGCAAATGCACCAGAGGAATAGATAAAGAATCACTCTCAACACCACCTGAACAGGATAAAGTTAGACAGATTTGGAGAGAATTTTGATTAAACCAGCAAAGGGGATTGTCATTCATCAATTATCTATCGATTACAAGTGAAAAAAGCCTTAAATACATGGCCTCAATCAAAAGATCAACGGTTATAACTGATTCTAGCTAAAACAAGAAAACTAAAACTAAAATAAACTAACTTAAACAGCAGCTGGCTGGATCCTTAACACTTAAACCATTTACTAATCTCCATTACTGAGGTGTCAACCCTTAATAGCATCAACGTACTTACTAATGATGGCTTTGGGAGGAGTTCTACAGCTGATTACATCAAGCTAACTCAGCCTGCCAGCAAGTACAGCACACTGAAATCCAGTGGACAAAAGGGTATTTCTTGCATTCTAATGCTAGTTAAAGGATGATGCTAAAGGATCTGATTCTGAAACTTTAGGGCCTTGCTGGATAAATATTTAAACACATTTTCAAACCCTTAGACTTGCCAAAATGAGTTGCTAAGTTGGAGATAAAATTCTCCCTTTAAATTGTTGTTGATGACCTGCTGCTATCAGAAAATAAATCCAGGGCAAAATCCAGTAAACTTCATCATTTAGGAGTTGATTATGAGCTGATAAATGAGTTAGGGTACTAACCAAAAGGGATTGGTTTCCTTGGACAAGCCTGAGTTACTCGAAGCAGACAGAACACCCTAAATAGGCTGATTGTAGGATGCCTTTTATTCTGAACTGGACTGAACTAAGGTTGCTGTGTGAGCCTCAAAATAACTTAGCTTGATCAGAAGAAATGCTACGGTGTCTAGCAAAGCAATGATCTCCCTAAAATAGCTTCCAAACCGAGTTGAATGGCCTCACAGAATTAGGATTGCTAGTGGCCAAGCAACAAGGTCTTCTCTGGTTCATGAAGAGGGTCTTGTTCTTGCCCTTTGTCTGCGTCAGCTAGTAGCTCATATAATTCTTGATAGGTTAGGATCAGTTGATTAGCTAGCTAGTTGCGAATGTAAAAAGCTAATCCCTCTTCAAATCTTCTCATCCTTAGCCTTTCAAATGACACAAACTCCTGAACAAACCTATATAGTTCAATAAATTTGCTAGCATACTGCATCACAGTCATACCACCACTCATCTTTATTTCTATAAATTCTTTCTCCTTCTGCCGCTAAATCATAACTGAGTAGAACTTGGCCCTCAGTTCCTCCAGAAATCTACTCCAAGTGAAGTCTGGCCCTGAGAGCCTATCCTTTATAGTGTTACCCCAAATATCAGCTTCATCGGTTAGGTAAAACATCCCAATGTTCACCTTCTTATCCTCTGGAGCCTCTACTACAGTGAAAATTTTCTCCATCCCTCGAATCCATTCTTCAAGTTCCACTAGGTCATACATTCCATCATAGACTTTAGGATTGTGTCGGGCCACCCTGTCTGCTAGCTATCATCCTTATGAGGGATTTCAGTATGTGCTGGGGGAATTCGTTTCATAAGCTCAAACACCAAAATATGCCAGTAATAGGGTTCCCAATGTTATTAACCAACTCAGGGGGAATAGGCGGCATTCCACTAAGGCTTGGTGGCACATTATGCAAAGCTTGGTTACCTGACCCTTGACAGTGATCCGAGTTATCTCCTATGTAAGTCTTCTCATAATTGTGCGCAGGTTTAGACATTCTAGCTATTCAATAAATAGAGTAATTCAATCACTTCACTGCCACCATTATATAATATAAGCATACACAATAGCGTATGTGTACAGACCATAACGCTATAAAACTCAATAAATGGATTCTGCATGTGGACTACCATATTAGCATGTAGTTAAGAGATGTGAGTGGCCACAAAAGCAACTGGCAAGATGCTCACTGTAGATGGATCCATCTGACAAAGCAAAATGTAAGAGAAGAACATGTGAGAGATAAGCAAACATTATTATTGTCACAACGATATCATAATAACCCTCACTAACCAACTTTCTCACTCTCCTAACTCTATTGTCCGTACTCCATATCCCATCAAGGAACATCAAACCTAGCTCTAATAACAAAATCTGCAACACCCCAAAATGAGCATGATTCACTATTCGCATTCTTCTTAATAAAACACTAAATTAGGACTAATAAACTCGATGATAGGGGTGTAACTGCCGTCCAAAAGGACAAGGCCTGAAGTATGACTACTAAAAATAACATAGTTAGGCATAGCTTTAACCATACACATTCACACATTATTAAACCATATACAATCAACTATTAACCCCATATGTTTTATACACCATAGAAAAGCAATTTCACCATATAATCTACACCTCCATCCACTGAAGATTTCAAAATACAACTCCAAAATATGCATGTACTATATCAATGTTGATCCCTCCAGATTCCCTTGCTCAACTTATTCTCTTTGGCTGGTTTGCTAGAATGAAGGCGATTCCTTAAGCATTTGCCTAAACCAAAATATGAAAAACATTTCGAACTGTGAGCTGAAGCTCAGTACATGCATTCCTGTATTGTTAAATGATCTCTGCATAAATTGGTTGGGCGCCCACTTTGTAATTCATTTTAAGTTAAAATAATGAATGGGATTAATGTAAAACTGTATTGCCAATTATTATCTGATAGTGAACCCCTTAATGCTGTTACGATCTATGGATACGTGTACACCTACCAAGCCGATCGGGGGCCGAGCCTGAAGCTGCATGGGTAACTAACGGCCGAATGCCCTAAAGATGATCCCTGGTGGGGCCACTGATTAACTGATAAATCACTAAGTAAACTGATTTATTGATGTACTTACCAAAGCATGATAACTTTGATAAATACACTCTAATATTCTAAAGACACAAGCAATGAATGTACATAAAGTCTTTAAAATGCGGTCTCACTTAATAATACTTATGCACAATCGGAAACGATAGATTAGGCCCCGTTTCTGCGTAAGAAATGTAGTTATAGGCAAATGCAGTTAGTAAACAACTTTTGCTTTCATAATTTGCAACTTTTAATTGAAATTTACTGATTAAAAGGCATCCATAACTCAAATAATTCAACAAAAGATAAGCTACACCAAAATGATTTCAAAACTAAGTAAATTCAGGTACTTTAGCTTGAGATAAATGATTTGGAGCAAAAAGACCAAAGTATAATAATTGAGGTTATAAAGGAAAGACTTTAATGGTCATAAGTAGAATGTGGATTTTGATATTTCTGAGTTTGGGAAAAGGGTTTAAGGCCAAGAGAGATGGTGATAAGTTCAGGATAGCTTTAAACATATCGGCTTGGCCTAACAAGCACTTTTCTTGAGTCATCACTCTCCCCAGTTCTCCAATTTTGTTTGCAAGCCGTTCAACTTAACTCGCCAAACCAAGTAAGCTTCTAAGTACAATCAAACTTGTTGAACTCACTAGACATTGTGATTTCTTTGCAATATTCACAATTGTTAAAAACTCTTAATAATATTTCCAAATGTCATGATTTCTTTCTTCCCTTATATTAGCGTCTGAAGGTCTACTTTAGAAAATCCATATCTTTCACCCGCCACCACCAAATGAGCTAAAATGAGCCAATATGAAAGCTTAAAAAGTCCTGCAACGCTGTCATTCACAGTAGAAAATATAATTTCTACAATAGGGTTCCTAAAATTGGGCTAGAACACAACTATGTATAGCTTCGGTCTATCCTACACAGTCCTAGAAAAACGCTAATAACCTTTTCCATAGAACTCGGATTAAAGTGATTCAAAAGGAATTTGAAAGATAACTCACTGATCTACTTATCCACCAAAAATCATAATTTTATGATGGCCCAAACAGTACCAGTTTAATCGAAAAAAGACCCCTGTTGTGGGTTTGTTCACAACCCTACTGTTCTTATTTTCCCCCTTTTCTTCACATAATTCCCCTCTAAAATCACTCCTTAAAATCATTTAACAATGCGGTGTTCCTTCTCATCACCTTACAAAGTCATATTACTCAAATTTACTCTGTAATCATCTACATCAAATTTTCAATTCTTCTCTTTTTCAGAATCACTCAAAACACATCCATAAGTTTCCTTATTTGCATAAATGAGCAAAACGACCTTTTATAATCAATTTGAGAAATTTTCATAATCCACCTCTTTATACAAAATCACCTCAAGTGATTTTCCCTGCAGGTCGTGCTTTTCTGAGATGTGACGGCACCAAGCGCTCCTAGTTTTGCTTGAGGTATGTCTCCGCCCCGCTCCTTCTTTATTTGCTATGTACCCGCTCTCTCTTTATTTGCCATCCGGAACCTTTTCTCATCCTCTTTCTCTTTCTCTTACTCGGTAAATGGTTTCTACAATCGTTTTTCCCTTCAAACCTTTTTCACAAAACTATTTTGTGGGTCTTTTGGAATCAACCTCTCTATGGGTAGGAATACCGGTAGAGGTAAGGTTGCCTACAGCTGGATCTCCCCAGACCCCGCGAAAGCGGGACCACATTGGGAGTTTGTTGTTGTTGTTGTTGTACCTCAAGTGATTTTCCAAGTTAAACAACACATCCAATATTCATTTTTTTTATCCAATTATACACACATAATATACTTGATGCTAGAAATAAATCAACCCATGCTTGATCACCAAAACCCTAACTTATGACCAACTTATTCTTGTATTTAAACTCATCCAAACTCAACATACACATCATGATATTCATTACTAATGCTAGAGATCATAAAAATCAAATACCAAAATTCAATCCATCATTTCAAACTCAAGCTTGCATGCTCATGCATAAACTCAACCCTAGCATGCTTTCAAGCATAACCAACAAATTAAAACATCAAAATAATTCTTATTCTCAATGAAATAACATGATCAACAATTAAAACGCACAAAAATAAGAATCAAAACTAAAATCAACATAATAGGTGATAGAGTTACTCACTTTGAGCTTGAAAAAGAGAACGATGGAGGTGATGTTTGCCAGTTTTGAGGATTGGGGGTGGCGGCTGGTGATGCTAGGGTGTTGGGGTGGCCAGTGGCATCCTCGAGCTGACGACAATCTGGCTGAAACTGTAGCAAAAGCAATAGCCAGTAGGGGGTGTTGACCGTAGGTGGGGAAGAAGAAGAAGAGGAAATGTGACTTGTATTTGGTTGAAAAAAAATTTTAAAAATCTTATCCCTACACTTGGCTGATATTTAAGCACCAAAAATATCTTTTTATTGATTGAAAGTAGGTACAAATGATGGTAATCAACTTAATTGAATTGTGCCAAAATGTTTGGGCCACAATTTGCGCCCATAAATGAATCAGGCTACAATTTGGGCCAAAAATGAATTGGTTAAAATTTAATGAATTTGAGGCTAAATTTTTACATGGTTAAAAATTAAATTTTTGTGACATTATGAAAAATAATTTATCACCTTATCATATTTACCGGGGCCTAATATCGATTCACCAGAAATTGCTATATAAATGAAACTCGAATTGCAAAGTGGGGCCTAAAATGAATTCTTCCAACCGGGATGATTAAATGAGATAGATAAATGTGAAAAATGAATAACATGGCTTAATTAAAAAAATACACATAATTTATGAATGGGCTATTACACCCCAAAATGCACATGTTTTTCTATTTGCATTCTCCTTAACAAATCCCTGAATTAGGACTAATAGACTCGACGATAGGGGCATTACTACCGTCAAAAAGGACAAGGCTTAAAGTCTGCGTATTAGAAATATCATAGTTAGGCATAGCTTCAACCATGTACATTCAAAACCATATATAATAAACTGTTAACCCAGATATGGTTTATACACCACAGTAAACTAATTCACTATATAATCTACACCTCCATCCACTGAAGATTTACTCATGTACTATATAATTGTTGATCCCTCTAGATTCCCTTGCTCAACTTGTTCTCTTTAGTTGCTTTGCTAGCATGAGGGCGATTCACTGAGTATTTATCTAAAATAAAACATGAAAAACATTTTGAACTATCAGCCGAAGCTCAATACATGCATTCATGTATTGTTAAATGATCTTTGCATAAATTGGTTAGGCGCCCGCTTTTTAATTCAGTTTGAGTTAAAACAGTGAACGAGAAGACTGTAAAACTGCATTGCTAGTTATTATCTAATAGTGAACCCATTGATACTATTACAATCTATAGATAGATGTACATCTGCCAAGCCGATTAGGGGACCTAGCCTAAAGCCACGCTGGTAACTGAATGGCAATGCCCTGTAACTAATAAATGATGGGGTCACTAATTATATGACAAATCACTGATTAAACTGATTCATTAATGTACTTACCAAAGCATTGTAATTTTGATAAATATGTGCTGATTTTCAAAGATATAGGCAATGAACATACCTGATGTCTTTAAAATGCAATCTCACTTGATAATACTTATGCACAATGGGAAATAATAGACTAGGCCCTCTTTCTGCTTAAGAAATATGACTATAGCTAAACGCAGTTAGTAAAGAACTTTCACTCCCATATTTTGTAACTTGAATGGAAATTGATTAATTAAAAGGGTATCCACAATTCAAACATTTCAATATAAGATAAGTGACACTAAAATGATTTAAAAAAATAAATAAGTTAGGGTCATTGAACTCGAAGTGAAACAAATTGGAACAAAACATAACAAAATGAACTAATTGAGGTGATAATGAAAAGACTTTAATGGATATTAATGGAATATGGGTTTTTGATAGTTTAAATGGATAATAAAAGGTTTAATGCTAATTCGGGTGTTTTGAGGTGCAAGAAAGCTCGTATAACCTTAGTTTGGCCCGATAGACCCTGATCTTGTGTGATTACCCTCTCTGCTTCTCAAATTTCATCCTCTTACCCATTTACCTCGGTTTTTCAACCCAAGTAAGTTTCTATACATAATCAATGTTATTGAACTCACTAAATTTTGTAATTTCTTTGAAATATCCATAATTATATAGAGACTCCTGATAATATTTCCAAATGTCACAATCTCTTCCTTCCCTCATATTACCGTTTGAAGGTCTACGTTAGAAATTCCATATCCTTCACCCCTGACCTCCAATTGAGTGATGAAACCCCAATATGAAAAGCTTGAGGAGTCCCTCAAAACTTTCTTTCATAGTGCAAAACATAATTCCCACAATAGCGTTCCTAAAATTAGGCTAGAACACAACTGTACACAGCTTTGGTCTACCTTGTGCAGTCCTAGGAAAATAGTCATAAATTCTTCCACATAACTCATATTAAAGTGATTCAGAAGGAATTTGAAACATAACTCACGAATCTAACTACCCACCGAAAGGCATAACTTTTCAATGGGCTAAACATGACCAGTTTAATCACAAAGAGACCCCTATTTTGGGTCTGTTCACATCCCTACTATTCTTAGTCTCCCCATCTACTTTACATAATTCCCCTCTAAAATCACTCCTTAAAATCATTTAACAAATCCCTATTCCTTATCATTACCTTACAAAGCCGTATTACTCAAATTTACTCCATAATCATCTACATCAAATTTTCAATTCTCTTTTTCAAAATCAGTCGAACTGCATCCATAAGTTCACTTATTTGCATAAATAAGCAAAATGATCTATTTTAATCCATTGGATAAATTTTCCATAATTCAATACTTTATGAAAACTCACCCCAAGTCATTTTCCAAGTCAAACAACACATCCAAGATTCATTTTACATCAAAGTATATACAAATAACATGCTTGATGCCAAGAATAATCTAAACCAAGCATAATCACCAAAACCCTAGCTTATGACCAACTTAATTCATCTTCATCACATATAAATTCACCAAAAACACCATCATAATCATCAATAGAATTAATGATTACAAAATCAAATATAAAAACAATCCAAATCCATCATTTTAACTTAAGCTTACATGATCATGAACAACCTCAACTCCCACATACTTTCAAGCTTCACCAACAATTCAAACACCATAATAACTGTTATTTCTATCAACATAGCATTATCAACAAACACAATCAACATAATCAAAAATTAAAATGAAGAATCAACAAGTTGAGGGTTAGCGTTTACCACACTTATGGCTTAGATAGAGAGAGATGAAGGTGGCTGTGGAGGTTATGGATGTGGTTGGTGGTTGGGGCCTGACTGGTGGCTAAGGTGGTGGGGCTGGTGGTTGGCTGGTGGCTGGGCAATGGTGGTAGTGGCAGCACTCAGCAACAGCAGGGGTTACTATAGGATGAGGAGAGAGAGAAGAAAGGAAGAAGCTTGATATTTTGGTCATTACTTGGTTGGAAAATGATCTTAAGCTAACCACATTCACTTAGCTGAAATTCATCCTTCCGAAAATATCTTTTTGGTAATTAAAATTAGGTACAAATGATGGTGATCAACTTAGTTTAATTGCACCAAAATTTTCGGGCCACAATTTGAGCCTAAAATGAATTGGGCCGTAATTCGCGCCCAAATGAATTAGGCCAAACTTAATGAATTTGGGGCCAAATTTTTGCATGGTTAAAAATAAAATTTTTGTGACATTATCAAAAATAATTTATCACCTAATCATATTTATCGGGGCCTAATATTGATTCATCTAACATTGTTACGCAACTAACTCGAATTGCAAAGTGGGGTTCGGAATAAATTCTCCCAACCGGGATGATTAAATGAGATAAATAAAAGCAAGAAAATTAATAACGTGACTTAATTAAATAAATAAGCAAGATTTAGGGTCGGGCTATTATAGCATTCCCCCTTAAAGAGTTTTGTCCTCGAAACTTATGAGCTTTGACAAAACATACAAGTTTATCTCAAATAGATGTGGCTACTTGGGTTGCATCTCATCCTTGGTTTCCCCAAGTAGCTTCTGAGGAGGTATGATTTGCCCAATATACTTTGATTAAAGGTATCTACTTGATGCATAGTTGCTTAATCCTGCAATCTAGTATCTGGACTGGGTGCTCTTCAAACTCTAGACCCTCATTGACTGCAATGGGTTTGGTTAAGAAAGCATAGCCAAGATCTAAAACATACTGCCTGTGTTGTGAGGTAAGGAACACGTTATGCATGTGTTTGAGCTATATAGGCATATCTAGTCGAGAAGCTCAATCTTTCAATAAACTTGTATGGCGCAATAGATGTTGGCCTCCATTTAGCTCGCAGTTCAACCTCCTTATACCCTTAGTTGGCAAAACTTTCCCAAAAACCTTATCATCTACCTGAAACTCCAAGGATCTCCTTCTTTTATCACCATTGCTTTTATGTCGGTTCCAATAGTCTGTTTTCAAGAGTCTTTTGATGTATGTTACCTCATTGAATGTTGAAGATGATCTTCATGACCCAAAACATGATTTTGTCATCAATGTTTGCGTCATTTTACCCTGATGTTTCATGTAAATTTCTCTGCTAGTATTTTCACAACATCGACCGCTGGGAGTTCTAATCTTTCTTCAAGCACAAATGTTGGTTCTAGGTTACGAAGTACTATAGATTCCAACTTAAAAGAGTTAGATCCATTGATATTTTTAGATGTTGCCCATGTGACACTAATTGAACATCCAAGTTCTGAAGCCCTCTCAAGAGGTTCAACTGAGCAATAACTACAGTGTTTAGGGTATGTTATGCCTTGCTTGTCAGGGCATCTACCTCATTATTACATTTCCTGGGTGATATTATATCTGCAAGTCGTAATCTTAAAGCAATTCTAGTCAACGCGTTTGTCTCAAGAGTGAAAATGTACTTCAACTTTTGATGATCAGTATAGATCTCACAAGGTACTCCATGCAAGTAATGTTTTCAAATTTTCAGTGCAAAAACCACAACCGCTAGTCCTGGATCATAAGTAGGGTGATTTCTCTCGTAAGGCTTGAATTGTCCAGGAGGTATAAGCTACCACTTTATCTTATTGCTAACTTTGTAGCTTCTTTCAACAAATTGGTCAGGGAAGAATTTTTTTTAAAAAAAATCCTTTCCAAAACTCGATAATAGCCAACTAAACACAAAAAGTTTCTAGTCTCGGTAACATTGATGAGTCTTGGGAACTTTGTAACTACTTTCACCTTATTTAAATCAACCTTAATCCCTTCCTTTGAAACCACATGTCCCAAAAATACCACTTCTGCTAACCAGAAGTCACGCTTCTTGTATTTACTATGTAATTGATGCTCTCTCAAGGTTTACAACACCATTCTCAAATGGGTAATGCTTTCATCCCCATCTTTGGAATAAATTAAGATATTATCTGTAAATACCACCACAAACTTGTCCAAATAGAGTCTTAAAACTCTGTTCATAAGGTCTATAAAGGTCGTAGGGCATTGGTCAGGACAAAAGGCATCACGGTGAATTCATAGTGACCAAACCAGGTCCTAAGTGCGGTTTAGGAATGTCTTCAGGTAAATCCTAAGTTGATGGTATCCTAATCTCAAATAAATCCTAGAAAACTCCTGCTCTTTACAGTCGATCAAATAAACCATCTATTCGGGGCAATGGGTAATTATTCTTGATGGTGATCTTGTTTAACTCCCTATAATCGACACATAACCTCAAGGTTCCATCCTTCTTCTTTACAAATGGAACTGGGGCACCCATGGTGACACACTTGGTCTGGTAAATCCCTTCTGTAATGGCTTATCTAATTGAATGTTCAGTTTTCTAAGCTCTGTTGGGATCATACGTTATAGGGCTTTAGGGATAGGTGGGGCACCAGGGATTAATTTGACCTCAAAATCAATTTCTCTTTGCGAGGCAGACCCGATAACTTTTCAGGAAAACATCTCTAAATTCACAAAGGATAGGGATATCGTCTTCTTGTTCTTCCTTTCGGTTGAGTGTCAATAGCATAACTGCAATACTCAATATATCCTTCACATAACAGCTCACTTGCTTTCATAATAGAATTTAAAGGACAAGGTTTTTCTTCTCTTTGCCCAGAAAACACATTTCTCTCCCTTTTTCATCCAATGAAATAAACCTAAGGTCTTCACAATCTATCTTAACCCCATAAGTATACAACCAGCTCATTTCTAGAATGATATCAAGATCTGGCGAGTCAAATTAAATCAAGACTCCAGGGAATACGATAATAGTATCCCACCAATAGTAATCGAGTTAAATTAAATCTAGAATATCCACATTGTTTTCCATAGGTTCAAACATTCTGGCTATTCAATAAATAGAGTAATTCAATCACTTAACTACAACCATCATATAAGATAAGCATACATAATAGCGCACACATACGGACTACTACGCTATGAAACTCAGGAAAAGGATTTTGCATGTACACTACCATACCAACATGTAGCAAAGAGATGCAAGTGGCCACAAATGTAACCGGTAAGATGCTTATTACATATGCATATAGATCCATATAACATAGTAGAATATAAGAGGAGAACAAGTGAGAGATAAGCAGACATTACTATTGTCACAATTGTCCAACGATATCCTAATAACCCTTCCTAACCAACTTTCTAACTCTCCTAACTCTGCTCTCCATACTCCATATCCCATCAAAGAAGATCAAACCTAGCTTTGACACAAAAATGTAACGCCCTAAAATGCACATGTTTTACTATTTGCATTCTCCTTAATAAATCCATGAATTAGGACTAATAAACTCGATGATAGGGGCGTTACCGTCGTCCAAAAGAACAAGGCTTAAAGTATGTGTACTAGAAATATCATAGTTACGCATAGCTTAAACCATACACATTCACGCAATATCAAACCATATATAATTAACTTTTAACCTACATATGGTTTATACACCACAGTAAAGTAATTCACCATGTAATCTACACCTCCATCCACTGAAGATTTTAAAATACAGCTCCAAAATATACATGTACTATATCATTGTTGATCCTTCCAGATTCCCTTGCTCAACTTATTCTCTTCAGCTGGTTTGCTAGCATGAGGGCGATTCACTGAGCATTTGAGTAAAACAAAACATGGAAAAAAATTTGAACTGTGAGCCGAAGCTCAGTACATGCATTCTTGTATTGTTAAATGATCTCTGCATAAATTGTGCCTACTTTGCAGTTCATTTTAAGTTAAAACAGTAAATGAGATGAATGTAAAACTACATTGTTAGTTATTACCTCATAGTGAAACCCTTGACACTATTACGATCAATGTATAGGTGCACACCTACCATGCTGATCAGGGGACCTATGATGAAGCCCCGCGAATAATTGAAGGGCAACGCCCTACAACTAATAACTGAACGCGTCACTAATTATGTGACAAGTCACTAATTAAATCAATTCATTGATGTACTTACCAAAATATTATAATTTAATAAAAATATGCTGATTTCTAAAGATACAGGCAATAAACGTACCTGAAGTCTTTAAAATGCAATCTCACTTGTAATACTTATGCACAATGAGAAACAACAGACTAGGCCCCATTTCTACTTAAGAAATGTAATTATAGGTAAATGCAGTTAGTAAACAACTTTCACTCCCATAATTTGTAACTTGAATAGAAATTGATTGATTAAAAGGGTACCCACAATTGAAACAATTCAATATAAGATAAGTCGCACTAAAATCATTTGAAAAAATAAATAAGTTAGGGTCATTAAACTCGAAGTGAAATAAATTGGAGCAAAATAGAACAAAATGAACTAATTGAGGTGATAATGAAAAGAATTTAATGGATATAAATGGAATATGGGTTTTTGATATTCGAAGTAGATAACGAAAGGTTTAATGCCAAGTGGGGTGTTTTAAGGTGTAGGAAAGCTCATATAACCTTAGCTTGGCCCGATAGACCCCGATCTTGTGACATTACCCTCTCCGCTTCTCAAATTTTATTCTCTTGACCATTTAACTCGGTTTTCCAACCTAAGTAAGCTTCCATACAAAATCAATATTGTTTAACTCACTAAGTTTGGTAATTTCTTTGCAATATCCAGAACTATATAGAGACTCCTGATAATATTTGCAAATGTCATGATCTATTTCTTCCCTCATATTACCGTTTGAAGGTCTACTTTAGAAAGTCCATATATTTCACCCCTGACCTCCAATTGAGCTATGAAACCCCAATATAAAAATTTTAGGAAGTCCCTCAAAACTTTCATTCGTAGTGCAATACATAATTCCCACAATAGGATTCCCAAAATTGGGTTAGACCACAACTGTGCGCGGCTTCAGTTTATCTTCTGTAGTCCTAGAAAAATGGTCATAACTTCTTCCACATAACTTAGATTAAAGTGATTGTAAGACAACCCACCAAAAATCATAATTTTTTGATGGTACCAATTTAATCGCAAAGAGACCCTATTTTTAGTCTATTCACAACCCTACTGTTCTTGTTTTCCCCTTTTCTTTGCATAATTCCCCTTTAAAATCACTCCTTAAAATCATTTAACAAAGCCCTGCTCCTTATCATCACCTTACAAAGCCATATTACTCAAATTTACTCCATAATCGTCTTCATCAAATTTTCAATACTTCTCTTTTTCAAAATCACTCAAACCGCATCCATAAGTTTACTTATTTGCATAAATAAGCAAAATGACCTATTTTAATCCATTGGTGAAATTTTTCATAATTCAATACTTTAACCAAAATCACCCCAAGTCGTTTTCCAAGTCAAACAACACATCCAAGATTCATTTTACATCGAAGTATATACAAATAACATGCTTGATGCCAAGAATAATCTAAACCAAGCATAATCACCAAAACCCTAGCTTATGACCGACCTAATTCATCTTCATCACATATAAAATCACCAAAAACACCATCATAATCATCATTAGGATTAAGGACTACAAAATCAAATATAAAAACAATCCAAATCCATCATTTTAACTTAAGCTTACATGATCATGAACAACCTCAACTCCCACATACTTTCAAGCTTCACCAACAATTCAAACACGATAATAACTGTTATTTCTATCAACATAGCATTATCAACAAACATAATCAACATAATCAAAAATTAAAACTAAGAATCAACAAATTGAGGGTTAGTGTTTACCTCACTTATGGCTTAGATAGAGAGAGATGAAGGTGGTTGTGGAGGTTATGGATGTGGTTAGTGGTTGGGGGCTTATTGGTGGCTGAGGTGGTGAGGTTGGGGGCTGGCTAGTGGCTGGGCAGTAGTGGCAGTGGCAACACTCAGTAGCAACAAGGGGTACTGTCGGAGGAGGAGAGAGAGAAGAAAGGAAGAAGCTTGATATTTTGGTCGTTACTTGGTTGGAAAATGATCTTAAAAGCTAACTACATTCACTAGGCTGAAATTCGTCCTTCTAAAAACATCTTCTTGCTAATTAAAATTAGGTACAAATGATGGTGATCAACTTAGTTTAATTGCACCAAAATGTTCGGCCACAATTTGAGCCCAAAATGAAGTGAGCTGCAATTCGAACCCAAATGAATTGGGTCAAACTTAATGAATATGGGCCCAAATTTTTACACGATTAAAAATTAAATTTTTGTGACTTATGAAAATTAATTTATCACCTAATCATATTTACAAGGGCCTTATATCGATTCATATGAAATTATTGCGTAAATGAAACTCGAATTGTAAAGTGGAGCCTGAAATAAATTCTCTCAACTGGGATGATTAAATGAGATAAATAAATGTAAGAAAATTAATAATGTGACTTAATTAAATAAATAATCATGATTTAGGATTGGGCTATTACAGTAGAGGGATCCGCTCTCCAGATTCTGATGACTTTGGACTATCAGGCGGCTGAGGAGCACCACTGTGTAGATGGTGATGGTGGTCCTTGTGCAAGTACATGTGGTGCAGGTGGGTGGAAGTGCAAAGTATAAATGAAATATATACTGCTGAGTGTCCATACTAATCCCCCTCTGCTCAAACCCATCCCTAAGTAACAGCTCGGTGGTAATGGTAACCCAAGCCCCCTGACGCTGGAATCTAGGGTCGTCCCATCCTAGGGCTCCAGTCATCATAAAATCATGATATTGAGCCCTAAACTTGACCAAATGGACAACTATAGGTAAGGACTACAATAGCCTACGTGTAAGGACCATAACACTATGAAACTCAAAAAAGGGGTCCTGCATGTGGGCTACCATACTAGCATGTAGTAAAGAGATGTGAGTGGCCACATAAACATCTACCATTATATTCACCGTATATGGATCCATCTAATATAGAAGAACATAAGTGAAAAACATATAAGACATAAACAAACATTACTATTATCTCGAATCTCTAACGATGTAATAATAACCCTCACTATCAAACCTTCTCACCCTCCTTCCTTTACTCTCCATAACCCATAAGCCATCAAGGAAAATCAAACTTGGCTCTGATACCAAAATTGTAACACCCCCCAATGTACATGTCTCACCATTTGTATATTCTATAGCTAAACCCTTCATTAAAACTAATAAACCCGATGATTGGGCATTATCGCCATCCAGAAGGACAAGTCCTTCAGCATGTGCACCAAATATAACATAAGTAAGCATACATCACAATCGTACACATTCAGACACTATCAAACCATATACAAACAGTTGTTAACCACAATCAGGTTTATACACCACAATACAGCAATTCTCCATAAAGTTTACAAATTATCAACTGAAGATCTCAAAGTACAGTTCCCAAAATATTCATATTCCTTTGCTCACTTACTTTCTTCAGCTAGTTTGCTAGCATAAGGGGGATTCACTGGGCATTTACCTAAAACAAAGCATAAGAAACATTTTGAAATGTGAGCTGAAGCTTAGTACATGCATTCCCTCATTGTTAAATGATGACTGAAAAATTCGTTGGGCGCCTGCTTTGCAATTCATTTTACTTTAAAACAGTGAATGAGATGAATGTAAAACTGTATTTTCAGTTATTATCTTATAGTGAACCCCTTATAACTGTTACGATCTATAGATAAGCCCCCACCTGCTAAGCTGATTAGGAGACCTGGCCTGAGGCTGAGGGGGTAACTAAAGGGCGAGTGCCCTATAAATAATAACTGACGTGGTCACTGATTAAGTGATAAATCATTAAGTAAACTGCTTCATTGATATATTTACGAAAAGATTATAACTTCATAAATGCATTCTGGTTTCTATCGATACTGGCGATGGACGTACCTAAGGTGTCTAAAATGCAATCACATTTCATAATATTGATGCACAATGAGGAATGATATACTAGGCCTCGATTCTGCTTAAGAAATGCAATGATACGTATATATAGTTGGTAAACAATGCTCACTTTCATAATTTGTAACTTTAATAGAAATTGATTAACTAATTGGCATCCATAACTTAACATTTCAATAAAAGATGCATTACACTAAGATGATTTGAAAACTAAATATACTAAGGTACTTTAATTCGAGGTAAAATAGATTGGAGCAAAATAAACCAAAGTAAAATAATTGAGATTATAATGAAAAGAGTTTAATGGTTATAATTAGAATATGGGTTTTTGATATTTTTGAGATGAGTAACAAGGGTTCAAGGCCAAGAGGGGTGTAATTCGGTTCAGAATTGCTTTAATGACACCAACTTGGCCAACAAGCATTGATCCTGAGTCATTATTTTCCTTACTTCTCCAATTTTATTCACATGCCATTTAACTCGGTTTTTCAATCAAACTAACAACAATTAAAGTTATTAAACTCACTAAGCCTTGTAATTTCTTTGCAATATCCATAATTACTTAGGAACTTTTGATTAAGCACCCAAAATTCTAGTTCACAGTCTCATGATATTTTTTTACTGCTTCAAAGTCTACATTAGAAAATTCATATCTTTCACCCACAACCTCAAATGGAGACATACAACCCTAATATGAAAAGCTTAGGAAGTTCCACAACATTCATTCACAGCAGTGTAAACTACAAGTACAACAACACGACTTCTAAAATTGAGGTTAAATAAAACTATGCACATCTCCACTTTATCATGCGCAGTCTTCATAAATCGGCTGTAACTATTTTCACAAAACTCATAATGAATTAATTTAAGAGGCATTTGAAAGATAACTCATTGACCTACCTATCCATAAAAAAAATACAATTTTTTGATGCACCAATAAATACCAGTTTCTTTCCAAACTGTCCCTATTTTAGGGTATGTTTCCAACCCTATATGCCTTTTTTTCCCATAAATCAAGCTAAATGCCTCTTTTAGGCCCACTAACCTTTGTTTCCTTATTTCCCTAACCTTATTTAGGCCAATGCACTTAGGAATTACTTCATAATCACCCTTACATATTTTTCAATCTTTTTCTTCACAAAAGCACTCAAAATGTTCCCATAATTGCACTTACTTGCATTAATAAACCAAACAACCTCTTTTAGTCATTTATTCGATTTTCCATAATCCACTAATTTTGGCCAGACTAACACAACATCATTTTTCAAGCCAATAGCACATCCAACCTCTAAAATTCCATCTAATTCAATACAAATAACGTAATTGACTCAATATCAAACCAAATCAAGCATGGTTACGGAGCCCTATGTTATGTCCAACCCATATTTACATTGACTCCACCAAAGAAAATACTTAACATGATTACCCATAACCTTCGATTCACTTTCTTTCATATCAACAATTGAAACAATCAAATAAACATCACAAGCTCACACCTTCTCAATTCAAACCCACTTGATCAAGTTCAAGCTCAACTCCACAATATCTAACATCTCCAAAAATAATAAAATTTGTATGCTAGCATTTATTTTGATCATAAGAACATAAATTATAACTAAAATAATCACCATAACCAAAAATACATCAACATAGAGTTAGGGTTTCAATTCACTTTAAGCTTGAAATATGAGAAGATGGAGGTGGTGTTTGGTGGTCATAGGAGTTGGGGATGGTGGCTGGTGGTGTTGGGGGTAGGGTGGGGGCTGGTGGCCGATGGTGGCTGGGAGTGGTGGCAGCCACCTGAAAAAAGCAACAACAACAACAACAGTAGCACACAACAAGTGCAGGGGAGGGGAAATCGGGTGGAGAGAGAGAGAGAGAGAGAGAGAGAGAGAAAAGAAGAAGAGAACTTATATTTTGTTTCTTGAAAACTTGGACATACCATGATATTTTGGCTGGTTTTATATCATCATAAAGTAGCTATTTGGTAATTAAAATTAGGCATCAGAAATGGTAATTAGCTAAATTCATTGATACTAATTCTTGGGCCTCAAATTGGGCCCAAATGAATTAGGCCCGAAAAAATAGCCCACCTTTGCGATAAATCTTTTTACGTAATTAAAAATTAAATTTTATTAAAAATAATTTAATATTTAATCATATTTACCAGGGCCTACTATCGATTCCACCAAAATTTTAACGATAATTGAAACTCGAATTACAAAGTGGGGCCCAAAATAAATTTTTCCCAACTGAAATGATTAAATGCGAAAATAGATGTAGGAAATTAATAACATCACTTAATTAAATAAATAAATATGATTTAGGGTCAAGCTGTTACATCAAGCCATGAAGAGAAATCCAGGTTGTGTCAAGTGCTTTATAGGGATTCCGTAGCATCCAGTTAACCGCTGGAGTTCTAAAATCGTACCCAGTTTAAGCTTCTGATTGGTTATCATCCCTAAACCTAATTTACGCTTTATTTCTTCCCTTGGACGTTTGTTAACACCCTAGTGGACTCATCCTTGCTTTAAAATCAAGTCTAAATCACATGGAGGTCATGCATCTAGCTCGCTAAAAATTGGCACCAATCCGAGTGTTTGACTGTTTTTGGCTTTGCAATGGTTTTGCCTTCTAAGGGAAGCTTCGAAACCTACCTAGTTGCTTGCTTGCTAGCTAGCTTAAGGGACTAGGAACATCATCATTGGGTCTCTTCAAAGGTGTGGCTATAGTACAAGAACCTCGCCAAGCTTAAGAACTAACTTTAACACTAATTGTCGTATCATTTGAATCACCAATTTCACCCACAAAGAGCTCCCACAAGGGGGTAACTAATGCCCTAAAATGAGTACAAGAGAATGAAACATGGTGCTATAAATTAAGAATGTACGTAAACCAATGAACTCACTTTTAACTTTAGCAGTGTTTTGATTTAGGGCTTCAATTTAACCCATGGAAAGCTCCGATGAAGAGGAAACTAATGTCCTATAATGAGTACAAGACAATGAAAGGCCTGGCTAAAAATCAAGAACCTTGTCAAAATTATGAACAAAATTTAACAATATTTACCCTATTGTCTAGAACACTAGTTTCACCTGCAATGAGCTCCCATGAAGTGGATACTAAAGCCTTCAAATGACTGCAAAAGAATAAAAGGCACGGCTACGAATCAAGAACTTTGCCTTACTTAACAATTAGCTTTAACTCCAGTTGTGTTTTCATTTGGGACTACAATTTCAACCACAGAGAACTTTACCATGAGGAAACTAATCAAGGAAGCTGCTAAAGTTACAAACTAACTTTAACTTTCATTGTGTTTTCTTTGGCACTGTAACACCACCCTTAAGATCCCCACAAAGCAATGTTACGAAAATTAGCTCAAAATGGTCGATTGTACCATTTGGGGCTTCAAAGAATGCCTAGAATCATTCTGGCCATTGAACTAGTCAAACCCAATAAACCCAGCCGACTTGGACAAACCAGCCAACCAACAGTTGGACCGATTTTCCCGATTCCTATAAAAAAAACCTTAGGTTGTTTCCTAGATTTCCCTCACACTTCACTTGAACCTTATCCTTCCATCCTAGCTTAAGCTTGCGTGACACTCCTTTCCCACTCACTCCTCTCTCTTAACTGGTTTTACTGTTGGCACCATCGCCAGCACTACAGGATAAGGTACTAATCTCACTTTCTATTTTGTTTATGCTTGCTTTGAGTTTGAGTCTACATCTTCCACTCTACTCTCTCACACTCAGCAAATAAATCATTGGTTTTGGGGCTCAGTGCCTCCATCCTCAGGGATTTTGCTCCTTTTTCTCTCCATCTCTCCTCTTTGAGTTTAAGCGACTAGAACTTTACTGGAACTGAATAGAATCTTGGTACCAGTTGCCTGTTGGCGTGTGACTCTTCAATCTCTTGATAGTGAGATTACTTTGCTAGTTTACTTGCTTCAAATTTCAATTTCCAAGCATTAGACTAAGTTTTAAATGTCAATTAAAAACTTTACTTACTTCTGAGGTTTGCCGAGTGCCTTCTTCAATTGCTTGCCTCTGTAGTGCTTGGTTCTTTTTCACTTAATCGTTTGGTTTTTTTAATTAGTTGTGATTTATCAACAATTTATTCTCCTTTGCAATTCAAGTTCTCTTTATTGCGCTGCATGTAGACATTGATTGTTTGTTTTCTTTGTTAGTGTGCTTTACATTTGCGAAAAAAATTAGGAGTTTAAGACTCAAATTGAAGCTTCTGTCATACTTCTAACACTCTTTTAAGAGCTCACAGTACTTGAACATGTTGTATATAAGTATATAACCATTTGCATAGAAAATGTTTTCCTGAATTCCACCAGGTCATGCCAGCACAAACCTGATTCAGCGATGAACTGGGTCAATCGGTCCAAACAGTTCGATGGATTGACAGCAATGTTAAGAGAATAAAAGATATGGACATAAATTAAGGGCCTCGCCAAACTTAAGAACAAACATTAACACTAGTTTCCTAATCATTGAGAGCTCTAGTTTCACACATAAAGACCTCTATGAGCATAAAAGTAATCCCTAAACTGGGTGCAAGAGAATGAAAGGCATGACTACAAATCAAGAACCTAGCCAAACTTAAGAACTGGCCTTAACTATACCTAAGTTTCTATTTGGGACTCCAATTTCACCCAAAATATTTCCAACTAGGAGGAAATAATTGTTCTAAAGTGAGTTAATTAGAATGAAAGGTGTTGCTACAACTAAGAACCTAGCAAAACTTAAGAAATATCCTTTACTATACTTGTGTTTTAATTTGGGGCTTCAATTTCACCCACAAAGAGCTTCCACTAAGAGTAAATTAATGTCCTTAAATGAGTGCAAGATAATCAATGGTGTGGCTAAGATGAAAGGACCCAGCCAACACATAAGAACAATATTCAACTTTAATTGTATTTTCATTTGGGGCTTCAATACCACCCTTAAAGAGCTCCCATTAAGAAGACACTATTGCCTTAAAGCGAGTGCAAGAGACTAAAAGGAGTACTTGTTAAACAAAAACCTCGCCAAACTTAAGAACTAATTTGAAAACTAGTTAACTTCTCATTTAGAGCTCTAATTCACCCACAAAGAGCTCCAACTTTAGGAAATTAATACCTTAAAATAACTCTGAGAGAATGAAAGGTATGGCTATAATTTAAGAACCTGGCTAAATCTAAGGACCAACTTTAACACTAACATTTTTTTCTCATTTGGAGTCCAATTTCACCCACAAAGAGCTCTCATCAACAAAAACTAATGCCGCAAATTGAGTGCAAGAGAATGAAAAGTCTGGCTACAAATCAAGAACCTAGCCAAATTTAAGAACAAACCTTAACCCTATCTGCCCTATTATTTAGAATTCCAATTTCATTCACAAATAGCCCCCACAAAGTGGAAAGTAATCACTTAAAATGATTACGACAGAATAAAAGGTGTGGCTACAAATCGAGAACATAGTTAAACTTAAGAACTAACTTTAAGTCTAGTTTTCTTTCCATTTAGGGCTCTAATTTTTCCAACAAGGAGCTCTAACTAAGAGGGAAGTAACCCGTTACTATTAGTCCAAAAGAATGAAAGGTGTTGCTGTAAATCAATAACCTAACTAAACCTTAAGAACTAACTTGAATATGGCTCTGTTTCTATTTGTCGATTCGACTTCATCCATAATGAGCTTAAAGCAAGAGGAAACTAATGCCCTAAAAGGTACGAGATTGAAAAGGTATGACTATGAATCGAGAAACTAGCGAAATATGAGAACAAACTTTAGCAGTAGCTAGATTATCATTTGAAGCTCTAATTTTCCCCACAAAGAGTTCCAATGAAATGGAAACTGATCCCTAAGATGAGTGCAAGAGAATGAAAAAAATGGCTATAAATCAAGAACCTAGCCAAACTTAACACCAAACTTCAGCTATAGTTGTGATTTCATTTAGGCTCTAATTCCACCTACGAAGAGCTCTCACAGGGACAAAACTAATGCCCTTAACCCCTCAAGAGCCTAGTCAAACTTGGGAATGAACTTCAACTCTAGTTGGATTTTCATGTGGGGCTCCAAAACCAACCTTAAAAAGCACCTGTTAAGGAAAAAACTAATGCCCTAAAAAGATTGCAATAGAACAAACGTTATGCCTACAAATAAAAAAACCTGGCCGAACATAAGAACAAATATTAAAACTAGCATCTTACTTAGTTTGACTATTATTCTTATCTAACTAATGTGTTTATGAGTATATAAGTTCACCAATGTAATTTTGTACTTACAATATTAATTACATACATGACATAGAAATACATGTTGATGCATGGGCTCAAGCCGTAGACACATCCAAAGGAGGGTGAAAGAGCAACAAACTGCTTTGAACTTAAAGGGAGTACTGGTTCCAAGTAAGCTAAGTCACCCTAAAAGGGGTTTGAATAGGGCAATAACAAATATAGCAAGCTTAAGGACGTTAAACAATAAGGCAAAGGACACTGAGACTAAAGATCAAAGAAGTTGAGCAAAAAAAGTGCAAAATATAAAGTAAAACACATGGTGATTTTTGATGAGGTTCACCCTCCAACTGGGATACAACCTTGCCTAAGGTCCCTTCTTTTAGGACTCAATCACTTGTATTAATTAAGTCTAAGATAATACAATTTACAAGTATCCACAAGAGGATCTTGATTGCAATATATCCTTCAAGACCTCTCTTAAAGTATTTATCCTTAGTCCCTACTTAGGCAGGATGACACTCTTGGTTAACCCTCTTGTTTACAAGTGGGATTCCCATGACCCTATTGCCTCATAAGGAATCTCAAAGGTGTGTATAAAGGCTATAAAGACTTGGAAGTTAATCTCTTAGTAGTACGATAACACTTAGAATAGGAATTAAGCTCTTCATTCTTATATGTTGCATACTCTCCTTTTTCTGCAAGGTCTCTATTTATAAGTAATGAGAATGAGCTAATTGCGAGGCGCTGAAGATGTAGTAGATAGATGCTTCATAATATTCTAGTAAATACTTCACTCTAATACCAGCTAGTTCAAAGGCGTTAACATCCTTACTTAGTTCTTGGAATCTTAGGCATGGAGAATTTGTTCTTCAGCCATTAGCAAGATTACTGATCAATTAAATTATAAATAATTTGATTAATCCAAATTAACAGATTGTGGTCAATTGATGCCTCTTAAAGAGAAAACACATAGCCAAATTTTAAGCCTGTAATGAACAAATTTTGTACCAAAATTTATTTCCTTATTGTAAAATTGCATAGATACAAATGATTTTAATTTATTGAGCCCTTACGTAAATTCCAAAACTGAGTAATTAATCAAAATGCATAAAATTAATTTTAAGCTCAATTCAAATTGCACCAATTTTATGACTAGCAGGAGTCCATTTCTAACAAGCCTGTTGACACCATGGATGATAAGAGTTTAAGGTAGTTGGACTCAAGCTTGGAAGCTCTAAGCAGTCGATTATCCAATGATCTTATCCTGCAAGTTACTTGTAGACAACTAAGCACATACAAAGGATACTATAATAACCCGACCCTAACCCATATTTATTTATTTAAATCATATTTATTTATTTAATTAATCATGTTTATTCATTTAATTTATCATGTTTATGGATTTAATCACTAATGGTTATTTGCTGAACCAAATCATGTTTATTAATTCAATTACATTCAATTTATATATTTACTAAATTACCTTATGTCATTTAAATGTTTCGCTTTCATTTATGGTATTTAATCATCTCGGTTGGAGGATATTTCATTTGGGTGCCATTTTGTAATTCAAGCTTCATTGATTGTTAATTCATGTTTTGTTGATTAATTAAATATCAGGTGAATCGATAGTAGGCCTCGATAATTATGGTTTAAGAAATTATTATTATTATTATTATTATTATTATTATTATTATTATTATTATTATTATTATTATTATTATTATTATTATTATTATTATTATT